>CAUYUJ010013335.1:105000-235000 GCA_963575745.1 Prorocentrum cordatum
GTTGGTGGCCCGTGCCACGCCTTGATGACCTTTGACCGCCTTTGGCAAACCTTGAGCAGCGTCGAGGTCTGTGACGGATTAGGGCTGTTATCAAGAGTTGAGCGCTCGACTGGATCTCCAAGGTGCCAGTGGTTTGGGCGGACGCTTACTGCGATGGACAAGACAGAGCTCCCCACGCGCGCGGAGTTCCGTAGTGTGCACCGTCGAAAATTCGCCATGTTGGTCTGGAAACTAACGTGAACCCTTAGCGGAGGCCGACAGGATTTCGGGTGACCCGCACGTTGGGCGGTTCACCCGCCGCCCGTGCGCGAGCACGTGGCGGTTTCCGTGTTGTCCACAATGGGATAGTCACCATGTTGGTTTGGGAATTGAAGGGCGGCCTTACCAGTGACCGAGTGGATTTTGAAGTGAACATGGCTTCTGGTTTTCGACTTCAAACATGGTCCATATAGAACACCCCTTTTGCGCGTGCGCGTGCGGAGTGTTGTATTGTCCACACTGGGAAAGTCGCCTGCTTGCTTGGAAACCCAAGGGCGAGCAGATTTCTGGTGACCCGCGCGATGGGTGGGTCAGCCGCCGCGCGTGCGCGGGCGTGGCGAGTTTTGCATTTTCCGTGATCGGAAAGTCGCCATGTCGGCCTGGAAAGTAGAGTGAACATTTAGCGGTGACGGATTCGATGTTGAACTTCACATGGGTGCTTGTGTCAGAACTCCCCGCGCGCGCGAGGAGTTCGGCATTGTCCACAATTGGAAAGTAGCCATGCTGGCTTGCGAACGCAAGTGAGTTCTTAGCGGTGACCGACAGGATGTTGGGTTACCCGCGCAGTGGGTGGGTCACCAGACGCGAGCGCCCGTGGCGAGCTCTGAAATGTCCGCATCAGGAAAGTGGCCATGTTGAAATGGAAACTAAAATGAATCTTGAGCGGTGATTGATTTATGTCGTGTGTGTTGACCACATTTGTTTGCGAGAAGCTCGAGATGAACCCACTTTTCTACGGTCGCCGAGCGCGCACGGGTGACACGTGTCACCCGCACGGGGCGTGGAGATTTCGACTTCGTCCAATTACAGCTAGTGGCAACGCGCATGATCCTTGCAACAACAAGCACCTTTTTGTTCAGCTCCCCTCATTTCCTCCTCCTCCACTTTTGTTCTTTCTCCCCCGCCTCTTTTGGCTCCTGGGCCTGGGAGGGTAAGGCCTTCGGTCTTCGCGCCCTGGAGTCTATGGACCACTGGGTTTGGGGCCCAAGTCTAGGCTCTTGAAGTATCTGGGCGCACCCGGGGCGGGTCGGGGCTGCTCGCGGCTTGGGAACATTGGCCCCGTCGTGCGCGGCGCGTTTGCCCTGTCCTTCCCAGTGTGTGTGTGTGTGTATGTGGGGGGGGGGGGGGGGGGCGCTCCAGGGCTCGCTTGGCGGCCGTTCGCTGTCTGGCGCCCCCCGCGCGGCTCGCCTGTTTGGGTGGGTTCTGTGCCTGGAAATCGCACCTGGGGCCCCCAGCATGGGATTCCCCTCGGCGTGCCGCGGGGGTAGGTGCAGAAACGCAGGCGGGCAAGGGCTTCACAGGCGGTCCCCGGGCAACGGTGTGGTTGGGAGGGCCTCGGGTTCGCGTCTGCTGCTGCAGCGGCGTCTCTCGGCCGCGCCGGAGGCGGCGCGGCCGCCGCTCGCCATCCCTGCAGGCAAAAGGCGTGAGCGGGCCACGGCGGGCAGATGAAATTACCAGACGCGCGTTGCATTTGAGCGCGGGCTCCCCCCCGCACTGCCAAGGCGGATAGCATTATCCGTTGCGTGCCCTCATTGTCTCCCGAGGAAAGAGCGCCGCGGCTGGCATCGAAAATTGCCAGTTGCGTCTCGCATCTAAGGTTGGGCCTTCCCCAGCACAGACGGGGCACTGAAACTTTTGAGTTGCGAATTCCTGCTGGCTCGACTGAGAGCGGGCCACGGCTGGCAGATGAAACCACCAGCTGCGTCTTGCATCTAAACTCGGGCATCCACAATGCAGACGGCACAGATAATCTCATCAGTTGCGCCCCCTTGGATCCCAGCGCAGTCAGGATGAAAGTATCTGGCGGCTCGCGCCGCGCCCCCAGGGTGACCACTCGGATGGATGTCTGGTTCTAGTCCCTGCGGCCCGTCGCATTGGACCAAAGTCGGCCCCCCCCGATTTGTGCGCTCGGCGCAGCGGCCGACGCCCGAAGTACACTTTAAGAAGCCCCCGCCCGGCCTGGCACAGTTTCGTGGGGTGGGGTGGACCATGATGTTTTTTTATATGTCGGTGAGGGGGGTCGTGTGCTCCCCTGCCCGGCCCTTCCGTGGCCAGCCTCAGTGGCGTGCGCCCCCCCGCTGCTGCGCGCAGGAATAAAGGCATCCCGGCGCCTCGTCGTCGTCGCCGCCGTCCGTGGCCTCTGCTTGGGGAAGTTGCGGGTTCGTCACTCCCTCGCCCCCTCCCCTGCTGCTGCTGCGGCAGATGCGCAAAAGCTCAGCAACAGTTCCGGCGTCCGCTGGGCGCAAACACAACTGTAGCAACTGACCATAAGCCCAATTGTAGGAACCACGGTGCCAGCGGAAGTAAACTGGTCAAAGCCACGAGCGAAACTCTACTGTAGTACATGATGAGAACGAAACTGCACAAGATGGCCCACATCTAGCAACTCAACGATTTCAGTTGTACCAAGTCAGAAACGAAAAACTAGGCCAAGTGTAGTAGCCCACAAACGAGGTCACATGCAATAGCCGGAAATGAAGCCAAGCGTAATAATTCAAAAACCAAATCATTTGCAGCAGCGGAAAGCGAAGTTGACTGTGGCAAGTGAAGGTCGAGGTCAAGTGAAGCAGCACAAAACGAGGCCGAGTGTAGTCAAAATCGAGGCCAACTGTAGTAACCAGAAACGACGCCTAGTATAGCAACGGAGAACCACATCCCATTACAACAGTGAATCTGTGATCTCTGGGCGCGCAGCCTCGGGCCACGACGCGGCCTTGCCCGGGGCCATTCTGTCGCCCTCCTCCCCTTTCTCCCCCCCTCCTTCCCCCTTGTTTCTTGTCGTCGCCGGCGTCGTTGTCGTCGTCGTCGTCCTCGTCCTTTTTCTTCTACTCGTCGTCCTCCTCCTCGTCCTCCTCCTCCTCCTCCTCCTCCTTCTCCTCTTCCTCCTCCTCCTCCTCCTCCTCCTCCTCCTCCTCTTTCTCCTCCTCATCCTTGTAAGTCCTCCTTTTTCTTCGGGGCGAGTAGGAGGAGGAGGAGGCGGGGAAGGGGGAGGAGGGGCAAGAAGAGGAGGAGGAAGAGAAGGGGGCAGTTGTTGTTGCAAGGACCCCGTGTGTTGCCATTAACTGTTATCGAGTTACTGGACATGGCCGGAAGGTCTAAATCGCGCCGCGCGTGTGGCACGCGTCATCCGCGCGCGCTCGGTGACCGCAAGGGGTTCGCTTCCGCTTTTTTGTATTTTTTTCCTATATTCGGGGGCGTGTGAAATAATTCGTTTTCAAGATCGAATCGGTCAGCGCAAAGTGCTCATTTTAGTTCCCATGCCAGAATCGCGACTTTCTTGTTGTGGACATTACAGCAGTCGCCACGCGCGCGCGGCGGGTGACCCACCCACCTCGCGGGTCAGCCGAAATCCTGTCCGTCCCCATCAAGTGTTCGCTTGCGTTCCCAAGCCAGCATACTTTTGTTGTTGTTGTTTTTTATACAAAACTAATAATGCAGAACTCATCGCGCGCGCGTGGGGAGTTCTGACACCAGAGCCCATGTGAACTTTTTCGCGTTAGTTCCCAGGCCAACGTGGCGACTTTCCGATTGTGGACAATACAGAAATCGCCATGTGCGCGCACGCGCGGCGGGTGACCCACCCACCGCGGGAGCAACCCGAAATCGTGTCGGCCACCGCGAAGGGTTCACTTTTCAGTTTCCTGAACGACTTGGCGACTTTGCAAGTGTGAGCGTTACAAGACTCGCCACGCGCTCGCGCACGCGCGGCGGGTGGCCCGCACACCGCGCGGGTCATCCGAAACTCGTCGGTCACCACTAAGGGGTCACTTGGGTTTGCAAGCCAGCATGGCGGCCTGGCCCATATGGACAATACAGAACTCCTCACGCGCACGCGCGTAATTGATTTCTGGATGCGTCATACGTGAAGCGGTACACCAGAGCCCATTTTAATTTCGACATCGGGTCCGCCACCGCCAAGATTTCATGTTTAGTTTCCAGTTCAACGTGGCGGCCTTCTTCTTGTGGACAGTGCAGGATTCGCCACGCGCTCGCGCACGCGCGGCGGGTGGCCCGCCCACCGCGCGGGTCACCCAAAATCCAGTCGGCCACCGCTAAGGTTTTTTTTTCTTCTTCTTCTTCCGATTGTGTACACTACAAAAATCCGCGTGCGTGGGGAGCCTTGTATTGTCTATCGTACGATACTTACGCACAAACCAATGATAACATGGATATCCAAGTGGCCAGCGTCCGACCATTGACAACAGCCTGAGGCTTGTCAGGCGTCGGCGCTGCTTAAGGCGTACCAGTGGGTGTCAAGGGTTACCAAGCCTTGACAGGGGCTCCGAAGGCATTTCAAGGGTTTACCTCGCGCTGTCAATACGAATTGTCAAGATTCTACAGGCTTGCGCCACATCCGCCGAGCCCTATATGAAGATTGCGCCTGCAGGACTGAGTTTCACGAGGCCCATCGTTATTGTTGCTTCGGTGTTCTTATGGTAAGCATCGGTGCTGTTTTGCTGCCTTGTGGTAGCATTTTGGCTTGTGTGCAGGCCATATCCGGCCGCCTCGAGGCATCTTGGGCCAAGTTTTGGGGCCTGTTGGGGGCTTCCTGGGGGCTTCTTGGAGGCCTTTGAGGTTCTCTTGGGGGTCCCTCAAGGCCTCTTGGGGTGGTCTTGGGGCAGGTTGGGGGCGTCTTGCGGCCGAAGGCTCGAAAAGGTGCCCTCTGGACTCCCTCTTGGAGCCGCCTGGGGGTCCTCTTGGGCTGTTTTGGGGGCTTCGTGGGTTGTTTTTGGATCCTATTCGGCCCGGCTTGGGGGCCCCTTCGGCCGTCCGGGGGCGATATTGGATGTTTATTTGCTTGTCTTGGGCGTTGTGAAAGCCGGAAATGCGAGTATGCGAAACATTTTTTTTCAAAGGGAATGGGAAGATCGTTGCTTCTTGGGGCCCTGTTGGGACGCATCTTGGGGGCTTTTTGGGGCATCTTGGCAGCTTCGGAGGCCGTCTGGAGGCAATCGTGGGCGTCAAGGAGCGATATTTCGGCGACTCGTGGCCCTCTGGACCGTCTGGGGAGCGTTTTGGTACCTTCTTGGCCCGTTTTAGAGCCCTCCGCTCCCCCATAACGCGTTCGGTCCGGGGTCGCGCCGGGCAGGGGGGGAGGGGTCCAATTGCCGGCTTGGGGTCCCGGGGGGGGATTGTGGGGAGATATCATCTCAAACGCATAGAGGCCCACAAGGGGTCGGCGGATAATTACAGAAACGACAACGGACCATGAAACATAATACCCAAACCATCGCCGAACAAAAACCCACAAAACAAACGCCATAAAAAAGTCGTGACTCACGGGGGCCGGGGTTTGCTGGATCTGTAGCCAGTTTGCAGTCGGCGGGCGAGCGTCGACGAAAAGGGACTTGGCCGAAGCGCCCACCGCTCCCCTTCCAGGAGAGTCGTGCTGGAATGCTAGCATGCCGTTGGTCGTCGACTCTTCGGTCGCAGTCCGACAGGGGACCGGTCGTTTTTGTTGAGCAAGCTCCAAAATTAATGCAGCCTGATCCCCAACTTACTTTTGTAGTGCTTTTCTGCCCGGCCGCGGGCAGCAGGGGTGGGCGCGCCCGGCGCGAATTTGGCCCAAGTGTTGGAAAAGGAATAGAACCAAGAAAACCGTCCAATGGGGGACTCTTGGGGCCTCTTTGGGGCCTCTGTGGCGTTTTTGTTGGGGTCTTTTGGGCAGTCTAAATGGGCCCTTGGCCCATCTGACGCCGTCGGAGGCCGTCTTGGAGCCTATCTCGGCCGTCCTTGCGCCTCCGTGGAGCGATCTGGGGCAGTATTGGGGCCGTCTTGGGAGGCTCTTGGGCGCTCTTGGAGTCCTCTTGTGCTCTCTTGGGGCGCTCTTTTGGGGCCTCGCTGGCCGTCTTGAAGCTATCTCGGGGGCCTTTTGGATCGTCTTGGGCGGTCGGAAAGCCAAACAGGTTAGAACCTTAACACATTCCAGCAACATGTAATGCAAATGAATAGATATGTACATGGACATGTACATGTGCGTGTGTGCTACTACACATATATTGATGTATGTGCATTTACATCCCATACATATGTACACAGACAGTCATGAATCGCTTCGTCCATTCCGCCAGCCCCTAATGCGGACCGCGGTCGACTGGCCGAGTGGTCGTCAGCAGATGGGAGCTGCAGGGTGCGGCGGTTGTTTTTTTGTTTCTCCGTGGCGTTGCGTCAGGCATGCTGGGGTTGAGTTAGCTAGCTGTCGTGGAGCAGCTTCATGTCGACTCGTTGGCGCCAACTGGGTGGTTGTTTGGGGAGTCGTTGTTTTTCACGGGGCTTCTGGGTTGTGCCGCCTTGGGGGGCCTCTGGCGCCCCGTGGATGCTCTTGCGGGAAGCATGCGAGGTGGGGGAGAAAACATTGTTATGCGATGTTGGGGCCCTCGTGTCGGACGGTGGCAGGCATTGAAAAACATTGCTTCTCTTCTTGTCTTGATGCCCTTTGTCTTTGCGGACATGGGCGTGAAGGAACAATGTGTTGTTTCTCCCTTCCTCCTTATTTTCTCTCCTCCTCCTTATTCTTCCCTCCTTCCGCATGTTGTTCCCTTGTGTTTGTGTGTGTGTGTGTGGTCAGTTTGCCCTGATGGATCGGACTAGCAAGAAGGAAGACATCTGGGGGGATGGGCGAATGGAAGCGAAGGGAAGATGCTGAGGAAAGGGAAGGGGGACGAGGAGGAATAGGAGGAGGAGAAGGACGAGGAGCAGGAGAACGAGGACGAGGACGAGGCAGAGCCCCTGCAGAGCCCTACCATTATTGCAGACAACCGACGCCGTGTTTGCTTCTACTGCTCGAGCACCTGGGCCTCTCGACCTCTTCAGGGGCTGGTCTTTCGTGCCGTGGCCCGTTTTGTGATGGCCCCTCAGCCTATATTGTAGCACTGGTGCTGTTACTTGGTGTGCTCGTTGCGAGCTGTAAGGGTGATGCTGATGGTGCTGATGATGAGGAGGAGGAGGAAGAGGAGGAGGAGGAGGAGGGAGGAGGAGGAGAAGGGAAGCATGAGGATGCTGAGAAGGAAGCCTCCCGATAGCTTCTTGGGCCATTATGTGGCCAAACTGGCCGTGGCCAAGCGCCTCTTTGGGAGGCTGTTTTCAAGTTTTTGGGGGGGCCTCTCTGGGGGCCTGTGGGCAGTATTTCTGGGACCTCCTGGGGCATCACGGGGGCCTCTTGGGGGCCTTTCGGGGGTCTCTTGGGGATTCTCGGGGGCCTCATGGGGGCCTCCTGGGGACTTCTCGGGGCCTGCAGCTCGAAATGTCTGTTCGGGTCTCCCGTCTGGGCCCGCTCTGGGAGCCGTCCTGGGGGCCTTTGGGGCCATCTTGGTCGCCTCTGGGTCTGTCTTGGGGCTCTCTGGGGTCGTTTTGGGGCGCTCTTGGAGGCCTCTTGGGCCGTGTTGGGGCGATCTTGGGGATTTCTTGGTGCGCCGGGAAGCCAAAAAGACGAAAACGACAAAATTTCAAGAACCGATGGATAATCACAAATTTGTATTTCTGGAAGCTCTCTTGGGAGGTCTCTTGATGCCTCCTTGGGGCGTCTTAAAGGCGTCTTGGGCCGTCTGGAGGCTATCTTGGGAGTCTTGGACCAGTCGTTCGGTGACTCGGAGCCCACTTGGACCGTCTTGGGGGCCTTGGGGGCCCTCTTCGAGCGCTCATGGGGCGCTCTGCGGGAGTCTGCTGGACTACAGCCCGGCTGCTCCCAGGGTACTTTGGGTCCGTGGGCTCCCAGGGGCCGCCCCGCCCGCGCGAATTACACATATTGTTGACCAGTTACCAGAGATCTTAGTTCCGACGCCATTTTTGGCTCAAGCGGTTCTGAATGCATTGCACATTCTGGCTTAACGTTTTGATTGCACCGTCTTCTCTTCTACAGCTTACCTCTTGCGAAGATGGACTCGCCAACGAGGTGTGGAACTCAGTTGATCCAAAGAGGCAACCCCAACGCCATTTGCAACGATTGCGGCTTCTGCGGCCCGACCGGATCACGCAGTGGTAGCAGTCAGGGCGCCTCTATGACAACGTCAACGATGGATATTCACGGATCTCTCGCAGTTTATCCCAGCGTGGCCTCCCACGCATCCGGCCAAGACTCAGATCACAGCCACGCGTCGCTGCCGAGCAGACGCTCCCTGCCCACCACCCAGGAGGCCACCACGACGTCGCTCCCCGCCACGCGGTCTCCGCCGCCCTGCCAGGAGCGCGACGGCGAGCCCTGGGCGACCGACGACGAGCTCGACCCGGGCGCGCGGCCGCCGGAGGCGGCCGCCGGAGGCGGCCGCGCACCCGAGAGCCCGCCCGATGAGCACGGGCGGGACCCCGCCCGGGAGGGTGCCGGCGGCGCCCCGCCGGCCGCTCGCGAGCGGCCGCCGCCTCGGCCTGGAGGAGGCCGAGGGGTCGACCCGAACGGTGTGTTTGTGGGCGGTGTCGTGGGCCGCTTTCGTGTCGGCTCCGCTGTGCAGCAGGAGCGAGGGACAACGAAGAACGAACAGCGAAAGCAAAAGCGACACCAAACACAACAACAACAACAACAACAACAACAACAACAACAACAAACCAGAGCAAAAGACAACACGACGAGGGGAAAACATGAAACCGAAGGCAAAAGCGAAACCGAAAACCAAAACAGGACGAGGGGCAACGCGACACCGAAAACAGCAACAAGCCAAAGCGAAGGACAACACGAGGGGAAAAAGCGAAAACAAGGCGAAGACGTCACGCACGGTTCATTACCAGCCTGGAACATGTCCCTATCCCTATGCTGGGCATCTCCTCATCACGATGCCAATCTTAGGGATTCCCTTATTGTTTGAGGGCGAATCGCTAAGATTGTCATCGCCGTTTGGCGTGTCAATCTTAGGGATAGGGATACGTTCGAGGCTGGTTAGTTCAGGTCGATCCCTGCTGGAGGCGTCCCCTCGCACGGCGCCGCCGGCGTGCAGCCGCCGCCCGGCTCGCGGAACGCGCCGCCCGGCGCGCCGCCGCGCCCCGCCGCGGGGGCAGCGCCCGCGCGGCGGCCCCCGGGCGTGTGGCGGCCGGCGCGCGCACGGCAGGCGGAGGCCGCCCGGCAGGCCGCGCGTGCGGCCCTCCGCAGGCTACGAGCCTCGAACGTGTCCCTATCCGTAAGGTTGACACGCCAAAAGGCGATGACAATCTCAGGGAGCCGCCCTCCAAAAAGAAGGGGATCCCTAAGATCGGCATCGTGATGAGGAGGTGCCCAGCACAGTGATAGGGATATGTTCCAGGCTGGTAAGCAGGGCGCTGGAGGGGCAGCGGGCCAGGCTCGCGGAGCAGGAGCACTCGGTGATGGGCCTGTCGTCCACCACCACCACCATAACAGCTCGGTGGGGGAAGGAGGAGGAGGGGGAGGAGGGGGGGAGGAGGAGGGGGGGAGGAGGAGGGGGGGAGGAGGAGGAGGAGGAGGAAGACGAGGACGAGGAGGACCCACTCCCCCGCCTGCTTCTGGTGGAGGCGGTGGAAAACAGGCCCACCACATTCGGCAGCAAATCATGGGAACCTTGTATACCCTCGTAGTTATGTTCTGTCTTCAGCGTCGATTGCCTTGGATGAGCGTCTGGGCGTAGATGAGGTGGCGCCGATTCCACGACGGCCAGCGTAGATTCAGCGCCGATGTAGCGTCGACTAGCGTCGACTAGCGTCGACTCGCAAGAGCCGACAAGATGGTATGGGAGGCTCCCAGAGTTGCCACAGAAGGAGCAGCTGCTGGCAGAGCTCCAGCGGCAGGCTCAGGAGATCAGGCAGAGCATTCTCCAGCAGGAGGCCAGCCTGGTAAGGGCAGCGCCCGCCGCCCCTAGCGCTCCAGCCATCACTACGCTTGTGGTCCGTAACATTCCGATGGCTGCGACGCAGAGGGATTTGCTTGACCTCATCGACAGGTGTGGCTTCGCGAGACGCTATGACTTCGCCTACACCCCAACGGACTTCGACGCCGGGACCACGGAAGTGCTTGTTAATTTCGTCACCCCCGGTGACGCCCGGGAGTTCTCAGAAATGTGGAACGGGGCGCGGCTGACTGGGGCTGGACCCGCCGCGGCTATTCTCGAGGTCGAAGCGTCACAGCTGCAGGGCTACAGAGGCCGAGAGGTGGAGCGCGAGCCCGTTGCTCCGCACGCGGACCCGTGAGCTCCGCCCGTTCATCGCCCAGAGGCCGGCTGCCGGGTGAAGGTTCGGTTGCACTAATTCCTCGCTGTAGGCGGCTCGGGAGGGGCGGGGGTCAGGGGCGCCGACTGGGAGAGCGTCAAGAGCTCACCTCCACCTGCATCGCTCGCCTACGGGATTGGTGTCCAGAGTATTTCGAGGAGAGCCGATGGTATAGATTGGGGTCGATGTCAAGTGGTGACCTGCCCGTTGCTTTTGCTGTACTCAACACGTTCGCTGCTGCGTGGATCTCGGACAGTTGCATTGAGAAGCATTCCCCGTGCCTCCTTGGCTGCCCGAGCTGCGCTGAGAGATTCTGACACCCGTGGGAAGTGCCCCAGGTGAATTATCTTTCCTATGACGTAGCTGGTCACTTCTCGATTCCCATCCTCTCGCCTGCTGTGGCGTGCTCACCCCCTCCCATGCCTCGCTCGCCACCCTTGTCGCCACCTGTTTTCCTCGGAACGCTCTCCGTCCTCTCGCTTCTGTTGCCCAGCCGATCCTTCGCCTGAGACGAGCCCAGACGTGGTCAGAGCTGTCAGGTGTCCGGTTTGGCGGCCCACGTACGGCGGCGCTTGCGGCTGAAGAGCCGAGGCGCGCGCCCCTGGTTGCGCCCGAGGAGTTCGGCGGGGAGGAGGAGTGGAGGAGGAGGCGGAGGACGAGGAAGATGCCGCGCAGCGCGGCCCAGTTGACGACCCCGCGCCAGCGCGGCCACGAGCTGGCGCCCTCACCAAGCAGGCATCCCGGCCGAGCTGCGCGAGTCGGGCCACGCGGTGCGGGGGGGGGGCTGTACGCGGTCGCGCGCCCACGCGCCTGCGTCCCGTGCCAGGGACCTTCCAGCCTTCCGCCCCAGCCGCAGTGGCTGCCTGCGGCGGGTGGTCCGCGCGCCTGGCTGGCGCAGGCCGCCGCCGCTCCGAGGGCCGCGTCCCCGAGGACCGCCCCCTCTCCCTGCGCACTCGGCGGAGGTGCAGGGAGCCGTGGTGAGGGTGGGCGGGCGCTGGCCGCCGCCGCTCCGAGGGCCGCGTCCCTGGGGAGCGCCCTCTCTCCCTGCGCGTCTGGCGGAGGCGCAGGGAGCCGTGCGGATGGTCTCGTCGGTGGTGTCCCCGTTCCGCCTCCGAGGCCCTCAGCACCCCACAGGAGACTCCCCGCGACTCGCGCCACGTACATCTGCTGCGACATGCCCTCCAAGGAAGGTGGCAGTCCAGTTGTCGTCGTGCTGCTGCTGCTGCGGCCTCTGCCTCTTCGTCAATCTCCTTCTCGCAGCAGTGGTCTTGGGGGCCGCGTCCCTGGGGACCGCCCCTTCCCCCCCCGCGCATCTGGCGGAGGCGCGGGGAGCGGTGCTGTCGGGCTCGCATTGTGGCGTGTCGTCGTTCCACCTCCGAGATCCGTCACACGGCAGCAGCCGTGAGCATCCGCCGCGACATGTTTTCCAATGAGGGTGGCAGTACCAGACAGGTTGTCATCGTGCTGCGGAATGCTGTCATGGTGCTGGTCCTGCTTCGTGTCCGTGATGGGAGCGGTCAGATTCGGCCGGCGCGGTTCAGCACGCTGACCTTCACCAACCGCCCCACCTGGTTGACGCAGGGAGTGGCCGTCCCCCCCCTCAGCCCCGTTGCTTGCAACTGTTTGACTCCTGAGCTGGATATCGGTGTCCTTGCCATGTCGGCAAAACTGGCGACGTGGAGCCAAGCAGTTCGGTACTCACCTCCATCCTCCCGCGAGGTGGCGTGGTGCGTGCCTGCTGGCTCTTTATGGTCGTACTGCTGGTCTCGTTGGACGGGTCGCGGTCGCTTGATGAGGCATCTCGGCACAACGCGGGCGACGTGCCAACCAAGCAGTGCTCACATCCAGCCTCGTGTGAGGCGGTGTGGTGCGTGCCTGTTGGTTATCCCGCAAGCCGCTGTTGTCCTCGTCGTGCTGGCTGCGGGTGGGTGTCAGATGCGTAACTCGGCAAAACGTAGGCTATTTCTCTTCAAGCAGGTCGGTTCTCACAGCAGCCCTCTGCAGAGGGGGTGTGGTGCTGTTTTTCGAGCCGCTATCGTGTCCTCGTTCTCCGATTTCTTTCTCCGCCTCGCCGAGCCAGTGGAGTAATGTGTACTTGATGCTGCTGTATCCTGCTCGTCTCTTGCACTCGTTTCTCAGTTATCCGAGATGTACTCTGTCGTCGTTGCTCCGCATGGCTTGCAGAACCATCTGGCTTCGCTCTGAGCAGTACGAGCGGGTGGGTTGGGTGTGCTGATGTGCCGTGCTGCGTACTTGCATTTCCAACCTTTGCCTTGTCTTGGCCTCGTCAGGTTGTGTGTAGTCGGTGGTCGTCTTCCGCCTTCTGATTGGTCAGGTCCGCCAGCGAAGTAGTCCCGTCGTCGTCGTTGTTGGACTCTCCGATGCCGCTTCATTTCAAGTCTGGCTTCTCGTACTTCTTTCTCATCGGATGGGCGTCTGTCGATGGCGTCTACTGTGGCTGTCGCTATTCTTCGTCGAACAGGTGCTGCTGTGGCGTTGATCCAATCGTAGCATGCCATCTGTGCGTCGTCGATGTCGTGTTCGTGTGCTGCTGTCTCGCGAGCTTGTTCACTTGTCCGTTGCAGTGCCATGCATGTAGTGGGAATTCACGCGGTGTGGCTTCTTCCCAGGTGAGATGGCTGTTGATTTGGTGGACCTCATTTTCCTCGTCTACCCTGTGGCCCCGTAGGTTGAGCTCCTTGCAGATGAGCTCCCACAGGTCGCCGTTGGTGCCCACTTCGTTGCACGTAGATATCGCTTGCTGCACCATCCATTGAATTCTAGACGCTTCGCGTAACCCCACCAGCCCATCCAGAAACGATGCCCAGAGGAAGTGCCTCGATCAGGGAAGTGGGCAGCACACAAAGGAAGGGTACCCCAGTGGAGGCCGGTTGGAGCGTCTTAGGGGCCTCTTGGCGGTCCCGGACGCCTCTTAGAGCGTCTTGGGTGCTTTGGAGAGCTTCTTGGGGCATCTTGGGGGTCTCTTGGGGGCCTCTTGGAGGCCTCTGGGGCGCTTGTTGGGGCCTCCTGGGGCCTCATGGGCGCCTCGTGGGGCCCTCTTGAAGCGCTCTTGGGAGCCTTCAGAGCGCTCTTGGAGCCCTCTTGGGCCATCTTGGAGTCATCTTGAAGCCTCGGATGGCCATCGGAAGCGAAAAGGCGAGAAAGCCCAAAATGTTGATTTTCCGAAGGTTTTGGAAGGATTTTGGCCTCTTCGGGGCCTCCTGGGGGAGCTCTTTGGCCACTTGGAGCCGTCCTGAAGCGGTCTTGGGGCCTCTTGGAGCATCGTGGGAGCCATCTTGAGGCATCTTGGGATATCTTGAGCCATCTTGGAGGTCATCTTGGGCTCTCCCAGGCGCTCTTGGAGTCATCTGAAGCAGTGCCCCCCCCCCCAGGAGGCCCAAATGTGGCCAAAACCTTAGTAAAATCAATGATTTGGGCATTCTCGCCGAGGCCTCTTGGAGCGTCTTGGGTGCCTCTGGGGGGTCTCTTGGGGCCTCGTGGGGGTCTCTTGGGAGCCTCTTGGGGGCATCCTGGGGGCCTCTTGGGAGCTTCTTGGGGCCACATGGGGCCATCTTGGGGCCATCTCGGGGCCTCTTGGGGCATCCTGGGGGCCTCTTGCGGCTATCGTAGAGGAAATCGATCAAAGAAGAGGGGAGCTCTAATTAGCGCTGCCCCCTCAGAAGGCCAAAATGGGGCCAAAACCATAGTAAAATCAATGATTTTGGCTTCCTCGCCGAGGCCGTTTTGGACGCTCTGACCGCTCCCCGCCCTTTCTGTCCAGGTCAGTGGGAGGGGGTAGGGGGAGGGGTAAACCCCTCCCCGAAGGGGAAGAGGGAGAGGTGGAAGAGGAAACGCTCTAAACCACCGACGCCCAGAGGGCTGGTGGGATTCCTGCTCGCTGTCGGTCCAGTAGCGTAGTGGCCCTCTAGGCAGTCCAGTAGTGCCCAGAGCTCCGCTCTGTTGCTGGTCTGCCGTCTGTGTGTCTGTGGGCCGTAGCGTGCTGCTGTGAGCTGACTGGCAGTTGTCGTCGTCAGTTGTGGAAAGCCGTGCCCAAGCCCAACCACATTGTTGGTATCATCAGTCCGCGCTGCGCTTGCCACCTGAGCCGTCTCCGTAGATCACGAGGGGGTTGTCGTCGGGGGGCTGGATGCGGCCGGCGTGGATCATCTCCCCTACGTTGTTGGCCATCTCGGAGGTTGTGCATTCTGGCGGCACTGACCATGCTCATGGTGTGATACCCCATGTCCAGAACACGGGCGCGTCGATGTGGTCTTCTGCTGCTTGAGTGCGTAGGCGTTCTGACTTCTCGTACGCTGCGTCGTCGCTCCTGCATTGGCATCGCTCCCACATTCGGTGGCAGTCGCCGTCCGTGGATCCGCATGCGCAGCAATCGCATCCGTGTCCGAATGCAGCCTTCTTCTGCGTTCGTGTCCAGGTACCTGCACAAGCCGCCGATAGTAGCCCTCCGTATTCACTCGCTTGCGTAGCCATTCCAGGTGTCTTCTCAAGTCTGTCGTGTCCGCTCTGTGGTTTTCAAGGCCTTTCCTTTCCCGTTGTATTGATCTGCGGCTGATTGCCACAGCTTGAGTTGGACGTCTCTCATGATAGCGTCCAGGATGTCTGTGAGGTCTCCTAGCTCGCCGTCCTGCGGGAATTTCCAGTCGTTCTTGTCGCGGTCGATCCAGTGCTCTTGCCCTCTGGAGTCCCAGCCCAGTTCCCATTGTGCGAGTGTGATCGCTGCATTCGGTCCTCTTCTTCCCTGGGTCCATCTTCTGTTGTCTGGAACTTTGAGCATTCTGACATAATTCTTAGGCCATGCTCGCCGTACCTGAGCTCGCAGGTAAGGCCACGTCCCCAGCAATTGAACAAGTTGGCGAACTTCGCTTTTGCGATGGTGTAGGCTGGGTCTACGCCTGCCAAGTCCAAGTAGGTGGTCAGGCATCTTCCAGGCCATGGGCATCGTAGTGCTTGGGCGTACTTACGTCTCGCGTGCAGCAGTGATCTGACCGCCATTCCGTGGAGTGCTGGTCCGTACTTGAGCGAGATCATGGCGCCTTGCTGCGTCAGGTTGGCCTTCGCCCGCGTCTGCGCAACACTCTTATGGCAGTAGGTTGGAGCCTCATCTGGTACAGTTGTCGCGCTGGGAGCTGCATGTGCAGTGCCGCTGGTACTGTCTTGTCCACCCTGAGGCTGTCGTAGAACGTCCCACTGTCGGCAAGCAAGATGGACTCGGTCATGTTGAACGTGTCCGCGCACTCGTCCGTGATGCGGCAGCGGAGCGCCTCTCTCAGACAGCTGTTGCCCGCGATGGCCGCGTCACATTCTCGTTCGTGTGCCTTTGCCCAGTTTCGAACTTGATCTCGATGCTACAGCTCCCAGCAGCAAAATAGTTGCGGTCGTAGGCCAAGGGCTTTGTCTCCCTTGGTGGGCTTGGAAGTGATCATTGCAAATGAAAGCACTATGGCCACATGAGGTGCTGCTCGCACTCGTTGAAGAGGTCGGTCAGTGCGTGGCGTCCTGACCGTGGTACAGCCGTCGCAGATCACTGCGCCGCAACACGTCCACTCTGCTGCCTTTGTCGGGCTCACTTTTCAGGCATCTGTCGAGGTCGTCAACTGTCCAGGGTCGTGGTGGTGGTTCGTCCTCTGCCCTTGACCTTAGCTTGGCAAGGGCATGTACGTGCTCATGGTGTGGTATTTCAGGACAGGGCAAGATGTTGCTTAAGTCCTTGGTTTTGGCGTCGATGGTGTCTTTAGGGCTGCAGGGTACTTGATCGCCAATAGCCACTTCCTGCTCTCGTCGAGGTGGCGGCGTGGTGATCTTGTGCAGCGTGCCCGTCGTCTTGGTGGCCGTGGCGAGCCATGCGCTGTACTCGCGGTTGCTTCGGTGTAGGTCTCGTCGAAGTGTTTCGCGCTTCTCCTCCTCCGCTTGTGCAGCCATGCCTCGTAGGACTTCCATCGGGACTTGGTCCAGCTGTGCAAGTCATTGTCGCCATAGGTCATGCTAGAAGCGAGCTGTGTCGCGTGATTGCTTCCCGAGTGGTGGTAGCCCTTCTCGTACCAGCTGCCTTCCTGCTGCGTGTAGGTCTTGCTGCTGCTGTTGGCCATGTCCTCGCTGTTGGAGTTTAACCAACATCGTCAGTACATTCTCTGCGCGGCTCCACCAGTCCACTCGATGCGTGGCGAAACGCATTCGTCGTTCACCTTGCTCAGTAACCTTATCCGCGTCCTCTGGATTGTGCCCGGTCTACAAGGGAAAAATTGCACGCGATGCAAACGAAGGTCTCTAGTGTGTTGATGAAGTGGTGGTAATGCTTGCCCATATGCTCTAATTGCGTCGGGTCAGCGCGGTAGGCAGCACACTTCTTTATGTATGTAGGTGCGTGCCGAGGGATGCTGCGGTTCAGTTGTGCTGCCGTGCCCCGGGTGTCGTCCATGTTGGTGGTGTCCACTCCCTCGGCAAGCGCTGAGATCCGTTCTGCTATTGGTTGCTGTCGTCCGTCCCTTTAAGAGGTCGTCCAGTCCAAAGCTTCGGTCTCTGAATTCAGGTCGTGTGGAGAGGAGTCGAGGTCGTTGCGGTCAGCCTTCGCCCTGTGAGAGTTGGGGACCGCACTGCTGCTCTCCTCCTGGTCATGCATGTGGTAATGGGTCGTTTTGTTGTCGATGGGCATGGGTTCTTGCAGGTAGTCGTTCTCGTCGTCAGCGTAGGGATCTGCCTCTGCGATGTCCATCGTGTTGTGTCTGCGGTCCACTAGTGTCGTCGTACTAGCCTGGTCCCTACTCGCCTCCATGCTCCCGTGTAGTTGAGGTTGAGGGGTCTCGACCTGGCTAGCTGAGCTCGTCGTGCCGCTGGTAGTAGTAGTCCCAGCCTCGTATTCCCAGTGCGTTCCATCTCTCCGCATCCGAGCGGTCGAGGTCATATGGTTTGATGTGTACGTCTGGGTCGGGCTGGGGCTTGTGCTGCTTCTTCTTGCTGCGCTTGCTGTTGGGGTTTGCCTTCTGTCGCTGAGGTTGTGTTCGAGGGACGGCTTTCGGCATGTTCAGCTTCCTGCACTCGTTGGTGTCGAGGTCTGCAGTCACCGAGATGACCAGTCCAATATGCGGCTTCCAGGGTACGTCGTGAACTGGCTGAATGCCTCGTACCATGCGCCGTCCCCCGTCGTTAACCAACGCGAAGTCGATGTTGGTTGGTCGACTGTCTCCGAAGAAGCACGTGCACTTGTCCCCAGGCAGGGTCACGGCGCTGGCCGCACCAAGAGCTTCGGGCCAGCCTGTCGTCTCGAACTCGTTGTGCGAGGTCTTGAAGTCCCCGCAGATGATCCAGGACGTCTTGCCGGTGTCGAGGAGAGCTGCGAGCGTGGTCAACTTCCTGGCGTTGCTTCCGCTCGTGGAGATGCGGCTCGGCTCGGGGTAGAGGGAGATGATGAGCAGCGAAGTGTCACGCATGTGCAGGGCGACTGGCGTTCAGTCGCACATGCCAATGACACCCGATGCTCTCCGGGCGTCTGATGTGGTTGCGTTCGAGTCTGCACTCTGACTCCCTCTGTGGCGACCACGTGTAGCTTTGAGGCGCCCGGCTGTGAGGACTGCCGCTCCTCCGCTGGTGCCGTGCTCACTGCGCTCGCTCACCCTCGCCTCCGTGAACACTGCCGAGAAGCTCGCCTTCTGCAGCGTGTGCTCTGTGGAGGAGGAGGGGGATGATGATGATGATGATGATGAGCAGGAGGAGGAGGAGGGGAAAGAGGAAGAGGAGGAGGAGGAGGAGGAGGAGGAGGAGGAGGAGTACAGTACAGTACTCGAGCCCTTCAAGACCGATCTCTGACTGTTGGGGCAAACTCTGGCTCGGGCTGGGGCACCATAGACATTGCTACGCCTCCCATTTCGTCATTTCGCCTATCTAGGCAACCATGCTGCTGCCGCAACACCTGAAGTTCTGTACATTGTCTGCTACACACTCAACAGCTGCAACAACGTGCTAATACACAAAGGTGCAAGTACAACGTGCTAAAACACACACGTGCTAATACACAAGCGTGCTAATACACAAACTGAAGCAACTGCGTAGAATACACAAGCAAAGAGAACAATGCAAGGCGAGGGCAACAGGCTGATGGCCTGAAAGAAGTGGCCCAGCACGAGGGCGTGGCCGTAGGGACTACTCACTCTCTACTTCTTGCTTCCGCGACGCTTCCCGCCCAACTGGCGGGCCATATTGTTGCGAGGGGCTCGGTTCATCTTCACGTCACCTCCCATGCCCCGAATCGCCTCGCTGATCATCTGCTCTACTGGAATCCATAGTCCTGGAATCTGCATCATCTCGGTCGGGACCTCGACAGGGCTGATCATCAGGCCTCTCACTGGGGTGCTGAGATCCTCTGGGTCATCCTTGAGTTTCTGCTCGAGCTCTGCCGCGACCACGTCCTCGTAAGACAGGAGCATGTTGCCGTGCAGCGCGTACGTAATGCGACTCTTCTGTGGGACCCCTGGCTTGTCGAACGTTGGTAGCGCCACGAGCTCCCGAATCCAAGATGCCATCTGTACTGGTACTGAGCGCCCCATCATGAGCGCGAGCCTTTTGCAGCCTGCTGAGGCCGCTTTCATCCGTGGTGAAGTATCCTTGAAGCTGTAGTTCTCGATAACGGCTAGAAGCGCGAAAAGGGCTTGGGACGCGGGGCCTGCGAGCTCCTGCTTGCCTTTGGCCTTCTCCCCCTTGATGCGCTTGAGATAGTCCTGGTACGAGTTGTTGATGGCCTCGATGGCCGCCGATTTGCGATCGATGATCGCCGTGGAGAAGGCTGCGTTCTTGAGGCTCCTGACCCTGGCCTCGAGCTGGATCAGCAGAGCGTCCCTGGTCGAGTTCTTGTCGAACTGCTCGTCGTCCTCCTCCAGATCGCCCTCCGTCCTGGCCTGCTTCTGCAGCGGCCTTGATCCTCCCAGCAAGCTCGCTGCGCGTGGTCTCACCAGTCTCGAGCTTGACCCTGCGCCGTCCATCAAGCCGATCGTGAAACGTGGGGTCGGACTCGAGTTCCTCAAGACAGATGTGGCACTTCATGTTGGATATATCTTGAACTGCATCTTCATATCTACCACGACTGTAAGGGCAATATTGTCTTACCAAGCTCTTCTTTGTGTGTTGTTGTGCTACAGTGCGGTCACGAAATACACTCCCACATATGGTACACGTATTGGTCGGGGTACCTATTCTGGCTACATGTAGTTGACCATGGGTACCTCCTTTGGTAGAGGCGATGTGTGCTATTCATTGTTTTCTTGTGGCCCATCGGGTGCAGCATTGTGTCCCGTCGTCTAGAAATCCACGGCAGACACAATCTCCTTCGACCCCATCAGCTTGTGATGCTGCATTGGTGGCAGCTGGCGGGAGAAGAACATGAGCACGCAGCTGACTGACATCAAGTGCTTGAAATTCTTCGCTGATGTCGGGATCAAACAGAATCAGATCCAGGCGACCATTTGCCTGCAATAAAAGATCTTCGCCAGGCTCTATGGTCCCAAGAGAGTCTATGTCTTGCTGTAGCTGAACTGCCCACGGGTGCCCCTGGGGAGGTATTTGACCTTCTGGTGACACATCTCCGTCTACTGCCATAGAGCCTAGCATAGCAGCCCAAAACTGGCCATTGGATTCCTTGGTTTTGCTTAATTCCTGATACCACCTAAGTCGTCGCATTCTAAGCTCAAGAAATAGGGGCCCCACTCCGAACTTTGGAGGACCTGCTGAGACGTGAGAGATTTAGCATGCCTGGAGTCCCAAGAGTACGTCCCTGCCAGAATAGACCTGCATGTGTGCACGATGAACGTTTCGAGTACCTGGATACCCCTCGGCGAAAGGGGCCCTTTAGACTTGGCCCAGACTTCCATCCCAGAGAGAGCACTGTTGATCAGGAGGTTTCACGAGATTCACCTTGAGCTCCCAAGGTGCTGTCGAAAACCAGAAGCTTCCAATCGTATAATAGCTTACGCGAAGCGACTCGAGTCGCTTTCCAATTTCGGGGGCTGGCGAAAACGTGGAGGAAAGATGCCTTCCGAGATATCGCGCATGGTGCCGGCAAACTCCTGCGATCGTCTTGCACTCTCCTCGATGCAAGAACTTCGTTACATTGTGAGAGCCCATGCCTGCTAAATACAAGACGTTTCCCTGCTTGGATAAGTTTTGCACTGCTCCCACTTCTCCCATCCCACCTGATACCGCTTCATTCTCAGATGCTGAACCTGCTGCTAGCTGCTGGATAGCGTCCCCCTTCCCAATCTCCAATACCTTGTTAGCAATGTCATCTACAAAACCAGTTAGCGCAACTTGCCGCACGTCAGTGCCGTGCTCGTCCCACGGGGGCCGCGCCTCGACAGCGACGTGCCACCCATGCGTGCAGCATTGATCGGCCACGTGCTGCATGACTGGCTGCGAGAAGGACTTCACGAAGAGAAGAGTAGCCCCAGTATCTCCAGGACGTACGCCTGTCCCAGGACGAAGCCAGAAACACCCTGATTCATCTTGTAGTTTAAACACACCCCTGGTAATTCGATCTTCGATGAACTCGAGGTCTTCAAACATATAGACCGTGTCTGCGGAGTCGAGCACCACAGCATGCTTGAGCGAAAAACCGCATTCGATGCGTCGTGGCATCGCAGCAAATGTGATACTCCTCCTTTCTGCATTATGTAGCTGCTGATGATTTGGACTGCCATGGCCGTTTCACGACGCCGATGCTTCAAACCTCCATAGACCCAATCTGGGGGAGACCAGGCATATTTTTTTCGGTAAAGGGCTCCAGCGTTGAAATTCCGTCCCTAACCATAATAATTCGTTCTCCATCGCAGTCCAACTTGGCGTTCTTGGGTAGCCTAGCCGCCTGCGCGGCGTGCCATGCGACAGGCGTGCGCCTCCAGCGCCGACAGGCGACGAGTAACTTCTTGAGAAGTTCAGCTGAGCGGTTCTCTGGGAGCTCCACTTCTCCGAGTCCGATCCCTGCGCGTGCTCTGGGTCGTCGATCGTTGACCCAGGTGGGGTGACAAAGAAGACGCAATAATTCAGGCGGGCAGGACCACTCGGGCCAGGTCCTCCAAAACCGAAGCTTCCAGACAGTTCGAGACATGGATTCGAAATCTTCCACAGCTAAACCAGTGGCGTCGAGTTCTTGCCTGGGTTCCCGAGGAAGCTCCTGAACTTCTTGCTGCATCATCTCCAAGGAAGGCTCCGTGGCCGAACCGCCGCCCTCACTAGCCGAGAGTTGCGTACGTTCGGCCCACCTCGAGGCCGCGGCATCCGATTGCGGTAATGCACGATACTGTCTCTTGCGGGCCCCCCCACCCTTTGCCAGCCAGCATACGGGACAGCTTATGAACATGGTAGTAGTTGCGTTGCTCTAGTGCTTGCTTAAGTTCAGCGACGCGTCTGTTGCGAACATCGCCCCAGTATTTTCGAGCCGTGTCCCGAAGCTGGCGACTGAGGTGTTTGATCGTGTCGGTCATTTGCTGGGCGACAAAATCACTAGTTGACCTGCCTGGAAGTTCTCGTTGTCGTCTACGCTGCTGTAGTGAGACAACCAAAAGTTGAGCACTAGATACTCTCTCCTCCGTGTAGAGTGGGGAGGCTGTAAATACTTCACAGGCAGCGGCATTGAGCACTTTCATTAAAGTGGTATTCGTATCGTCGACCTTGCCCTCCTCATACATCCTCTTGAACTCCTCCATTGCTTCCTCCGCCTTGTGATTCAGTGCAGTGGTGAATTCTTCACGCTTAAATCCGATTAGGTCGAGCGAGACGCTCAGGAAGTGGAGCAGCGGAGGTGATGATGTGCGCAACTAAAACGACTGGCCTGTGGTCCCGGGCTGACACCGCTTGATGTAGTTGGAACCGCCTAGCACTTCTGGCATGAACTTGGCAACTCTCGACTGCAGGAAGGAGCCCGCGGGGGACCATCACGTGGTCTATGTGGCTTTCGCCAGTCTCGCCGACGTAGGACGCAACATTGGGGAAGAAAGTGTTCGCGGCAGAGAGGTCCCAGGCCTGCAACACGGGGCGGATGGCGGCAGAGACTGGGCAGGGGTTGCCTACGCCACATTCTCCTGCAACATAGTCATCTTCAGACTGCCTGAGACCTCCATTCAAGTTCATGTAGAGAAGAGGGAGAGCTGTCCAAGAATTCGAGAGTATTCTGCATTCGTGCAACTAAAGAGGCCACTGCTTTGTCGTATGCCTGCTTCTGTCCCGTCTTGGAGACACGAGGAGGAAAGTAAAGCACAATATTGCCGAACGCTTGCTCCTGTTGCTTCTCGAATAGACAACCTGCCCGACCCCACAACTGCTTAGGTACTGGCAATATTCTTTTGACCGAATGTTTGAGAAACCGGCTCTTCTTCAGCAGGATGGTGATGCCACAAGATGGTGTGACTAGTGACCCTCGTTTGTAACCGAGATGATAGCAGCGAACATAAACCACTATTCTCTCTGGCTCGACAAGCTCGCCTGTGCTGCGCAACTGGGTCCCGCCTAGCACGATGGCGTCGTGGGGCGGGTTCTCGGCGACAATATTTGATATCCTTGCGCCGCGGGAGGCCGCGCAGGGATTGAAACCGACGAAGCGAAACAAACCGGAGGAATACCTCATGAGCGGGCCGCCCTCGGGCACATCGCCGCCATGGCTGCCAGGCGAGAGGGCCCTGGCGAGTGTGAGATCTGAGTGGCGTGTGAGGTGGATCTCATTCTCTCATCATTCGGGCCACCTGGAGGAGGAGGCGGAGGAGGAGGAGGAGGAGGAGGAGGAGGAGGTGGAGGCGGAGGAGGGGGAGGAGGAGGAGGAGGAGGAGGTGGAGGCGGAGGAGGGGGAGGGGGAGGAGGAGGAGGAGGAGGGGGGGGGGGGGGGGGGGAGGGGGAGGAGGAGGAGGAGGAGGAGGAGGAGGGGGAGGAGGAGGAGGAGAAGGAGGAGGAGGAGGAGGAAGAGGAGGAGGAGGAGGACCACTAAAAACCCAAGAGTCATCAACGATGTTGGAATTCACCCTCCCTCCAAGCTCCCCCTTCATAGGCCCCTACAGCGGTTCATTTCCATTGAGGGAACTTCCTCTTTGGAAGGCAACAGCTTGAAGACCCTGAAGCGTGCCAAAACATTGTTCTCGGGATTTCAACGCCACGTCTCAACCTGACTGCTGCGTCTTGACGACCCAGAATCGCGCCATAACGCCAATTTTCGGGGACTGCAACACAGCGAATCAACATAACTGTTGCGCCCGCATAACCCGGAATCCTTCCAAAACACCCTTTCTGGTACGCTGATCATGGGAATCCGTGGAACTTTTGCAAAGTTTAAAACGAAGGCGCGCGGCGCTGAGGCGAGAGCCACATTTTGAAGAGGAGCCGCCCTCAACCCGTGAAACTCTGGCACATGTTTAAAGCGAATGTTCGCGGCGCTAAGGCGAGAGCCACATTTCGAAAAGGAACCGCCCTAAATCCATGGAGTGCTTGAAATGTTTGAAACGAATGTGCGCCGCGCGAAGGCGAGAGCCACATGTTGAAAACGACCCGCCTTCAATCTGTAAAACCTTCGCAAATTTAGAAACACGAATGTGCGCGGCGCTGAGGCGAGAGCCATATGTTGAAGACGACCCGCCCTCAATCCGTGAAGCTTTTGCATCTGTTTGAAACGAATGTGCGCGGCGCTAAGGCAAAAACCACATGTTGAAAACGACCCGCCCTCCATCTGTGAAGCTGTTGACACGTTTTAAGCTTTAGAGTCGTAAATGGTGAGAAAGTCTCAGGCGAAACGCCCGGCCCACCCTAAAAACTGGCCTCGGGGTGCGACAGGGAAGAGTTATCTATAAGGAGAAGGAATGGCAGAGGGGGAGGAGGAGGAGGAGGAGGAGGAGGAGGAGGAGGAGGAGGAGGAGCGAAGAGGAGGAGGAGGAGGAGCAGGAGGAGGAGGAGGACGAGGAGGAAGAGCGAGGAGCGAGGAGGAGGAGGAGGAGCGAGGAGGAGCAGGAGGAGGAGGAGGAGGAGAAGGAGTACAGGCAACCCTTCAGGGCGCGAAGAGGTGCGCTTCGCGCCTCGCGGCCCGGGCTGGGTGGCTGGCCTTTTCCAAGAGGTGGCCTCTCGAGAGGGCGTGACGCTCCAGCTCAGGTGGCCGCATCCTCCTCCTCCTCATCATCCTCCTCCTCCTCAATGTATGTTTGAATCCAAGGTGTGCTGGTCCTGCTTTATGAGTGTGACTGGTCGAGCATCGCATCAGCGCTTCAAGCGCCTCGTGATGGCGTGGTTCCCGAGACTTCATTTTTTGTTCGCCACGGCGGCAGACTTTCGTTTACTCCCGAGTTCCATTGGCGAATCAAGTCCCATTGCTCTTCGCGCGTCGCGACCGCGTCGCGACCAAGACTGGACAGCTACCCTCATCCAAGGTCGCGTAAGTTAGGCGGTCGCATGTTGGATCGATGTGTAAGCCACTCGAGGCAAACTGTTCTTATGGCCCAGCGCCTTCTCTTGCTTCAAAGAGAACTGATATGGCTGCTGATGTTCCCTCCCCGCTCGCTTCCCTTTCCACCGCAGTCCGACTCGACGCACCTGTGGTTTCGGTCCCAGCCCCGGCTGCGGCGACACCAGGGGCTGGACGACGACGACGACGAGGAAGTCGACGACGACGACGGCGACGGCGACGGCGACGACGAAGAGGAAGTCGAAGACGAAGGCACGGAGCTGTCGCCGGTTCCTGGGACCGTCAGGGAAACTGCTCCTCCTCCTCCTCCTCCTCCTCCTCCTTCCCGTCCTCATCCTCCTCGTTAGCATGTTCCTCCCACTCCTCCTCCGCGCGCGTGTCCTCGCGAGCCTTGTCTTTGTCCTTCTCCTGCGTTCCCTGCTGTTGCTCTTCCTCGCCGTGGCCAGGCGGGGCCCAGACCAGAGCAAGCAGATGAACCTGCCCAGACCAAGCAGACCAGCCAGACCAGGCAGTCACCAGACCAGCCAGACCAGATGCCAAACACATTGCAAAGCACAAGACGTGCAAAACAAACAGCTGCAATGCAAATCAACTCATGTTCGGTGGTAGTGGTTGGCGCCACTTCAGCACTAAGCTCAGAGCAGGCCAACCAGACCAGCCAGACCAAATGCAAACACAACTGCAGCACAACAACAACAATCATGTTACCCTCATGCGCGATGTTTCCACACGAAGTAGGCGACCATCATGATAGCATCCCCACCATGGGGGATTATTGTTCTATCGAGGGGTCCGTTAGTCCCATTGCCAGATCTCCCGCCCAATGAGGTCTTGCAAAAACCTCCTCCGAGGAATTTCAACATATCCCGCCTCGAAAGCGCATGCCCGCGCCATGCTGCGCCGATGCGAGACCGCCACTGGAGCCCCAGCCACGGGTAAAGCACAAGGAAGTATCGAGCGACAGGATTGCCTTGGTGGGGATGGGGGCTGCGGCGAGGCAAGGACCTGTCCCTGAATAGAAAGGGAGGAAGTCTCGAGCAGGGCCGCTGTTGTTACTGGGAGCGGCGCCAATGCTGAAGAGAGTAGTGCGCTAGTCCAGCGTAAAACAAAACGAGGTCTCGAGCGGGAACGCTGGCTTTTGTTGGGACGGCGGTTGTCGGCGGCGAGGAGGAACACCGCCTAGAGTAAGAAGGGAGGAAGTCTCGAGCGGGAGCCGTGGTTTTGTCGGGGCGGGGGCTGTCGGCGGCGAGGAACACCACCGTCCTGAGGAAAAGGGAGGAAGCCTGGAGCGGGAGCGTTGTTCTTGCTGGGAGCGGCCCCAATTCAAAAGAGAGCACCCAGCGTCAAACGGGAGGAAGTCTCGGGCAGGAGCGCTGGTTTTGTCTGGACGGCGGCTGTCGGCGGCGAGCAAGAGCACCGCCTTGAGTAAAAAAGGGAGGAAGTCTCGAGCGGGAGCGTTGTTGTTGCTGGGATTTGGCGCCGATGAGAGAGAGTAGCGCGCCAGTCCAAGGTAAAACCGGAGGACCTCGAGCGGGAGCGCTGGTTTTGTTGAGACGGCTGCTTTCGGCGGCGAGCAAGAGCACCGGCCCTGAGCAAAAAAGGAGGAAGTCTCGAAGGGAGCGTTGTTGTTGTTGTTGCTGGGGGGCCGGTTTTAGCGGTCCCCCAAACAGCTCGAGCGTGAGCCTCATTTTCAATGAAAATGCAGACGGCGCCTCGGCGAGAACGCCAGGTCGCATGTAAGGGATCCAACAGTTATAATAATTGTTTAGTAATTCACATTCAACAACAACAGCAATCATTTTAAGGCGTTCCCTCTTATCTGCTCGCGCGTACCTCACCACGTCTATCCCAAACCCCCGACACCCGCCCTCTTCGTCTTCGATCGTACCCCCTCTGGGGGGTACATCTTCCTGACCTGCCACGTGTATTGGGCGCAGCCCCTAAAAGAGCAAGAGGAGTCCGAAAGAATAGAGAGAGAGAGAGCGACAGAAAGAGAGAGGGAGAGATAGAGAGAGAGAGAGAGCGAGAGATAGAGAGATAGAGAGAGAGAGAGAGAAACAAACAAAAAAAAGTGAGGACGAAAGGAGTGGGGGAAGGGAGGGAGGGAAGGAACAAGAGGGAGGGAGCAGAACTGCGGACGAGAGAGATTAGAAGGTGCGGGGCTTAAGAGAGGAGCCGGAAAACAAGCGGCAGTCCCAGACGGTTGGGTCGGGCAACGGTCCCCAACGGGCGGGTCGGGCGGGCGGGGCCTGCGGACCCGCGGGCAGGGCCTGCGGACCCGCGGGCGGACCCTAACGGGCGGGTCGGGCGTGCGGGACGTGAAAGCACCCGGCGAGCTTCCAAGCGAGCCGCCGGGCCTGCCGTCACAGGCAGGTCAGGCGGGCGGCCCTAACGGGCAAGTCCAGCGGGCGGATCAAAGCGTGAGTCCTGAATTAATTGTAGGGAAGTCTCAGGCGAGAGCGTGCGGGCACATCTTTATTGCTTGGCACGTGCGGTTGGCGCGGCGCAGCCCCTAAGACAGGGAAAGAGGGGAGAACGTGTATATATATATATGTATATATATACACATATATATATATATATATGTGTGTATATATACATATATATAGATATGGGCCACAGAGGGCAGCGAGGGGCCACAAAGGGCAGCATCGGAGCCACGACGGGCAGCGACTGGGCCACAAGGGGAGGGGCCACGAAGGGCAGCAATGAGGCACAAAGGGCGCGAGCGAGCATGGGGCACGAAGGGCATGACCCTGACGGGCGGACCGAGTGGGCGGAACGATCGTGATCTCTGCGTGATTAGCCAGGAAGTTTCCAGCGAGAGAGAGATTCTTAAGCAAATTTGAGGAAGTCCCCAGCGAACGCGCGATTCCTGAATGGCAAGAGCGCGGAGCCTGAGGAAAGTACGAGGAAGTCTCAAGCGGGAGCGCGATTCTTGAGTAAATCGCGAGGGAATCTCCAGCGGGAGCGGGGGACTGGAGTAAATTTCGAGGACATATGAAGCGGGAGCCGTTGTTGTTGTAAACCGGGGGCCAGGGACACAGTTTGAGTCTCAAGACTGTCCCAGATGAAAACAGGGTGCGAGCGCCAGGATGGGCACTTCAATTGAACAAAATACAATGTGCACCGGACGGGGGGGATCAACACTAATTATTCTTCAGTAGTGAGAGTTCAACAACGACAGCAACAACACATTGCAAAGCCAAATAACTTGCAATGGAAAAGCACAGTTGTTCAATGGCAGTGGTTGGCGCTGTCTCCCTGGAGCTCTCCTAAACCACTCTCGCCCGAATCCTAAGCAAAAGCATCAGCACTAAGCTCAGACCAGACCAACCAGCCCAGCCAGACCGGACGCAACCAAAACTACAATGCAAACCAATTGCTTTTCGGTGGTAGTGGTTGACACTGTCTCCCTGGGCCTCCCCTTAAACACTCTCGCCCGAATCCTAAGCTAAAGCTTCAGCCTCAAACCGGACCAACCAGACCAGCCAGACCAGATTTAACAAACATTGCAATGCTACAGCAATTGTTTTCTTGTGTGGTAGTGGTTGGCGCTGCCTCTCTTGACCTCCCCTAAACCACTCCCTCCCGAATCCTAAGCTAAAGCTTCAGCACTAGGCTCAAGCCGGACCAATCAGACCAGCCAGACCAGATGCAAAAACAATTGGAAGGCAAACACACAATGCAAAGCAAACCAACAAATACAATGCAACACAACTGCGTTCTGGTGGTTGTGGTTGGCGCTGCCCCCTTGGACCTCCCCTAAACTTCTCCCGCCCGAATAACAAGTTAAAGCTTCAGCACCAGACCAAGCAGACCAGCCAGATAAAATGCATCAAACCAGACCAGCCAGACCAGCCAGACCAGATGCAACAAAACTCCCGCCCGAATATTAAGCTAAAGCTTCAGCACTAAGCTCAGACCAGACCAACCAGACAAGCCAGACCAGATCTGAAGCCTCAAGCTCAAGCTCAAGGCTGAAGCTTTAGGCTTGCACTTTTGAAGCTTGGCGCCCCGCCGTGTGTTACAACGCTTTGGAAGTTTGTTGGGACATCCTTGTTCACGTCCGAATATTTTCTGTTTTAGCACTGCTGTGCAGTCTTTTAAGGAGGCACTTGCTTTGTTTTATGAGGGCATGCCTCCTAGAGCTTCTTTCTTCATGCTTCCGTGGGCTCGCTCCTCTCCTCGTTCTCCTCCTTCTACCGTTCCTCTTTCTATGGTAACCTGGTTTCATGTGATGAGGCATTCTGTGGGCGTCATTGCCTGCACAACTAGCATCATGACGTAATTGCGTCTCGTTCCGCTTGCCATGTGCCGTTTGAAAAAAAAGTTTGATCTGCAGGAGACTATCATCCAATCTGTCGGCATTCACATAGGTACCGGAGATCTGAATATGCCTCCGGCCAGCTGGGCCGGTGAATGAACACAGGCGTTTCGTTATCTCGGGTTCTCCTTGAGGGCCTCTCGGAGAGTTCTTCGGCCGTGCTGAAAGCCTCTCGATCCGTCGTGACGCCGCTCGGGAGCCCCGTGTGCCGTCCGGGGCCACCTTCGACCGTCTTGGTGTCATCTCGGCCGTCTTGGAAGCCGTACAGTAGGGGTCTTCAGGAACGAACCCTTTTCGTTGGGGAGGGGCTCGGTGTTCCTTGATTGTTTCAAAGTTTGCCTCGGGTTATCCTGAGGTTTTCCATCGGAAATCGAGGTTGAACTTATGGGAAAAAGGGGCCTCGTTCCTTATTTAGGGTTCCTTAGGTCAACGCCCCGACTGTATTGGAAGCCAGCTTAGCCGTGTGGAGGCCGAGCAAAACAAGCCGAGGAGCAGCACATTCGGGGGGGTGTTCAGAGGGACGCATGCGATGACGCCCTGGGGAGGAGCGGCGCCAGAAAACACTGGAGCCCCTGAAGCCCTTTAAGGTCAGTGACGAGCATTCTGGCCCGCCCGCTCCGTGCAGGCATGGTGGCAGATATCTTGCGCCGAGGCATGATCGACCAGTCCCCTGCAGCTGCGGGCAGGAGACAGGGTGCAGTGGACGCCCCCTCGAAAATGCGGGGTTCGAGCTGGAATCGCTACGGACACACCGCTCCCTTTTGAGCGAGTTCCTCTGCGTTGCCCTCCCCAGCTGCAGCATGAGGAGAGGGGCATTGGGATGACGGGGAGGGGCAGGGGGATGCTGAGGAGGAGTCTGAGGCTGCTGCTGCTGCTGACAAGGAGGAGAAGGAGGAGGAGAAGGAGGAGCAGCAGGAGGAGAGGAGGGGAGGCTGAGGAGAGGAGGAAGCCAACGAGGATGTGGAGGAGGACGAGGAGGAGGAGGAGGAGGAGGAAGAGGAAGAGGACGAGCACGAGGAGGACTGAGGCTGGAGGAGGGGGGAATAACGAAGGAGGAGAGAGCAAGGACAAGTGGGAGGAGGAGGTGGAGGAGGAGGCGGAGGAAAAATGGGAGAAGGGATGGGGGAGAAGGGATGAGGGTGGATGAGTAGGAGAATGAGGAGCAGGAGGAGGACACGAGGAGTAGGAGGATGAGGGAGGAGGAGCTGTCGGAGGAGGTGGTGCCGCTTCTGACGTCACGAGTTTTAGTGACGCGGGCCCCCCCCCAGGGATCTCCACCGCAGGCTCTCCATCCTGGGCCGATTTTGTTGACGGCACATGTGCCCGAAGGGGGCGCAGTTAGATGCTTTGGGCGATGGACAAGCGGCGATGCTCGGTCTCGTGGCGCCGGGACCTGAGGGTTTCTCAGCGGTAAGTTGCCTATGCCCCAGATCCTGATTCTCAGATGTCCTCTTTGGTGTATGTTTCTGGATCCTCGATTTCTCGAGCCTCCAGCGCTCCAAGACGGCAGAATATACCCCCAACGCCGCCCCAAGATGGCCTAAGGGGCCCCCAAGAGGGCCCCCCGCTGGTCCAAGAGGGCTCTAAGACTGCCCCCGAGGCGCCCACGACGGCGCCCAAGGGGCCCAAAGACAGCCTCAGCCAGAACCCGAGGCGGGGAACACGACCCCGGGAGGCGCCCGGAGGCCCAGAAGGATGAAGGAGTGTCGGGAAATGTTCCAACGGCGTTCAGCCCCCACCACTTGATTCTCGCGGGTTCTTGCGGAGATGCCCTCCTGTGTATATATATATATAGATATATATAAATCACCTATGCTTACATACATACATACATATATACATGTGTGTGTGTGTATCGAGTAACCTTCGGCTCATCCCGCCAACGTGATTGGACTAAAGGTTTCAGGCCTCGCGGAAGCCTGCTGGATTCCATCTTGGGGTGTCTTGGGGCACTCTCGGGGGTCTGTTGAGGGCCTTTTGAGGCCGGGTTTGGGTCTTGGGGGCATCCTGGAGAGGGCAAGAGGCTCAAGAGGGCAAAGTTGGCTCAAGGACGAGGATCAAGGTATCCAAGGTCACCCTTACCCTCCCTACCATTCCCACCTGTCCCACACCCATACCTTCATACTTTCAGCATGGCTTCTCAGAAAGTCCAGGCAAATCTCTCAGAAGCCTATGCGTCGACCGCCAAGCGAGGCCCGTCGGCGTCTCCGGTGAAGGAGAAGTTTGAGAAGATCCAGCGTTTGAAAGAGTCCTTGACGTCTCCGACACCAGGAGCTTCCTCGCAGGGTGGCCCCACGCAGTCCCCGAACTTGGAGGTTCTTGAGGCTATTCACGCACTTTCGGAGAAAATGGACAAGATGGCCTTAAAGTCAGACGTTGAGGACATGAAGAAAGACCTGCAGGCTCAGATTCAACTCTCCGTGTCTGAGGCGGTTGACCCCCTGAAGTCGGATATGTATGATTTAAAGCAGCGCACTTCCAAACTAGAGCAGGCACCTACAGCAGCAGCAGCGTCTAGCAAGGTCATCGCCGATCTTCAAAGTGCCGTCAATCGTCTCGATCCTGCTCTTCGTCGTATCGCGTTTGTCGGTTGGCAAGATGACGCTACCGAGGACACCAGGGCCCAAGTGATGGAGCAGTTCTGCCGCTCTCATGTTCCACATTTCCGTCCCACTGGGTTTGGACATGAATATTCCGGCCCATATTCCAACAGGAAGTTATCTAAAGCCTCGTGGGTTGAGTTCTTCAGCAATGACGTTGCGAAATCCTGTCTTGTTGTCTTGGGGTCCCCCGGCATCAGGTGTGAGCATAGCGGCAAGCACATCGTAGTCAAGATGGCCCGCACGAAAATGCAGAAGCAGCGGAACTGGGCGGTTCGCAAAGCCGACTCGCTCATCAAAGAGAGTCCGCAGTCTACCGGGAAGGAGGTGAAGATTTTGTGGAAGGTGGAGGGGTCTAAGGAGAGGCAGGTTGTCGTCAACAACGTCGTTGCCTTTCGTCAGGGCAGAGATGACCCGCATGGCTCGTTCGAGGCAGAGTTTGACAGCTCAGTCATCGAATAGGGTATTCCTGGGGCCGTTCATCAACACTCACATCCATATATAGCTAATGTTTATCACCGGCACGCCCGCCTCCCTGAGGCAGATGAGCGGCCCCAGCAGACAGTGCCCCATCGTCGTCTTCGACGCCGTGGCCCACGCTCTGCACAAGCATATGCACATAGACTCCAGCAGTGGAAGCATAATTCAGGGCAGTGTCGCCCTCCCGACGGCGGTCCGCGAAAATCCGGGCCTGAGCCGTCGGACTCCAATCTGCATTTCTCCATTTTCAACGTGAACCTCGGCGGTTTTCTTAGCCACGCGGCTGAACTTCACCACAGACTTGCTCTGGCAGATTTTCCAGATATTGTAGCTGTGACCGAGACTTTCTTGGACAAATCAGTTTCTGAAGTTGACTTGGAAGGTTATTGCCAGATTTCCCGTCTTGATCGTCGTGATGGGCGGAAGTGCGGGGGTGTTGCTGTGTTCTCCAAGTTGAGTTTTGCCCAGAATGTTGTTCACGTGGGTGATTCGCCTGAGTACGAGCGCTCTTGGCACATCGTTCACACGAACCACGGTCCTCTATTATTCAGTGTCTGGTACCGGCCACCTTGCCACGGAGAGGTGGAGTCGATCTTAGAATTCGAGAGGGAATGGGAGCAGCACCGGCATCTTGCACTTGGTGCCCTCGTCGTGGGCGACATGAATGTGCATTCAACTTCTTGGTTGAAGCATTCGCGCAGCAATTCCACAGAAGGCCGTACCTTGCAAATGGCATGTTCGCGAATGGGCCTGGTGCAGAGAGTCCGGCAGCCGACTCGTGGAGCGTACTTGCTTGACTTGGTCCTGACAGACATCAACGCCGGGGTCACATGCAAAGTACTTCCCCAAATTGCCGATCACAAAGTTGTCTTGGCAAAAGTGGAGCTGGCCGTACAGCATTTGGCCCCTATTGAACGAGACTGTTGGGATTAATTACAGGCAAGCGGATTGGAATGGTCTCTGCGACTCTTTCAACAGCATCGCCTGGAACGGCTTGTTCGCTGGATGTGGCCCCGACGAGGCTGCTAACAAGTTCACGCATGCGATTCTTGAGCGAGCCAGAAAGTACATCCCAATATCGCGTAGGACATTTAGTAAATCGTCACATCCATGGCTGAACGAACGGAGCCGGCAACTCATTGAAGCCAAAGTTCGTGCATCTGGTACTCGTGATTTTGACTATGCCGCTAAAGCTTGCTCGCAGGGCTTGTTGGAAGAGCACTCTAAGTACGCGCGCCGGGTGAGGCATAAGATTATGTCCTTGAGTTCGTCGTCCAAGAGGTGGTGGACATTGTGCAACTCGTTGATGTTACGAGCTGGCCAGGTCTCTTCCATACCTCCCCTGCTTGGTCCCGACGGCGAGTGGGCTTCCACAGCATCCGGCAAGGCCGATCTATTTCGAACGAGTTTTTCCTCGAAGTGCGGTTTGCCAGAGCCCGTTCTAAACGAGTATTCTGCGATACAGGGCCCTGCGGGTCAGAGGATGTCGGGCTTCCTGCCTGTACGCGCACGCTGGGCGAAAGCTGTCCTCAAGGGGCTCCGGGAGAATTGCGGCACCGGCCCTGATGGTGTGCCGGCAAAGATATTGAAGCGATGTTGGCGTCCATTGTCAGTTCCCCTGGGAATGTTGACCCGGCTTGTCTTGTCATCTGGAACTTGGCCGTCTTGTTGGAAAATCCATTGGTTATTCCCGCTATTCAAGCGCGGCGCCAAGTCCAAACCCGCGAACTACAGGGGAATACACCTAACATCCAATGTGTCCAAAATTGTTGAACGAATTCTCGCTCGATTCATGCTTCCATTCTTCGAGGAGTCTGGCTCGTACGGGAACAACCAGTTCGCGTACCACAGGAACAGGGGTTACAGGGGCGCTCTGGCCTTCAACGTCTTCCAATGGATTTGGGCTCTTGGCTCTGGCCGGCGGGTTGCTCTCTACTGCTCCGACGTCTCTGCAGCATTCGACCGGGTAAACGCCAGTCGTTTGGTGGAGAAGCTAGAAGCACGTGGCGTTTGCGATGCCCTTTATGAAGGTTATCAAGTCTTGGTTGGATCCCCGGATCGCCAAAGTCTGCGTCGACGGTTCTTTCGCCGGGGACCTGGAGATTCGGAATCAAGTGTATCAAGGGACCGTGCTCGGGCCTCCACTTTGGAACATCTATTATTCTGACGCTCGCGCAGCAATCAATGCCACGGGATTCGTTGAGACCGTTTTCGCAGATGACCTAAATTGCTGGCGCACTTACCCCGGAGTGTGTGGCAATGCTGGCATCAACCGCGATTCGGCCGCATGCCAGGCAGCTCTCCACAGGTGGGGGGCTGCCAACCAGGTCCTCTTCGAGCCGGACAAGGAAAGCTGCCATATTTTGGACGCCATCTCGCCAGACGGCGAAACGTTCAAGATGCTCGGCGTGCTGTTCGACACCAGATTGAGCATGTACAAGGCGGTGTCCCACTTCGTGGCAGAAGGCTCCTGGAGGCTCCAGGCGCTACTTCGAACAAAGCGGTTTTACTCCACTGCTGAGCTGGTTCGATTGTACAAGTGCCAGGTGATGTCGTACATTGAGGGCGCTACCCCGGCAATTTACCACGCTGCTGAAGCCACTCTCCGCCATCTCGACGGGCTGCAAGACACATTTCTGGAAGGCGTGGGCTTGACACCCAAGGAAGCACTACTTGAACACAATCTGGGCCCACGGGTTGCGGCGCGACATTGCAATGCTTGGTCTTCTATACAAGGTTGCTCATGGGAAAGCACCGCCATCGTTGGCTTCTCTGTTTGAGCCGTTCAGAGGCCAACTTGCAAGGTACGGTTTCTCATCAGATCCGCGTTTGCACAGCAAGGCGTTGCACGAACCTCTCCAACCCGGCCATCCTCGAATGCTTCATCGGTCAATCTATGGTCTGATTGCTATATTCAACCGCTTGCCTGGCATCGTGGTGCGCGCTAGGTCTGTCAAAGGTTTCCAACGTTCGCTGCAACGTCTGGCCAAGGATGATGCTGTGACTGGCAGCCATGAGTGGTCTCGAATTTCCCGCCCGGGCTGACGCCGCCGAGAGAATGTATGCATCGTGTGTTTTTTGATGATTTGAGGGTTCGTCGTAGAAACTGTGGGGAGCCTCTTCGGGCCTTGCTGGGGTTCTCGGGAGCCATCTTGGGGCGAAGGGTTCGAAGTGTCGGTTCGTGCTCCTTCTCTGGGGCCTCTTGGACCGTCTTGGGGCGATCTCGGGGCCTCTGGGGCCGCCTTGGAGCGACGAGCTCCCGAAAAGACGAGAGCACTAAAATCCCCGAATCATTGAGTACCTACGGGGAATCAATGATTGGTCATCTTGGGGCTCTCTTGGGGGACCTCTCGGAGCCCTCTTAGGGCCTCTTGGCTTGGTGGCCTCTTGGGAGCCTCTTGGGCTGTTTGTGGGCCATCTTGGGCGTAGTGGAGCGATATAGGGCGACTTGGGGCCATATTGAACACTTGGGGGCCTCCCGTGGACCTCTTCGCCCATCATATGGACTCTCGTGCTTCTGGAAAAGTCACGCGGGGAAGCCCGAGAGCGCGCAAGAGCGCGCGGGAACGCCCAGAAGATTTGAGAGTTTTGTGCCCTGGAACCTGAAAGTATAATATTACAATTACAATACTGAGCACAGAGTTCAGAGACATCTAGAAGCCTTGGGCATTCTTGACTCCGTACCAGGAGATCCGGTGGCACGGTGGCAAGGAATTCGGCGCAGTCATTTCACGCAGACGGCAAGGAACTTTGGCTAAGCATGTCACTCCGCAAGGTTTGGCCAACCACATTCTGACGCGACACGCTGATGACGTCCATGTTGCAAATCGGCAGCGTCCCGAGCCTTTCCGAGCCTTCCGCCACTCGGAGTTGAGCGACACGCCATCCGCTTGCAAGGCATAGCATGTCGCCGGGGCCGCCGCCATAGCGCATGTTACCCCCCCCTCCCCCCCCACGGTAGTGGTAACGCCCCGGCCCCGATCCAGCGCGCGATCCCGGGCAGCTTAGGGTCTGTTGTGCGCGCGGCCGTGCACTATGGTGCACGCAGGCGGTGCGGTGTGCACGGGCGTTCTGGCGCACGCATCTGTCGTTGCACAGGAGCCGTGGTCACGCAGGCATGAAGGGTGTGCGCAAACATTGTGGTGTACACCTCACAAGCCCTGTGGTGTACACAGGCGCCGTGGTGTATACAGTCGCTGTAGTGCGCAAGGTCGCTACGATGTAAGGGTGCGTTGTGGGCTATAATTTGCCCACGCATATTTTCGCTCTTTTTCCTCGTCCTCTTTCTTCATCTCCGTGCACACAGACGTTGTGTCTTCACATTCGCTGTGGGCTCTAAATGTCCAAGCGTTCCTCGGGCCAGAGCAAAAAACAATAATCACAATCATATCAGAATATTGGATATGGTACATTCGGGCCCCCAGCAATCTCCCGGACTTCGGCTCCGTCGGGACCGTGGAGGTGTACGCAAAGTTGTGCTACACGCAGGCAGTGTGGTGCACGCGGAGGGGTGCTGAAATAGCAGGTGTGGCGTCAATAATCACAGGCGTTGCGGTGCAGACGGCTGCTGTGGTGTACATCGGCATTGCTGTGTGTATAAAAGGGTGTTCTCCTGAAGACGCATATTGCTGCCATCGTGGCACCCAGAGTGGGGGCCAGCAGGAATGCCCTGTTGCTTTTTCTGGTGCGCCTCCTGCTGCGCCTCCTCCTGCTCTTCTGGCGTTTCCGCAGCTGATGCTGCTCCTGCTGCTGCTCCTGCTGCTGCTCCTGCTGCCGCTCCTGCTGCTGCCGCTCCTGTTGCTCCTCTCGCTGCCTCTGCTGCTCCTCCTGCTGCCTTTTTTCTGCTGTTGTGTCCGCAGGCGCTGTGGTGCAAAGGGGGTGCTGAAACAGCGGCTGTGGTGCACGCAGGCGCGCGACGCGGTGTGCGCAGATCGCGCGATGTGTAAAAGGCGTCGTGGTGCACGCGGTTGTCATGGTGTACACAGTCGCCGTGGTGCACACACACACACACACATCCGATTTCTCTAGCAGCCCTGGTGCACAAAGGCATTGTACATAGCCTGCGCTGTGTGCACAGGCGTTGTGGGCTTGGGCGGCGGCGACGACGACGACGACGACGTAGGCGGCGCGCCTCAGGGGGTGCGCGCCGCGGCCCCAGTTACGGTTACCCCCCCCGCACGCCCCCTCCCCTCCCCGGGTAACATGCATTATCCCCCAGACATTAAAAAACGGTCTCCACGCTATCCAGAGTTCCTGGCCGTGTGCATGACCAGCCTGGCCCTCTAGCGTGCGCATCACGTGCGCTATCCAGAGGGACTGTGCGCACAACGTGCGCTGTCCAAAGTTCCAAGGGGGGAGAGGGGGAGAAGGGGAGGGGGAGAAGGGGGGAGAGGGGGAGAGGGGGAGAAGGGGAGAGGGGGATAAAGGGGAGAAGAGAGAGGGGGAAAAGGGGAGAGGGGGGAGATGGGGAGAGGGAGGAGAAGGGGGAGAGGGAGGAGAAGGGGGAGGGGGAGAGGGAGGAGGAGGGGAGGAGGAGGGGGGCAGGGGAGAAGTTGGGCAGGGCCCTCTCCGAGGCGGGCGCCTGCCTCGGGTGGGCCCTGGAGGCCTCCCGGGAGCGCGTCGCCCGGGCCGGCCCCGGGCGGCGGGGAGGGCCCCCCGAGGAGCGGCGGGGGCTTCTCGTGGGCTCTGGCGCTGGCGGGGGCGTCTTGTCGGCGGCGAGCCAGGGGGGGGGGAAACGAAGATGAGGAGGGCTTCTCAGGAGGGCCCCCTCCTCCGCCTCCTCATCCTCCCTCTTCCTCCCTCTCCTCCTCCTCCTCCTTCCTCCTCCTCCTCCTCCTCCTCCTCCTCCTCCCTCTCCTCCTCCCCGCCTCCTCCCCCTCCCCTCCCTCCTCCTCCTCTCCGTCCCCTTCCTCCTCCCCGTCCTCTTCGTCGTCCTCCTCGTCCTCCTCCTCCTCCTCCTCCTCCTCCTTTCCTCTTCCTCCCCCTTTCTCGTTGTCCTCCTCCTCCTCCTTCCCTTCCTCCTCCTCCGCCTCCTCCTGCACCTCCTCCTCTTCGGCGGCGAGCGAGGAGGGAGGTGAGAAGGAAACGGCCTTCTCAGAAGCCGCCAGGATTTCTCAGCAGCCCTCGCGCTTTTTGAGAAGTGTTTGTTATATCTTCGGTGGCGGCCTAGACAACTTCTCCGATGGCCGGGGGGCTTCCAAGCCTTATGAGCAGACCTTATCCTTCTCACTTCCCCCCGGGTTCGCCGCCGATCTCAGATTTTAGACCTGGAGCATTTGGAGACCTGGATCCCGTCGCGAATATTTCATGGCGCGAGGGAGTCTGGGGAGGCTGATCTCTCTCTCTCTCTCTCTCTCTCGCCTCTCGCCCTGCCCCTCCGAATTCCACCGCTCATCCGCTGCAGTCCTCCGCCGGCCGTCGTGACTGGACACCGGCTCGATGCCGGGTTCTGACCAGCAGAAACCGCCACGAAGAAAAAGCGGGTCCTGAAGGTAACGGGTCCTGAGGTGTTTCGCCGTGTTTGGCTCGCCAGGGCCCTCCACGGGCCCTGGGACATCGGGTGTATGCATCAAGTGGCACCTAGAAATTACCACTTGAGGCATTTCGCTTGTATGGCTCAAGTGGTACCGAGCAAGTACCGCGTGAACCATATCGTCTGTACTTGAGAATCATGTCAGAGCTCGGAATGTCGTCCCGTGGTCCCCCCAGGGGCCTTTTTTGGGGGCAGGGTTTGGAGCTGTCGTGTGTTCGTTGGGTCCCTGAGGCTATCGTGAGGCCTCTGGGAAGCCGTTTTGGAGCCAGCTTGGGGCTTGTTGGAGCCTCCTGGGGATCTTGAGGCGGAAGGCTCGGATGTTCCGTTCGCGCTCCTCCTTTGTCCCCTTATTGGGGTTTTCTTTGGGCCGTCGGGGGCCGTCTGCGGCGCCCATAGGACCGTCTTGGAGCCTTCTTGAGCCGTCTTGGAGCCTTCTTGGAGGCCTTTTCGGCTGTCTTGGAGCGGTCTTTGGGGCCTCTTGGGCCGTCTTGGAGCGTCGAAAATCTGAAAAGTCGAGGCCCCCAACACAATTCGAACATTTTAAGGGAAATGCGTGCAGTGAGCTTCTCAGGGCTGTCTTGACGTCCTGTGGCCCTCTTGGGGCCGAAAAAATGTCACGCGAGAAGATTCAGAGGAGGAACAGGTACCCCTACTGCTACCCTTGCCTCGTTTCCCCTTTTTCGGCCTCCTGGGAGGCCCTCGTCCCCACCGCGGGATTCGCCCCGAAATTTTGGTCAGAACGCACCCCAGGAGAGGGCCGGGGAGTAGCGGCATCGGTGCCTTCTGGTCTCCCCGCCCGCGGCCGAACGCGTCACGCGAGGAGGTGCCCTGGTCCCCAAGGGCCACGCGGGGAGTCCCGGAAGAGTTGGCAAGTCTGGGCTCTTTGGGTTTTTCTTGAAGAGTCTTCAGGGTTGACGACTGAGGCTCCAGGGGATCCAACAAGGGACCCTGAGGACACTCCAACTCGTGCCTCAGGGGCACGGCGGCGGATCAGAGTGGGGGGCCCCAGCTGTCATTGAGTGTCCCTGGGCGCGAGGGTCCCGGGGCCTAACGACGGCCGATGGAGCCCTTAATAGAGGTCGACGGCGAGCGAGGGGGGGAAATGAAAAGTGGCGGGCCTTCTCAGAAGGCTCGGAAGTCCCCTGGCATTTGAGAAGCTCTCTGAGCCGTTCCCGGAAACACAAACAACTTCTCAGGAGGCGCGAGGGCTTCTGAGGAGTCCCGCCGCCTTCTTGGAAGGCCTCCTCATTCTCCCCCCCTCCCCCCCTCGATCGCCTCCGAACAGGAGGAGAAGAAGGAGGGGGAAGAGGAGGAGGTCGAGGAAGAGGGGGAGGGGGAGGGAGGGGAGGAGGAGGAGGAGGAGGAGGAGGGAGGCGCGAGGGCTTCTGAGGAGTCCCGCCGCCTTCTTGGAAGGCCTCCTCATTCTCCCCCCCTCCCCCCCTCGATCGCCTCCGAACAGGAGGAGAAGAAGGAGGGGGAAGAGGAGGAGGTCGAGGAAGAGGGGGAGGGGGAGGGAGGGGAGGAGGAGGAGGAGGAGGAGAGGAGGAGGAGGAGGAGGAGGAGAGGAGGAGGAGACGGACGAGGACGAGGACGATGAGGAGGAGGAGAGGAGGAGGAGGAGGAGGAGGAGGACGGAGGAAGGGGAAGGAGGAGGAGGAGGAGGAGGAGGAGGGGAGGAGAGGAGCGAGGAGGAGGAGGAGGAGGGGGACGAGGAGGTGGAAGGAGGAAGGAGGAGGAGGGGAGGAGGAGGAGGAGGAGGAGGAGAGGAAAGAGCAGAGGAGGAGGCGGAGGAAGAAGCGGCGGCGGCGGCGGGGCGCGCGGCGGCGGCGGCGGAGGAGGAGGAGGAGGAGGGAGGAGGAGGAGGAGGGGGAGGAGGGGGAGGAGGAGGAGGAGGGGAGGAGGAGGAGGAGGAGAGGAGGAGGCGGAGGAGGAGGAGGAGGAGGAGGCAAGGAGCGCGAGGAGCGGAGGAGGAGGAGGAGGAGGGGATGATGAAGAGGAGGAGGAGCAGGAGGAGGGGCGAGGAGGAAGGAGGAGGAGGAGGAGGAGGAGGTGGGTGGAGGAGGATGAGGAGGAGGAGGAGGAGGAGCAGGAGCAGGAACAGGAGCAGGAGGCGGGAGGAGGAGGAGGAGGAGGAGGAGGGAGGAGGGGAGAGACGGAGGGGAGGGCGGAGGAGGGAGGAGGAGGAGGAGGAGGAGGAGAGGCGGGAGGAAAAACCTTCTCCTTACCACTCCCCCCCCTCCGCTCGCGGCCCGAAAAGAGGAGGAGGAGGAGGAGGAGGAGGAAGGGATGGAGGAGGAGAGGAGGAGGAGCAGGAAAAAAGGAGAAAAAGAGCAGGAGGAGTGAGGAGGAGGAGGATGATGAGGGGGAGGAGGAGGGGGAGGGGGAGGAGGGGGAGCAGGAGGGAAGGGAGGAGGAGGGTAGGGGGGGGAGGAGGAGGAGGAGGAGGAGGAGGAGGAGGGGCGGAGGAGGAGGGGGAGGAGAGGAGGAGGAGGCGGAGGAGGAGGAGGAGGAGGACGAGAGTCCGAATTGAAAGCGAGATCTCGTCGGGGCTCTGGGCCGCCCCCGGGAGGCAGCCGCCCGGACGCCGGCCCCGAGCCGCGGGGGCCCGCGCGGGCGTCGTCTCCGTGGGCGCGCTGGCTGCAGCCGCGGCGCGGGCCCCGGCGGGTCGGCGGGTGCGGCGGGTGCGCGGCGGCCGCCCGCAAGGGCCGGGGCGGCGGGGCACTCCTTGCGTGCGCAGATTCGATCGATTATTATCAGAGCGATGGGAGCCGAACGGTCATTCCGCTGTCCCTGGGTGCGTGGCTGGAGTGGGCTTCCGCGGTGCGTATTGTTGTTGTTGTTGATGATGATGCTGCTGTTGCTGTTGCTGCTGTTGCTGCTGCTGCTGCTGTTGTGGTTGTGGTTGTGGTTGTTGTTGCTGTTGTTGTTGTTGTTGTTGAATATTATTACTTCTAAAGAATAATTATTGTTGGGCCCCCTGGTGCACGCCCCCCTCGCCGCGCCTAGGCCACAGCTACATTTTCATCATTTTCGTGAGGAAGCCTCAGGTAAAACGATGTGATCCAGATCCGGTTGTTTTGTTGTAATCCGTTTTCCCTTGCAAAAAACACTATAAAATGACATTTCTTGTTCTAATATAATCAAATTTCAAGAATCCCTTGCAAAAAATAAGGTAAAGTGGACATTCGCGCGCGCAAGACGAAATCCTTCCAAAAGCTTAGTGTTCGGAGCGATTTTAACATAAAAACATCAAAAAACCAATGGTTTTTCAACAAAAAATGTCAAAATCTCATCCCGCGCGCTCTTGCGGATTCGTAGGAAACCCAACACTTTTTAAACATTTCTGTCAAACGGGCTTTTGCGAGCAACTTTTTCGAACTTCTGCGACAACGGTTGCGCACCTGCCAGGGCCATCATCCCTGTCAAATAATACCATGCGGGACACATTCGTTTTTTCTTCGCGCGCGCACGCCGTCGTCGTCGGCCGCGGGGCCCTGAATAGTAGCCACGGTCGTCCGCATGCCACGAAGTGAAGTGTCCGAACGTCATAGGGCGGGAAGCTGGGTGTGGGTGGTGGCGAAGAGTCGTTTGGAAATTTGGTAGAGCTTGAACCGGCCCCCCCACAAAGTGGGGGTATTGCCCGCCTCCTATGAAAACCCTGGCACTGGTGAGAACGGAGTGTCCCCAGTCTTAAATGATTGTTGTTGTTGTTGTTGAACATTATTTATTCTAAAGAATAATTATTGTTGGGACCCCTTGTGCGCGGCCCCCTCGCCGCGCCTCGGCCGCAGCCACATTTTCATCATTTGCGCGAGGAAGTCTCAGGCAAAACGTGGGTGTCCGGATCCGGTTGTTTTGTTGTCCCCCGTTTTCCCTTGCAAAAAATAAGCTAAAGTGGACATTTCTTGGTCTAACATAACCAAACTTCAAGAATCCCTTGCAAAAAATAAGGTACAGTGGACATTCGCGCGCGCAAGACGAAATCCTTCCAAAACCTTAGTGTTCGTAGCGATTTCAATAAACAACATCAAAAAACCAATGGTTTTTCAAAAAAAAAAAAGTGTCAACATTTCATCCCGCGCGCTCTTGCGGATTTGTCGGAAACCCAACACTTTTTAAACATTTCTCAACTTTTCTGGCTTCGCAGATCCAGCCGCGCAGTATCTGGGCACACTTTCGGAAGTATTCCATCGGCTGTGCACCCAAGCTGGTATAGCGAACTGGAGATCGCACGTATTCGTCCGGCACGGCGGCTGGGTGTATGCTGGCTTGCGCAGGCTGTTGCAGCTCCTGCGTATTCACGTGCATTCCGAGGTGGTATCAGGTCTGTCATACAGGCGCATGGCGAGCCTGGGTGTATTTGTGGCAACACACACGGGATCCATGGGTATGGAGCCGCCATCTATGGCTCTGTGGAATGCCTCCCACGACGTCAAGGATGGTATCACCGTTTTCCCGAAGCAGGACCATTGGTGGCACATGCCAGTATGGCGTTCTTTCGGGCAGTCCGAGTATGGGAATGTCATGGATTACCGGGTGGATCTGGGTATGCCGGCGCATGTCCAGGGTATCCTGGCGGTATTGGCGCCCCACGGACGCGCGGGCGATGTGTCCGCGAGGAGGCGTATCGGCCATGCTGGGACACTTGGCCCCAGATGTATTGGTGCCAGGAGCGCAGCTTGCAGCATTGCGCCCGATGCGCGCCATTAGAGACAGGCGTATGCCAGAAGATGATGAGCACAAAGACTCGTCTCTTTAGTATGTCTCCAGAGCACGTATGTGTCCAGAGCCGCCGCGCCTTGTCCTGCTCCTCCTCCTCCTCCTCCTCCTCCGGCGGGGGGCGCGAGGATCCGGCATCGCTGACATGGGACAACCATCGGGACCACCATCGGAACAACCGTCGGGACAACCATGGGGACAACCATCGGGACAACGATCGGGACAACCACAACCATCAGGACAACCATCGGGACAACCATCGGGACAACCATCGGGACAACGATCGGGACAACCATCGGGACAACCATCGGGAGAACCATCGGAACAACAATCGGGACAATCATCGGGACAATCATCGCGACAATCATCGGGACAACCACAACCATCATCACCTCCCACCAGAGAGAGGTAGCCACGTGTATTTCGTAGACGAATGAGGCAGCGTTGCACATTGAGGCCGGAACGACAACCACAGAAGAAAAATGAGCATATAACAACAACGGAAACAAGTCCTGTGGTATGCTGGCGCCACGCACGTGGTACCACTCAAAATAATCTTTGCTTGTGTGGTACAGAAACGGAAAAACGTCGGAAAACGGTACAGGTGTCCAGTGTTGGAACAGGGGGATAAGTCGTATACTAAGCTAGCTTCCACAAAATGTTACCACAACAAGTCATTGTACCCATGCGCCAGTGTAGTAGCCAAGGTCGTCCGCAGGCCACGAAGTGAAGTGTCCGAACGTCATAGGGCGGGAAGCTGGGTGTGGGTGGTGGCGAAGAGTCGTCCTAAACTTGGTAGAGCTTGAACCGGCCCCCCCACAAAGTGGGGGCATTGCCCGCCTCCTATGAAAACCCTGGCACTGGTGAGAACGGAGTGTCCCCAGTCTTGAATGATTGTTGTTGTTGTTGTTGTTGAATATTATTACTTCTAAAGAATAATTATTGTTGGGCCCCCTGGTGCACGCCCCCCTCGCCGCGCCTAGGCCGCAGCCACATTTTCATCATTTTCGTGAGGAAGTCTCAGGCAAAACGGGGGAGTCCGGATCCGGTTGTTTTGTTGACGCCCGCTTTCCCTGTCAAAAAACAATATAAAATGACATGTCTTGTTCTAACATAGCCAAACTTTCAAGAATCCTTTGCAAAAAATGACACGAAGTGCACACTCGCGCGCGCAAGATGGAATCCTTCCAAAACCTTAGTTTTCGTAGCGATATTAGCATAAAAACATGAAAAACCCAATGGTTTTTTTTTTTTAAAAAAAAAAAAAGTTTCAAAAATTCATCCCGCGCGCTCTTGCGGATTTCTTAGGAAACCCAGTACTTTTTCAACATTTCTGTCAAACGGGCTCTTGCGAGCAACTTTTTCACGTGCTTCGAACTTCTGCAACAACGGTTGCGCGCCTGCCAGGGCCATCATCCCTGTCAAATAATACCATATGGGACACATTCGTTTTTTCTTCGCGCGCGCACGCCGAAATCTTCAAACACCATTGGGTTTCTTAAGAATTTCAGCACCGCGTATCATAAAATCGCACGAATCGCACCGTAGGTCCTCGAAAAACACGTGCACGGATTTTCAAAATTTCTACCCGCGCGCGCTGTCCGAATCCTTAAAAACCAATGGTTTTTCAACATTTATGTTACATGAGCTCGCGCGAGCTACTTTCGCAAGCTCTTTCAACGGCGTTCGCGCGCCTGCCAGGGGCCACAATCCGCCAGTGTAGTAGCCACGCGCCAGTGTAGTAGCCACGGTCGTCCGCAGGCCACGAAGTGAAGTGTCCGAACGTCATAGGGCGGGAAGCTGGGTGTGGGTGGTGGCGAAGAGTCGTTTGGAAATGTGGTAGAGCTTCAACCGGCCCCCCCACAAAGTGGGGGTATTGGCGGGCGTCGTATGAAAACCCTGGCACTGGTGAGAACGGAGTGTCCCCACGTGCTAGTAATTGTTGTTGTTGTTGTTGTTGTTGCTGTTGCTGTTGTTGATGATTTTGTTTTTGATGTTGATGTTGTTGTTGCTGTTGCTGTCGCTGTTGCTGGTGTTGTTGCTGTTGCTGTTGCTTTTGTTGTTGTCGTCGTCGTCGTTGTAGTCTTGTCGTTGTCGTTGTTGTTGATGTTGTCGTGGCTGTTGTTGTTGAACCCTCACAACTCAAGAATAATGATTGATCCCCCCTCGGGCTTGCATTTTTTTATCGGGGAAGGTCACGGGGCTCAAACTGGGTCGTTGGCCCCCGGATTACTACAACAACAACGGTTCCCGCCTGAGACTTCCTCGCAAATTAGCCAGGACCTCCGTTCCCGCCTGGGATTCCCTCGCATTTTACTCTGGACTCGCGCTCTCGTTTGGGACGTCCTTGCAATTAATTTCAGGAATCGCTCTCTCGGCGCTCTGGAGTCGCGCTCTCGCTGGAGATTCGCTTGCAATTTACTCAAGAATTCCCTACAATTTGCTCAAGCGCCGCTCTCCCGACACTCAGGCACCCCGGAGTCGCGCTCACGCTTAAGACTCCCTCACACCTTAGTTAGGAATCGGGATCTCGCTGCCTTTCGTGGCCTCGTTGCAGCCCTTCGTGGCCCCCTCGCTGCCCTTCGTGGACCCGTTGCAGCCCTTCGTGGCCCCCTCGCTGCCCTTGGTGGACCCGTTGCAGCCCTTCGTGGCCCCCCTCGCTGCCCTTCGTGGACCCGTTGCAGCCCTTCGCGGCCCCCTCGCTGCCCTTCGTGGCCCCGTTGCAGCCCTTCGTGGCCCCCTCGCTGCCCTTCGTGGCCCCGTTGCAGCCTTTCGTGGCCCCCTTGCTGCCCTTCGTGGCCCCGTTGCAGCCCTTCGTGGCCCCCTCGCTGCCCCCTTCGTGGCCCCATATATGTATGCCCTTCGTGGCCCCCGCTCGTTCGCGCCCGTCGTGGCCCCATATGCATACGCTTCGTGGCCCCGCTGTCGCCTTTCGTGGCCCCCTCGCTGCCCTTCGTGGCCGCGTTGCAGCCCTCAGTGGCCCAAACCTTGCCCTTTGCGGCCCAATACGCGTACCTATACGACCACCCTTCGGGTGATAAGGAGGTTCTGGGGGGGGGAGGAACCAACGTCTCACTCGATCGGTCTCACTGTCGATCTCACTATCGGTCTCGCTCGATCGATCTCACTCGATCGATCTCACACTCGATCTCACTCGATCTATTTCATTCGATCGATCTCACAATCGATCTGACTATCGATCGCACAATCGATGTCGCTATCGATCTCACTATCGATCTCACAATCGGTCTCACTATCGTTCCCACTATCGATATCACAATCGATATCGCAATCAACGTCATCATCATCAACAACATCATCGTCATCAACGTCATCAACATCATCATCATCATCAGCATCGGGACACCATCATCATCATCATCATCACCTCATCACCCCCAGCACCAACATCATCATCATCACCATCATCAGCATCATCATTATCGGGACACCATCATTGTCACTACCATCATCAGCAACATCATCATCGTGGCACCATCCTCATCATCGGAACACCACCATCATCGTCATTACCATCATCATCTCATCATCGTCATCATCATGTACAACAGCATCAACATCAAAATCATCATCGGGACCCACTCATCATCAGCAGCATCATCAACACCATCATCATCAGCATCGGGGCACCATCATCATCGTCACCATCATCATCATCATCACCATCATCATCATCACCAGGACACCATCATCATCAACATCAGCATCATCATCATCACCATCATCGTGCAACCATCATCACACTCATCATCACCTCATCATCATCCTCATCATCAACATCATCATCACCGGGACACCATCATCGTCATCATCATCAACACCATCATCATGGAGACACCGTCATCATCACCAACATCATCAACAGCATCATCATCAACAACCTCACCATCATCATCGGGACACCATCATCATCATCATCAGCATCATCTGCATCAGCACCATCCCATCATCTCATCATCAACATCATCAGGATCATGAGCATCATCATCAGCATCATCATCATCATCAGCATCGGGACACCATCGAGATCATCATCATCATCATCATCATCATCATCATCATTATCATCATCGGGACACGGGCGGGACACCAGCGGGACACTTCGGGCCACCGGACGCCGGTCCGGAATTCTTTGGTCCGGCCGCGCCTCAGCCGGAGGCGGGACACCGGCGGGATCCCGCGGGCCACCGGACGCTGGTCTGGAATCATTTGGTCCGGCCGCGCCTCAGCTACAGGAGACTTTCTTCTCGCTCGCCCCACGCAGCTTCGCCTCGCCCGCACGCACGGCACGCACGAACACGAAACCGAAATCGATTTCCCAGTAGGGGGGCTCTCGGTTCCACTTCGATCTCTCACCCCCTTACCTCCGATGCCATTGGTGGCCCCCTCGCTGCCCTTTGCGGCCCGCTGTCGCCCTTTGTGGCCCCCTCGCTTTCCTACGTGGCCCCGTTGCTACTGGCCTCCTCGTTGCCCTCAGTGGCCCCGCATTATCTGCCCTTCGTGGCCTCCGCCCGTTGCAGCCATTCGTGGCCCCATACGCATGCCCTTCGTGGCCCCACTGTCGCCTTTCGTGGCCCCCTTCGTGCCCCTCGTGGCCCCGCTGTCGCCTTCGCTCTCGGTTTCGCTCGTCGTCGTCGTTGTGGTCGTCGTGGTCGGTCCCTTGTCCGTCCCTCTTGGGGTCCGCTGGCCAGGCCGACGGTCCGCGGCCGCCCCGCCACTTGCTGGGGCACGGCCTACAGGGAAGAAAGATATACCCCCCAAAAGGGGCACGTTTGAAGACGAAGAGGGCGGCTATTGAGGGTTTGGGAAGTACACGTTGAATGACACTCGAGCAGATAAGAGAGAACAGTCTCAAAATTATTGTTGTTGTTTTCGTCGTTGTTGTTGTCTTTGATGGAGGCCTGCACTGGGTGCCCCTGCAACCCCTCACCACTCCACACCCCCACACCCCCACACCAACTCCCGCACCCACGCCCACACCCACACCCACGCCCACACCCCCACCCACCCATCGAGGGCCCACCGACGCCCGATTCCGGCACACCCCTCAAGAGGATCGCGGCCCTGGCCCCATGCGGTGCTCTTCCGAAGGTCCCAATGGCATGGACTGCATTTTTCCCGGGCCAAATTTTGGCACACACCTCACGAGGATCGTGGCCCTGGCCCCACAGAGAGCTCCACCGAGGGCCCACCGACGCCCGATTTCGGCACACCCCTCACAAGGATCGTGGCCCTGGCCCCATGCGGAGCTCTTCCGAAGGTCCCAATGGCTGTGCCTGCGTGGGTCCCCGGGCAGATTTCCGTCACACCCCTCACCTTGATCGTGGCCCTGGCTCCATAGTGGGCTCCACCGCGGGGCCCATCGAAGCCTCCTTTCGTCACGCCCTTCACGAGGATTGGGGGGGCCCATACGGAGGTCTTCCGACGGTTCCAGTGGCACGGCCCGCATGCGTCCTCGGGCATGATTTCGGCACACCCCTTGCGAGGATCGTGGCCCTGGCCCCATGCGGAGCTCTTCCGACGATCCCAGTAGCAGGGACCGCATGCGTCCCCTGGCCCGCGGAGGGCCAAATTCGGCGCACCCCTCCGGATGTCCGTTGTCCTAACCCCAACACGGAGTTCTTCCAACGGTCCCAGTGGCAGGGCCAGCATGTGTCCCCAGGCGGAATTTCGGCACACCCCTTGCGAGGATCGTGGCCCTGGCCCCACAGAGAGCTCCACCGAGGGCCCACCGACGCCAGATTTCGGCACACCTCTCACGAGGATCGTGGCCCTGGCCCCATGCCGAGCTCATCCGAAGGTCCCAATGGCAGTGCCTGCGTGGGTCCCCGGGCAGATTTCCGTCACACCCCTCACCTTGATCGTGGCCCTGGCTCCATAGTGGGCTCCACCGCGGGGCCCATCGAAGCCTCCTTTCGTCACACCCCTCACGAGGATTGTGGCCCTGGGCCCATACGGAGGTCTTCCGACGGTCCCAGTGGCACGGCCCGCATGCGTCCTCGGGCATGATTTCGGCACACCCCTTGCGAGGATCGTGGCCCTGGCCCCATGCCGAGCTCTTCCGAATGTCCTGGTAGCAGGGACCGAATGCGTCATCGGGCATGATTTCGGCACACACCTCACGAGGACTGTAGCCCTGGCCCCATGCGGAGCTCTTCCGAAAGTTCCAGTAGCAGGGACCGCATGAGTCCCCAGGCCCACGGAAGGCACATTCTGGCGCATTCCTCACGAGGATCGTGGCCGTGGCCCCATGCCGAGCTCTTCCGAAGGTCCCGGTAGCAGGGACCGCATGTGTCCCCAGGCCCACGGAATGCCAATTTCGGCACACCCTTCACTAGGATTGTAGCCCTGGCCCCACAAAGAGCTCATCCGAACAGCATTCGTCCCCTGACCCATGGAAGGCCAATTTCGGCGTCTCCTCTACGATGATCGTAGTCTTGGCCCCACGCGGAGCTCTTCCGAAGGCCTCAGTGGCAGGGCTTGCACGAATCCCCAGGCCCACGGAGGGCCAATTTCGGCGCACCCCTCGCGAGGATCGTAGCACTGGCCCCATGCGGAGCTCTTCCGAAGGTCCCAGTAGCAGGGACCGCATGTGTCCCCAGGCCCACGGACGGTCAATTTCGGTGCACCCTGCGTTAGGATTGTAGCCCTGGCCCCATGCGAAGCTCTTCCGAAGGTCCCAGTAGCAGGGGCTGCATGCGTCCCCTGACCCATGGAAGCGGCGCCTCCTTCACGATGATCGTAGTTTTGACCCCATGCGGAGCTCTTCCGAAGGTCCCAGTGGCAGGGCCTGCATGAATCCCCAGGCCCACGGAAGGCCCATTTCGGCACATCCCACACGGGGATCGTTGCTCCAACCCCATGCAGAGTTTCTTCGAATGTCCCAGTGGCATGGCCCGCATGCGCCCCCAGGCCAAATTTCTGCGCACCCCTATTATGACTCATAGTTGGGAGTCCCTAGTTTGAGTCGTAGTTGTAGGGAGCTCTTATCATGACTCATCGTAGGGGTCTCTATAATGACTCACAGTAGGCTACCATGAGTCGTAGTAGGGGTCTTTATTCTGACTGATAGCAGGCAGCTCGTAGTCTCTATTATGACTCACAGGAGGGAGCTTTTACTATGAGTCGTAGGAGGGAGTCTTTACTAGTACTAAGGGTAGGGAACATTATGACTCATAGTAGGGAGTCCCTCTTGAATTCATCGTATGGGATCGCTTGTATGACTCATAGTGTGAGGTCCTTACTATAACTCATAGTAGGGGCTCTCTTTTATGATTCATCGTCGGTCGTCGTAGGGAGCTCCTACTATGACCCAGAATTGGTGGTTTCTACTACGACTCATAGTAAGGGGGTCCCTATTATGATTCATCGTAGGGAGTCTCTACTATAAGTAATCGTAGGGAGTACCCCCTATGATTCGTACTAGGGAGTCCCGGCTAAGACTCGTACTAGGAAGTCCCTACTATGAGTCGTAGGAGTCGTAGCAGGGATCTCCTATGGCGACTCCTGGTAAGGAGTCTCTTCTATGACTCATAGTAGGGAGCCTCTACTATGACTCGGAGTGGGAAGCCTCTACTGTGAGTCATGGTGGGGAGCAGCATTTATGAATATTTGTAGTAGGGAGTCCCTGCTATGAGTCGTTGTAGGGAGCTACTATGAGTCGTAGCAGCGAGCTCCTATCATGACTCAGGGCAGGTGGTCTCTGCTATGGCTCATAGCATGGGGGGTTCTAATACGACGGATCGTAAGGAATGCCGACTATGAGTCGCATTAGGGCGATGACTCATAGTTGGTGGTCTCTACTATGACTCACAGTAGGGGGTTTCTCATATGACTGATCGTAGGGAGTGCCTATTAAGGAGTCGTAGTAGGGAGCTCCTACTATGAGTCTCAGTAGGGATCTGCGACGATGAGTCATAGCAGGGAACTCCTACGATGAGTCCTAGTAGGGAGCTCCTGCTAGGAGTCGTAGTACAGAGCTCCTACTATGAGTCGCAGTAGGGAATTATTTCGATGAGTCGTAGTAGGGAGTTCCTACTGGGACTCATTGTAGGTGGTCTCGACTATGACTCATAGCACACGGTTCTTTCTATATTATGACTCATAGCAGGGGGGCATTTATCATAATTCCCGTCATCCCCTATACGTTCCCCGTACCGTCCCTGTCATCCCCAAATCACTCTTTGTACCATCCGTGCAGCCCGGTGCCCCCTGTGACCCTTGTGCCCCTGTGACCCCTGTGCCCCTCCGGGAGATACTACAATACTCCCTGTAGGAGACAATGTAATACCCTCATTTGGAATCAGTGCAATACTCCCTGCGCGAGTCAATGCGATACTCCCTGGGAGACCGTTCAAGCTCGCTCGCTGGAACACACACGGTTTTGGTGTTCGAGGGATCAGTAGCGTCCCATCGTGTAGAATTCCAATGGCTCCAGTGGTTTGGGGTGGGTGTGTAGGTGTCGGTGTGGGTGTGGGTGTGGTGGGGGGGGGGTGCACGGGTACACAGTGTAGGCCTCCGCCCCGTGGGCGGAGTTTGGAGCAGGGCTCCCGTGGGAGGGGTAGCCAGTACAGGCTCCACCGTTCTTGTTGTTGTTGGTATTATTGTCGTTGTCGTTGTCGTTGTCGGTGTTGTTATTGTTGTTGTTGTTGATGTTGATGTTGCTGCTGTTGCTGTTGTTGGTGTTGTTGGTGGTGTTGGTGTTGGTGTTGGTGGTGCTGGTGGTGTTGGTGTTGTTTTTGTTGTTGTTGTGGTTGTTGTTGGGGTTGTTGTTGTCGTTGTAGTTGTCGTTGTTGCTGCGTTTGTTGTAGTTGAAGTTGTTTGACCTTAATTATTGAACAGTTAGTACTGCTGGACACCCTGACTGCGCATTCGCTTTCTCGCCTGGGCGCCGGCTGCGTGTCCTTTGAAAGTTCGGATCACACTCGGGCGTTCTGGGGTCCCACCGAAACCGGCCCCCCAACGACCACAACGCTCTGGCTCGATACCTCCTCTGTCACTCGGGGCCTGGGCTTATCGCCCCCAAAGCCGCCTTTTCAACAGAATCGGTGCTCCCGCTCAATGCTTCTCCGCTTTGCATTCCAGGACCGGCTCCCGCCTCAGTACCCCCGGCAAACAACGACGCTCCCGCTCGATACGTCCACCGCTTTTACTCAGGACTCCCAGGAGGCCTTGAGGCTTCCCGAGTTCTTATTCAACCTTCATAGTAAATCAATTATTCTTGTTGGGCAGCGCCTGCTTCGCGCGACATCGCTCTCGCTCGTGTCCTGGGGCGTGGCGTCGCCGTCGTCGTCGTCGCCGCCACTGCCGTCGTCGTCGTCGTCGTCGTCATCGTCGTCGTCGTTGTCGTTGCTAAACAACTGTTGTTGTCGGACACTGTGAATGCGCTTTCGCGCTCTCGCGCCTGCTCCGCGCGACCTCGCTCTCGCTCGTGTCCTGGGGCGTGGCGTCGTCGCCGTCGTCGCCGCCGCCGCCGCCGTCGCCGTCGTTCGCGTCATCGTCGTCGCCTTTGTCGTGCTCTGGAGGCCGTCGGGGGCCGCCTCGAACTCCATGGAGAGCGTTCGTTTTTTATTGCTTGGGGCATGACGGGCGGCGTCATGGCCCCCGCCTCCCCCCACCCCCCCTATGACGTAACGCTCCCCCCCTCCCCAGTGCGCTCCCGGCACTGCCGCCGTGCGCATCGGGATCCGCATATGCGTGCGCGTAAGATTCCGCATTGGAGTCTGGTCCGCACTCGTCGTCCTCATCCTCGCCCTAGTCGCTCATCGCTCGTCGCTCGTCGCTCATCGTCGGCGTGCGCGCGGATTCGCGCCGGCGGCGTCTGGGAATGCCTGGGAATGACCGAGGACGGGTCGCAGCAGCATGTAGGTGACAATATGCACCACAGCGCCACAGCGCCTGTGCACACCACAGTGCCTGCGCGCACCTCAGCGCCTGCGTACACCACATCTGCCGTGTGCAACACAGCATCAATGTACACCACAATGCCCGCGTGCACTACAGCGCCTGTGTACACCACAGCGCCTGCGTGCACCACAGCAACCGTGTGCAACAGAGCACACTGTTGTATATTGAATGTCAGAAGGAATCTGGAGTGCCCGTGGGCCCCACAGGGAACATGTGTCATAGGATTTGGGACGGAATCTTTATGGAAGAAGGAGCGCCGCTGCCGAATCCGCCTGCATCATCCTACGTCCTCCCATATACTTCCAGGAGGCTCCAGCAAAATTGACCGTCCGAGAACTAGGTGGGCTGATTAAATTGGCCATTCTGCAGCGCACGGTGTGATGCGCACGAGCGCTTTAGCGCCGAGCCGCACGACAGGGGGGAAAGGTGAGGGAGGAGGAGGAAGAGGAGGAGGAGGAGGAGGAGGTGGAGGTGGCGGAGGAGGGAGGAGGGTAAAACGTCGCATCATATTATCGGCATTTCTTTGGCGTGGCGTTTAGCTGTCCGCAGCAGATCCTCACCTACATGCTCCTTCTACTTGTCCTGTGCACGCAGGTGCTGTGGTGTACGCCGGCTTGCGTTGCACGCGGATGCTGTGGTGTAGAGTGGCGCTGTGGCGTGCACAGGCGCTACGGTGCACGCAAGCACTGTGGTGTACACAGGCGCTGTGTTGCACACGGTTGCTGCGGTGTACACATTCGCTGTGGTGTACAACGGCGGCGTGGTGCACGCAAGCTCTTTGGTGTACACTGGCGCTGCGTTGCACACGGCTGTTGCGGTGTACGAAGGCGGTGTGGTTTACACGCGCGGCGTGGTGCACGCGAGCATTGTGGTGTACACAGGCGCTGTTGGGCAGATCGCCATTTACATGTTGCTCGCGTCGTCGTCGTCGTCGTCGTCGTCGTCGTCGCTTGTCGCTCGTCGCTCGTCGCTCATCGTCGTCGTGCGCGCGGGCGGGGGGGGGCGTTACATCATTCTTCCCCCCGCCCCACCCCCATGACGCCCGTCATCGCCGAACATAAAGAAACGCACTCCTGAGACATCTGGGGCCAGGGGCAGGGAAGAGTGAAGAGGGGAAAGACGACACCGACGACGACGACCGCGGCGGCGGCGACGGCGGCGTTGGCGGCGACGACGACGACGACGACGAGCGCCAGCGCCATCAGAAGGCAGCCGGCGCAAAAGCGGTTCCCTGGAAGGGGTCGAAAGCCGAGGGGCCTAAGCTCCGACGCTTTTCTCAAAAGGCTCTGGGGTCTCCACGGGACTCTCCTAAAGGTTGCGAGGCCTCTCCGTGAGATCTTAGGCCAGTCAGGCGTCGTGATACCCAGAAGCAAGTTGGAATACGCTGCCCTTCTGTTGCGAGGCAGTTGTGGAAAATGGGTGGGGTTGACACGGTGTTTATACAGTTGGGAGGAATTCGTGAATTCAGTAGGGGTCGGGATTGAAATGCCTCGAAGAAATCGCGCCCACCCGAATCGCAAGCATTAGGTATACATGCGGACTTGTGACATGTTGTGATATGTCGTCGTCCTTCTCCTTGCTCCCTTCTTCTCTCCCTAGCCCCCCGGATGGGGTCGAAGGCGGCCGCGGCTCTGGCGGGGGAGCGGCCCTGTCCTCATCCCAATCATTCCTCGCTCCTTCTTTTTGCGCCCCCGCTCCACCATTCGCTCCCCCCACCTCGTCCTCCCTGCTTTCCTCCCTGCTCCAATAAAGGGCAGGTAATGGGGCCGCGCGCCCGCGTTCGCATGATGTTGCCCGCTCGATATCCGAGCACGGCGAACCAGCCAAGCAGAGGGCGTGGCCAATGCAAACGTTCGGGGCGCACTCCAAAGGCGGGCGGCGCCGGCCGCCAAACACAATCGTAGCGCTGACATGTAAAGATTGCGGTACTTGCGGCAAGGTCTGCCACCGTGCCAGCGCAGCGGTCCGAACGGCGACGCTTCCTATTATGTTTGCTCAGACGTCCGGGACATGTGACATCCTTTGGGGCCGTCCTGGGGCCGTCCTGGGGCCGTTGGGGGCAGCCTTGGCGCCGCGTTCCACAGTGGCCACTCTAACCAGGGACGCCTGGATTTTCAGTCCCCAGGGGCCGCCCGGGACCATGGAAGTGTGTATTCGGCCTCCCTCAAGAGCTGGGGACGTCGACTTCGGTTCTGGTTTGGCAAAATAGGGGTGGTTTAGAGGTGGCGAGCTTATATCCTTCCGGCATGCACAGATCCCTGTGTGATTTGTGTGCACAGTTTGTGTCTTCAGCTGCGACAGTGCGCGCATGGGCCCACCGTTTACTCAGATCGTGGTATGATCTGTGAACACGGATCGGTGCCAGGATCACGAGGACGAGGAAAGCGGGGGGGGACCGAAGGAGGTGGGATGAATTGCGCATGGCTGTAAAGAGAGGGGGGGGGGCCAGGGCACAGATGGGAATGGGCGCGTCGGGCGGGGGAGGGCGAGGAGGAACGCCGTGGAGTAACAAAAGGGGGCATGATAATGACGAGGAGGAGGGGAAGCATGATGAGGAAGGGGGGGATCGGATGGGCACGCGGAGGATGCGGCCAAGGGGAAGGGGGTATGGGGAGGAGGGAGGGGATAGTGCATGAGGGTGGGTCGGGCGCCAACGAACGCCCACCTGGGCGGTGTTTTGCGCGCCCGTGTAGTATCGTAGAACAGAAGCGACGGCTGCAAAACAAGATTATTCGGGTCGTCGTGCGCAGCGCGCGTCCAGGCCAAACGTTCGAGTTTAGGACGCTCGTCTGCGTCGCGTTGATACCGCCCGTTTTCGCGAGACCGCGCGTGCACAGATGGGATGAATCATGTGTTGCAACGTTTGCCGCATGACCCCGTGTATAGTAACGAACCAACGCTGGAACCCAAGAAACAAGGCCTGGGCAGGGGAAGTGGCGAAGGCGACGTGCCATCCGGGATGGAGATGTTGAAGTGTTTCGGAGGAGGTGTTGTCAAAACTTTTTTCGGGCGATATATCATGGACAGGGAATTCTGGACCCCGCGTGCGAAACAAATCCCCCATGATGGGGGATTTACCGTGATGGGTACGCGTTGCATCTAGAAACATAGAGTTGCCGTCGTCCCGATCGCGACTCGGCCCGCGACCTGCCCGCTACCCACCCGCGACCCACCCCGCGCCCGCCCCCTCGCTGTTATCCGCAGTTGCGGGGTGCAACATTCGAAGCCTTGCGCGCGCGCGAACGCATACAGGGGTTACGATTGCGATTGGTTGCGTTCTCGCATAGCACCCTGCCAGGCGCCGGGTTTAATTTATGCGGCTTGACTTTATGGCAACCTGTTTCGGCTGCATGTGGCAACATCATGATTGAAACGTTTTGTTGGTCCATGTACAGCGACTTCTGCCCCTCCTCTTCTCCGGGGGAGACTTCGCGGGACAACTCAGGATGGTTGGGAAAATGCCTTGAGACCCCTCGGGCCATGCAGAAATCAAAACCGAAGGTGTTTCGCTATTTTCAGCCTCTGGGGGCCCTTACGGGAGTGGGTGGGGGGCGGATTTCTTGCATCCGGCGTGGTATTCGTGGGCATTCTTGACGTGCTCAAGGCGTGAAAAATAACGGGAGGAGGTTTTTCGTTATTTTCAGCCTTGTGGGCGCCTTTTTTGGGCTTCGGGACAGTCAAACAAAAATGTTCCGGGATGACAGTCTGGACCCAGTTGAGACCTCAGGGGGTCGACGTTGCAGTGGAAACCAATGCCATGAAGCACCCTGCTTGCCTCCAGGCTGCCCTGGGTTTCGTGGCTGTCGATGTTTTTGCAGTGGAACGCGTGACATTCCCACACCCAGAATCAATGAACGTCCTGGGGTCTCAGGGTTGGGTTTCTTGTGGACGGTTTCTTGCGGTCGAGCTCTTTCTGCATGAGGAATTCATGACGTCGGGGGCCTGCGCCGTCCAGGAGCATATGCAAGGGAACAAGTAACGACAGAAACATACAATTTCGGAACTCCGCGCTGATTTCTTGGATCGGCGCTGGGCCCCCCTGGCGGCGCCTCCGACGCCTCCCGTGGCGCGCACCGCGCACCTCGGAGAGGGCGCCGGCGCGGATCGAAGAAATCCGCGCGGATCTCCGATAGTTTAAATTTATTCGATCTTTTTCGTGCTTTCTTTGGACACCCCGCGCCGGAGCCCAACCCCAACTCATCCTCTTCTCGATCACGGACACAATCCCCACCGTCATCACAATCTTCGTTGAACCATCACCTGTATCATCATCACAATCGCGCACCACCAGAATCATTACCATCACCATCCCATCATGAGCATCGACAATCATCTTCACGAGCAGCAGCATCATCAGCACACACACTCGCCCAGACACAATCACTCATCACTCGTTCATCAGCATGCCATGATCGTCTTTCTCGTTCTCATCACTATCGTCAACGTCGCCATCATCATCAACACCATCACCGCTACCACCGCACTCGCTAACCCACCGCAAACACACACACACACATTCAGTCAATTATTTGTACACTCTCACACTCATATCGAGGAAGTCTCGAGCGGGAGCCTCTTTTGTGAGTAGGTTGCGAGGAAGTCTCAGGCGGGAGCCCCCTCCCTAACGGGCCCGCGCATGAAGTTTTTCGTTTGAGGGTGCCATCCTCAAACCTATGACTGTCGTCATGTTCGCACCCCTGGGGCGTGAATGTGGAGGAAGTCCCGAGCGGGGACCTCGCCTATGAGTGAGTTGCGATGACGTCTCAGGGAGGGAACCCTCCCTATGGGGCCCGCGCGTAATATGTTTGTATATCCGAGGGGGTCATCCTCACACCTGCAACTGCTGTCACTTTAGGGCCTTCCTCAAACCTCTAAGCGTATTGCGGGCATCTTAGGCCGTATTGCGGGTCTCTTGGCCGTACTGCGGGCCTCTGAGGCCCTCTCGAGGCTAGTTCGGGATGTCTTGGGGCCATTTTGGACAGCTTCGGAGAGATCTCGGGCATAATCTTGGCGACCTTGTTGGCATGTCTTGGCCGCCCTGGCAGCCATCCTGTGAATCCTGGAGGCCCTGGAGGGCGCCAAGGATGCGCCCCGACGCCCAGGACCCACTGTGAGGGGGGTGGGGAGGGCGAGGCATGCCCCTGCGTGTGACTGGGAACGGGGGAGGGGCCCTTCGAACGGTCATAGAAGCCCTGCGATGCTTTCTACATCGTCTCGTGTGTTTGTTATGTTTTGTGCGAACCCATTCTACTAGATTCGGAAATTTCTGCCAGCCATTAAGCAGCACTTGACATTCTACCACCACGCCGCAACGTTACGCACTGAGTATGATTGTGGAGTGGAGGGCCTCCGAGAGGGCCTCGCAGGAGGGGGATGGAGGGAGGAGGGGTGGGAATAGTGAGGACAAGCTAGCTAGATGCGCTCGCATCTTATCTGATATCCTGCCCCTTCCAACCACTCCCACCTACTGCATGTTTTTTTCCACCTGCCGACGCGTGTCATAACGGACCTGGAACTCAAAGGAGGCCCCCATGTTATGCGCACTCGGAAAGGCGGAAGTCCAGTACATTGGAGTTTGAGATGGCGGATGAGCGGGAGGATGAGCAGGAGGAACAGGAGGAGGAGCGCCGAGGAGGGGAAAGGGAAGGACTCTGGGGGCAGAAGGGAGGGGGTGGAGAGGCGGGGGGGGCGCAAGAAGGCAGAAGAGGGAGCGAGGAGAGGAAGAGGGAAAGCGGGACATGAGAGTGGGAGGGGCGGTGCAGGGGAAGGGCAGCCCGTGAAGGGGGCAGCCCGTGATTCGCGGGCCAGCCCGCCGCACCCCGCGACTCCGTGCCGCGCTTATACCCTCCTTGGGGCACTGGCGCGCCACGCCTTGGCCTCCGGCGCTGGCCGAGGCGCGTGCGCTACCCGCTGTGCTTCCTGTCGCTGACCGCGGTACGCTCCGCGAGCTTCCGCCTCTCTTCACCATCCACCAGACCACCCCAACCCGACCCGAAGGCCCAAATTTACATTCGATTTAGGAGAACGTTGAGAAACAAACAGATGGAACCCGTGCCCCCCCCAACCAGAAATTTGGGTCAGATTCGGGTCTTCGGGTTGGGTTGGGGTGGTCTGGTAGGTAGTCCTCTCTGTCCGAGAAAGGACAAGGATGCACCAGGATAACTTTTGGTGATTACTTTTGGTAGGTGGATCTCTCAAGCTCTCCGCCGCCTCTGGCGGTGTGCGTTGCGAGCAGGAACGCAGCAAAGCCACAGGAAAGCGCGGCATTGACAGTTTAGCTCCGCACACGTGACAAGTGTTAACGAGCAGGAGTTCCGCGCGGATTTCTCGGAGCGGCGCTGGGCCCCCCCAGCGGCGCCTCCAGCGCCGCCCGCGGCGCGCTCCGTGCGCCGGGGCAGGGAGGATGCGCAGCTCAGGTCGATGGGCCTGTTTTCCACCACCACCACCATAAGTTGGAGGGGGGAAGGAGGTGGAGGACGAGGAGGAGGAGGACGAGGAGGAGGAGGAGGAGCACGAGGAGGAGGAGGAGGAGGAGGAGGAGGAGAAGGAGGTGGAAGGGGAGGAGGAGGAGGAGGAGGAGGAGGAGGACCCCCTCCCCATCCAACGTATGGTGGTGGTGGTGGTGGAAAACAGGCTTATCACAGGTTCAAGGCCTCCGAGCGGATCTCCCGATCTTGTGTGTATGCATGTGTTTGGTCCTCTCGTGGTCTTCATCGGTGATGTGTCGCATGGTCGTGTCCCACAGCCCATCCAGAGACCAGAGGTGCATCCTTTTTGGTCCTGGTTGATTTTGGTTAGCTGGGAACACGAGCAGCGGAAGCAGCAGCAGCAGCAGCACAAGCAGGAGGAGCGGGCCAGTGAGCCACTCCATGAAGAAAGTCGTGCGGCTCTCGTGGGGACCTCTCGGGGGCGTTTCGGAGGCTTTCGTGTGTCTTGGGGGGGTGGTCTGTTCGGGAGTTTGATGTGCCTGTTTGGGGATTTGGTTGGGCTGGTCTCGGACTGGGACCCTCTCGAGGGCGTATTGGGGTCTTTTGCCGCGGGGCCTCATGTGGGCATCGCGGGTACTTTTTCTTGGAGTTGGGACATCTTGGGAACAAGGTGGATGAAGTCGTCACTTCTTAGGTGACGGTCTCGGAAGCCAAGATCAGACATGCGCATTATGTTCTGTTTGGCGTTCGGCAACCTAGGGGCAGAGAATAGGACATTGCATCATGTGGGCCGGCTTGCACCCTAGTAGGTTGCAAAGAGGCCTTATTCAGCAGGAAGCTGGGATTTCAGGGAGTGGGGCAGGGCGAGAGGTGTTCGTCCGGGGACTTAGATGACTGGAGACGAGCTGAGGTGTAATAAGCCAGCCACTGACCTTCCAGAGGGCTCGTGGAATTATCCGCAGTCATGTGGCAGTGACGGGGGACGGCGGAGGAGGGAGGAGGAGGAGGAGGAGGAGAGGAGGAGGACGAGGAGGAGGAGGAAAACAAGGCGTAGAGGGAGGATGATGAGAGTGAGGAGGGGGAGTGGGGCAATACTGAGGGGGCGAGGTGGAGGAGGAGAAAGAGGAGGACACTGTTTCCACTTGCGCGCTTCCAGCATGGTGAGGTCGGAGGTTGCGGGGTGAGATCGAAGTGGAACGGAGACCCTCCACCGGGAAGTCGGTTCCCGGTCCCGTGCTCGTACCGTGCGCGCGGGCGAGGCGAGGCTGCGCGCGTGGGCCACAGAAATAAAAGCCCGCCGCTGCCGGGGTAGAGCCGGGCCAGATCGTGCTGTGCCCTTCCCCCCGTTGGCCAGGGGTGTCCTGGTGGTGTCGCCGTAATGTGTTGTGAGGTCGGGCCTGTCCCTCTGCAGGAGGAGTAGTCAAACAAAGTCAAAACATATTCTTGGGGCGATTGCTCCATAATCGGTTTGACAATGTTTGGATATTGTTGGGGCATTTTTCTCCCGTCCAGAATCTACTTGTAGGAGGCCATGCCCGACCTAGAAATGGTGCCATGTTCGCGTAGCAGCAGCAGAAGCCATGCGCGAAGCTAATTATGGCTCGGCGCTGGGGCAGAAGCGTGCGCACAGCTCGAGAGTTGCCCGTGCCCTGCGCTGGTGGCGGGCCTCCGATAAGCACCACCCCCCAAACCATCCCAACCGAAGCCGAAGGCCTCAATTTGCCTTCCATTTCCCGGGAGGGGGGGGGGGTCGGGGAACATCGAGAAAACACACATGGAAGCCGCACCCCCCCCCCCAATCCGAAATTCGGGTCTTCGGGTGGGGTTTTGGTGGCCTGGTAGGGAGTCAGATAAACGCCAGCGTGGAGACGAAGGCATGCGCCAACGGGTGCACGCACGGGGCCCACTTCGGCGCAGGGCGGCCGCGCTTCGGGGCCAAGTGCCGCTGTCGCGGTTTGCAGCGCTCCGTGGCTCGCACGCACCAACGTTCTCAACATGGCATCGTCTGGCAGCTCGGGTATCTGACCGTAGGCTTGCACACGTCTCGTACCGAGTGTATCACTCAGGAGGTCGGCTTGAGCAATTGATGACACCGTGGCACTTGAAGCCCGAGAAGAAGAACAATAGTGCTGGATCCGTAGATTGTTTCGGAGACGCGTTGCTTGGAAACTGTTAAGTATGTTGCGGTCTGCTTGCGGCAACCATCGAGATTTAAGATTGAGCAAAAAGTTTGGGCACCACGATTGCGTCAAACAAGCTGAGATTTCGAGACGTGCTGATACTGGCACGATTCCAACATGCGTGCAACAATGTGAACATAATCCTGGCTTCGCCCAAACGTCTTTTAACCTCGTGCTTGCTCTCCGCACCGCCGTGTAATAAACTGACTAAGTAGACGGCTTGATGAACATGCTTTTCTGGCTGCATGTAGGGGCTTCACACCACCCCATCATCGCTTACAGTTATTGTGGCAAACTCCTTGCCGTATTGCCTGCCCACCGCAATCATGATATCCAAAAGAGTATGGCCTTTTAGCGGATACGCGCTCATTAGCGTCGCGTCGTCAGCATACGAGCTGTCGTTGCACACAATATGCGCCTGCAACTGCACTTGCATGTGCATGGTCCAGAACATGTTGCTAGCGTCGAAGAGCATCACGGTCTGAATGATAATGAACAGATATGGGGAACGACGACATCCTTGTTCTATGCATGCGCGCTGTTGCCTCGCAGTGGAGCCCCGGGCTGGATCCTTCAGTAGGAAATGCCGCTTTTTTTATATATATATATATATAGTTGCAGTAAGGGGTACCAAGGAATCGGGAATACCAAATCTCCCCAATGCCTTGAAAAAACACGGCGTGCTTGATCCAGTCGCAAATTTTGGTTTTGTCGAGCAGGACAGCGATCAAGCCAGACTCGTTCGCGCACCGTGCTGCGTCTATCATAGGGCGTGATATTAGAATTGCATATACTGTGCTGCTCCCTGGTCTGAAACCACATTGAGTTGGTCGTCTTCTGTTGTCGACCCCTCAACGTTAAAGTCGTTTCTTTATCATCCACGCCAGCACCTTGTAGCCCTCCAGTAGGAGTGACATTGGACGATAGCTTTTCGGTAAACTCGCGTCGCTTTTTCTAATAGTAGCACCACTGTTGCTGTCCTCCAATACTCTGGCATATCTTCCTTGGTCCAACGTGTTCGTCAAATGTTCAGCAATCTCGAAGATACAGTGCTCGAGATATGAAGTAATTTCCAGAATTCATGTGCGTGCCCTCCCCACAGTTGGCCTGCGGTGTTCCGGGGTTGCCCCGATGGTGTCCCGATGTTTTCCCGATGGTGTCTCGATGGCATCCAGATGCTGTTCCGTGGGTGTCTCGATGGTGTCCCGATGGTGTTCCGATGGTGTCCTCATTATGCCCCCATGGTGTCCATATGGTGTCCCGATGGTGTTCCAGATGGCGTTCCGATGGTGCTCCTATGGTGCCCCGTAGGTGTCCCGATGGTGTCCAGATGGTGTCCCGATGATTGTTCCGATGGTGGTCCCATGAGTTGCCCCGCCGTTGTCTGATATAGTTGTCCTGCGATTGTCATGCGCTTATCTCGCTGTTGTTCCATGTTTGTGGTTGTCCCGTGGGTTGTCCGATGGTTGTCCGATCGTTGTCCGATCGTTGTCCAGGGGCTTGTCCAACGGTTGTCCGCTGGTTGTCTGATGCTCGTTCCGATGCTTGTCCCGATGATTGCCCGATGCTTGTCCTATGCTTGCCCGATGGTTGCCCAGATGATTGTCCGATGGTTGTCCGATGGTTGTCCGGTGGTTGTCCGCATCACCACGATTTCAATAACCATCATTCTCAGTACCACCTCGATCTGCATCACCACGATCATCGCCACCATCACCCTTATCGTCATCAGCATCACGCAGCAGTCTGGCTCAAACTTGCCCGGCGCTGTGCAAAAATGCCTTCGACCACTTTGCGCGCCACAGGGGTCGCGGCCAAATGAATGCCACCGCCAGCTGTGGAGGTGACCTGCACCTGCCCGCTATGCTGGTGATGGCGAAACCACCGGCTTGTTGTATTGCCGCTGATTCGCAAGGCTCTGCAAGCCGAGGTTGCATGATGCATTGCCATTGCTGCGTGCTGCCCGCTTGCAATGCCCCGGTCATCATCAACATCGTCGCCATGCATCGTCATTATCACAATCGCCATCATGCATCGTCACCATCATCGTACGAATTGTCACCAGCTCGCGAGCGCATTACCAGCACTGACACCATCACAATCATCGCAGTTGTCGTCAGATGCCCCCTCAACCTTCTTATCACGCGAAGGGTGGTCGCTTAGGTATGATATAGTCTGGTGCTGCTAGGTTTGGCCTGGTCGGGTCTGGTGGGGTATGGTGTGACCAGAGGGGGAGGGGGGAGGGCGGAGGGGAAAGAGGAGGAGGAGGAGGAGGAGGCAGAGAAGCAAGAGGAGGGGAAGAAGGCGGAGAAGGCAGAGAAGATCGACCGAGGAGGCTGCCACTGCTGTGCGGACGACGGCCGCCCCCTTCCCCGCCTCGAGGGAGCAGGAGGGAGGGAGGAGGGGGAAAGAGCAGGAGCCTGCCAAGGAGCCCCCCCTCCCCCTCCGCAACATTGGTCGGCCCGAGCGACGGGGCGGCGCAGCGGTGCCCCGCCCTGGGCGCCCTTGCCCCGGACGTTGCCAGAGGCGTCCCTGGGCCGAGGTGCCCCCCGGGATGTCCGTGGAGGCCCCCACGGTCTCCAGGGCACCTTCACGAGGCCCCAGGAGTCGACTAGGCGTAAGAGTGGCCTTTCGCCGGAGTGACCGTTGGTGCGGGCACAGATGGGTCCCCAACTGGCCGAAAACGAGGCAGTCGCAGCTGCTCGCGCGCCCAGGTTTGGCCCCCCCGCGACCCCCAAAAAGTCGCGCGCCAAAGGTCACCCTTACCCAGGGTCCCTCCTGCGCGTAGCCGAAGGAGGGCCCCAGGTGCCCCAAGGTTGGTTGAAAAGCTCGGCACGCCTTGGGCCAGGGACACCCGCATCCACCCCCAGCTGCCCTGCGCGCCAGCCATGCAGCGGACCGGCGATGCCCAGCCGTTCCTGGACGAGCTCACGGCCGAGGTCTCGGCCGCCCCGGCCTCGCGGGCGCCTCCGGCCCACGCTCACGAGCGCCGAGGTCGTCTGCCCTGTGCGACCATTCCCGAACCACACCGACCATTTGCGGGGCCAATCGGCGCTTGGGTCAAGCATCGTGCAATCCATCATCATTCCCATTGGGCCATGGTATACCAGCCTGACCAGCCCACGCACCCATGTGGGGATAGGCACCGCGAGACCCGAAGGAACAGGCATACATCAGATATCCCCACCTAGGTGGGCAAGTCGACCACTGGGGCCAAGGCCACGCCAGTGGGGATGGGGATCGATCAAACGATGCTCAGGGTACATATGATGCCCCTGATACCTCGGTTCTCGGGTGCCCTCGTTGGGGTTCACTTCTTCCGGCTGCGGGCATCCTTCAAACTCGGAGCCCCAGTCATTTCCTTCCGAACCCTGGCCGGCAGGGGCAGTAGGGCCCACGCGCGGCTGCTTATGTATGCACGTGGGAGCGACCCTTTGTTACGTTGCATGTTCGGGGGGCCTCGCCTGTCCCCCAAATTGGTGTTTTTTTTGTACCCGACGCGGGCTCGATGCGGACTCGGCGCGGATTTGGCGTGAATCCGACGCGGATTCGACACGGTTTCGACACGGATCCGACGAGTCCGACACGGATTCGACACGGATTCGACGCGGATAGGGCCGCGACGGGACAGACAAGGTCCCCCGAGGTTGCAACAGAACCTTTGCCGGAGTGACCCTCTTGGCTGCGCGGCTCTCCAGGGGCTTTCGGGGGGCGGGGGGACGGGGGGGCGGCGACCCCCCAGCACGCGGGCCGCCCCCCCTGCCGCACCGCACGCGACGGCAGGGCGCCCCTTGCCCAGCGCCCCCTCTTGGCGTGCCCGCCGGCGAGGCGGGCGCTGGCAGCTCGCGGCCGCCGCGCTGGCGGCCGCGGCCTGCGGCGCGTGCCTGGCCGCGGCCGCGGCGCCGCGGCCCCGCGGGCCCGCCGGCGGCCCCGTGGGCCTCGCGAGCGCGGAGGGCCCGCGCGCCGCGCCGGCCCTGAGGAGGGCCGCCGCGGGGCCGAGGGCGCCCGAGGAGCGGCCCCGCGGCCAGGGCCGCCGCGAGGCCCCCGAGTCGCACTGGGGGAAGCGGGCCCGGGGAGGGCCCCTGGAGGCAGAGAGCCTGGAGGGGCTCTGCCCCCAGGGGTGTCTTCCCCGGGGAAGATGCCTCCAGGGGAGGATCCTCCTGGAGGACCAGAGAGGCTTAAGCCTCCAGGGGAGAATCCTCCTGGAGGCCGAGAGGCGCTCGGCCCCTGTAGGTCGGGAGCCTCTCGGCCTCCAGGGGGCCCTCCCCAGGCCCCGGGTCCGTCAGGCGGAAGCCCACTCCCCCAGTCCAGGACATGCGTGCTCCCACAGCTCCCCCCCCCCTTTGTGCCCGCCGCCAGGAGGAGCTGGGCGCCGGGCGGCCGCTGTCGACGCAGGCGCCAGCGCGGCAGATGTACGACTCGGTTCGCACAACCGCCCCGCCAATTCGGGACATCAAGAGGCTCGAGCAGATCACCTTCCACCCAAAGTCGCGCAACGGCTTCAGCGGGGAGCCCGAGCTCGGAGGAGGCGAGGGCGATGACTCTGCTGGAACGGCTGGCGACGTCGAGAGCGCGGCGGGGACCAGGGAGCAGACCGCAGAGGACCGCTCCGGCCTGCAGGTGTCCGACGGTGGCAAGCACGACGCGGAGTTGCCGGGCAAAGGGGCCGCCGCCAGGGGTGACCCGGAGGCCCCAGAAGGGACCTGCGAGCGGTACGGATGCGACACGTTCGACGAGCGGAACCTATGCCAGTGTAACGACGACTGCGTTGACTTCCGCACGTGCTGCCCAGACTACGCCGATGTCTGTGCGGAGCCAGAGGAGATGACCTCGGCCCCGCCGCTGGCGCGCAGTGATGCTGCGCGGGCCAGCTGCAAGGCGTACGGCTGCGGCTCGTTCGAGGAGGACCGTGAGTGCCAGTGCAATGACAATTGTGAGAAGTTTCACAGCTGCTGCGATGACTACTCGGACGAGTGTGGCGACTCGCCCCCAGGCCGCGGAGGTGGCCTTGACCACGGCGCCACGACTGCACCGGAGGCGGATGGTGCGGGCCAGGACTGCACCGAGGGCTACGAGACCAGGCTGTTCTCGTGGACCGAGGAGAAGAAGAAGTGGTGCTGCCAGCACAAGAACAAGGGCTGCGAGGGCGCGCCGCAGGGCGAAGGAGGAGGAGGAGGAGGCCATGGTGGCGGCGGGAACGGCGGAGGCGCCTCGTGCAAGCACTTCGGGTGCACCGAGGACTACGTTCGAGGCCAGGAATGCCAGTGTAACGCGAAGTGCCAGGAGCACGACAGCTGTTGCGAGGACTACTCGGCCGCGTGCAGCGCTGCTGGCAGCCACACCGCAGGCGCCTCCAGGCCTGAGCCTGGGGGCACGGCAAGCTCTGCTGGCGCCGAGGGCTCCCGAGGAGGCGGCGCCAGCGTCAGCGGTGGGTTCTCCGGAGGTTCCTGCGCGACGTACGGCTGCGTGAGTTTCGCCGAGGACCACGCGTGCCAGTGCAACTCGGGCTGCGAGCAGTACGACTCCTGCTGCGCAGACTTCGCCGATGTCTGCACTGCTGGCGCGCTCGGCCACAGCAGTGCCCACGCGCCCGCTGGCGGTGGCCCGAGCCACGGTAACGATGGCCGCGGCGACGACGACTATTTCTCGTCTGAAGCAGCGCCGGCACAGCATTCCTCGGGTGCCACCGCCCAGCAGCACCACGTGACCGAGGCCGACTACGAGCAGACCCCCGCCGCCGAGACCGACTACTCGCGCCCGTCGGCAGTCGCAGAAGAACAACTATACAACCATACAGATGAATTATCAGAGTCCGCGCGGATTTCACAGATCGGTGCTGGCCGCCGATGCACGAAATCCGCGTGGACTTCCGAACGTGCATGTCCGAGTGAGGGGACTGACCAGTTTTACACCGTCCCCGTGTGCGTGGGTGGGGTGGGACTCCGTGGCCTGGATGTTGTTTTGGGGATTCTTGCAGATGCATTCTTCGAGGATGAAGCGGTTCTTGATCCACGGGAGATTGACGGATCGTTCTCGCTTCATCGTGGGCTACAGTCTCTATGAATACGAGGTTCACGCTCGAGCGCGGGCTTCCTTCCAGATGCGAACTGCAACAGCAGCATCAACGGCTTCCGCTTGAAACCTCCATTCGTGTCCCGCGCTCCCGCCCGAGCCTTCCTCGCAAGTGATTCAGGAAGCGCGATCTCGCTGCGGACTTCCCCACACTTTTTTGACACCCGTGACGGCCTGGCTGCAACATCAACGGCTCCCGCCTGAGACTTCCTCCTCTCAATTCATCCAGGACGCCCGCTTCCGCCCGAGACGGCCATTGCAACTTACTGTGGAATCGCATTCTCGCTTGGGTCTTCCTGCAGCAGCGGCTCTCGTCTGAGATTTCCCCGCCTGACGACGTGCAAATTTCGTTGGTCGCAGCGGCGTCTCGTAGTCACTGCCTGCGGCCAGCGCCGGGAGCGCATTGCTGCGCACGCGGGCTGTGTGGCGGCACGTCGTGCCTGCAGGAAGCACGGCCCACTGCTTCGGCCAGGGGCCGCCCAGCCCGCCCGCCAGGGTCCGCCCGTCCGGGTCCGCCCGCGAGGGTGCCCACGCGCGACGCGCCCGTTTTCGACCCCGTTCGGGGTGTGCCCCGGAGCTGGAACGGACCCCCCCCCTGGAGCCGTGGGTGCGTTCAGAGATTTCGAGGGCGGCGCGTGCGAGGGAGAGGGAGAGACGCATGAAGATGACATCGGTCTCTCAGTTTGAGTATAGTCGCGCCATGGCTGTGAGACTCGTACCACCATAGCAGAAGAACTACCGCCCTCGGAGCCCGCATATATGTTACAGGGGGAAGTCTTTGTCCTGAGACTGGGTTGTTGCCCCCCCTGAGTACTACTATGACGGCTTCTGCGTGACATTTCTTCACGACGTTTTTCAGAATTCAAGCTCTAGCTCGGGGCTGAGGACACGTTCTCCTGCGTGGGACTTCCTAGCGATTTCTTGAAACGCCGCGCCCTCGACACTCAGGAATCACACTCTCGCTTGGGCGCCCTCGCGGTGCACCCTTGTGGGGGTTGATAAATGGAGAGGAAGCTTGATGCCAAATAATTTCCAGATGTCTAAACCATGCTCCAAATCTTTTTTTAAATATCTGAAACACATGTTTGAAACATGTTTAGAACATGTTTTATACACTTTAAACACATTTTCAAAATTCAATGGTAGGACTGTTGGAGTGTCCATCATTGCCATGGCATCCACACGTGTACCCGTGAATCGCGCTGTCGCTCGAGACGTCCTCGCGAGTCATGGCGGGACTGACGCTTCGGTGACCCGCCCGCCCGTCCGCGTCCGCCCGCCCGGCCTGCCCGCACGGTTCTGCAGCCTGTTCTCCCGTTCCCAACTCTCCCCTCTCTCTCTTGCCAGTCGCCCTCGTGCTCCGTGTTTCCCCCCACCCCCCTCGCCCCTTCCATCCTCCCTCCCTTCCCGTACTCCTGTCCTCCTCGGTCTTCTTTCCTGTTCCGAACTCCTCCCCCTCTACTGCCAGTCTCCCTCGTGCTCCATGCTTCCCCCCCCCTCTCGCTCCTTCCCATCCTCCCTCTCCTCCCCGTACTCCTGGCCTCCTCGCTCTCTTTTTGCCTGTGCCTCCACGCCGCTTCTGGGTGCAAGGACCGCGCCAGCTGCACGTGGCAAGCAACTGAGAGATACCCCAGAAGGGGGGCGCGATCGAAGACGAAGGGGGTGCCTGGCATCGCTCGGAAGTGTGCATTTTTTCTCGGCGAGGACCATCGGCGAGCATCCTTGGTCATTTGGCGAAAAAACCACGCACGAAACCGGAAAAAATACAGGGAATGGACGTCCGAGCGATGGCGAGGGTGGGTATCGACGATTTGGGATGTACATGTTGGGTAACGCACGGGCATGCGAGAGCGAACCGTCTCTAAACGATGGGCTTATCCGACATGCACAGTCATTAGCGCTGATCGCCCCAGCCCCAGCCTGGTGACGTATTGTTTTCAATCGAAGTGGCCCTCCCTGGGGTCGCACCCTGTTTATTACAAGGGAAAGTGCTGGGCATCTACATTGTGTAGTTGGCCCCTGAACTACCACAGCGACGGCAACAACGGCTCCCGCCTGAAATTTCTTTGTAATGTATTACAGAATCCTGCTCTCGCTATGGACTTCCCTGCAGTTTACCCATGAGTCGCTCTCTCGTGTGTGGATGTAAGTTATTTTGAACGCCGCACCTTCAATACTCAGAAATTGTGGTTTTCAACGTGTTTTTAACGTTTGCTGTGCGCTCCCTCTTTGTAGGGCATACCATCCCATGCCATCCCTCGCTGTTTGTGGTTTCATGTCTTCCTCTTTTTCTGTTTGATGTGCGGCGCGAACTACGCGCGGCAGGTAAGCAAGATCAGAGTGAGGGGCCGAACGATCATTCACTTTCCCTGGGCGCGTGGCTGAAGTGAGATTCTGCGGTGCTGACTGTTGTTGTTGTTGGACCCTCCTTACTGGAGAAGACGTTGTTGTTATTATCGTTTGTTGATGTTGTTGGTGTTGTTGTTGTTGTTGTTATTGTTGTTGTTGATGTTGTTGTTGTTGTTGTTATTGCTGTTGTTGTTGTGTCTGTCGTTGTTGGTTGCCGTCGTCCCCCCGCCACCCGGACTGCGACCCATCCGCGACCCACCCGCGACCCACCCGCGACACACCTGCGACACACCCGCGACCCACCCGCGACCCACCCGCGACCCACCCCGTGACCCGGCCCGCGACCCACCCGCGACCCACCCGCGACCCATCCACGACCCACCCACATTGCTTTAACAAAAGAGTCGGCGCGAACTACTCGCGGCAGTTAAGCAAGTTCAGAGTGAGGGGCCGAACGATCATTCGCTTTCCCTGGGTTTGAGTTGAGGTCTCTGTTGTTGTTGAATAGGGAGGGGCCACGCCGCGCAGGCCCCCCCAACAACAACACCAACAACAACAACAGCGACACTAGCAACAGTACACAACAGCAACATCAACACCAACACCAATAACAACACATACCAAACAGCACACAGAGAACACCACCACCACCACCACCAACAACAACAACAACAACGGCAACAACGCCGAGGGCTCTCGTTCGAGATTGCCCCGCGATTTGCTCAGGCATCGCGCTCTCGCTCGAGACTTCCTCCCTGTTTACCCAGGCATCGCGCTCTCGTTCGAGACATCCTCGCTATTTTTTGAAGAATCGCGCTCTCGCTCGAGCTCTCTCGCTCGAGTCCACCTTGTGATTTCTTCAGGAATCGCGCTCTCGAGGCACCCTGGCGATGTTTTTAGGCATCGCGCTCTCGCGTGCTCTCGCCCGAGGCACCCTCGCAATGTATTTATGGATCTCGCTCTCGCTCGAGCGTTCTCGAGACCCCCTCGCGAAGTATTCAGGTATCGCGCTCTCGCGTAATTTTGTTTTGCGATTTACCCAGGGATCGCGCTCTCGCCAGACACCTCATGGCGATGTGCCCAGGCATTGCGCTCTCGCTCAAGACTTCCTCCCGATTCGCCCAGGAATCGCGCTCTCTCTCGAGACTTCCTCGCGATGCATTCCAGAAGCGTGCTCTCGCTCTGGACGCCCCCGCGATGAACCCAGGAAGCGCGCTCTTGCTTGAGACATCCTCGCGATTTGCTTTCTCGCTCGAGCTCTCTCGCTTGAGACTTCCTCGCTGTGTATCATGAGTCTCGCTCTCGCTCAAGACTGCTTCCCGATTTATTCAGGAATCGCGCTCTCGCTCGAGACCCCCTCAAGATTTGCAAAGGAATCCCGCTCTCGTTCGAGCCTTTTTCCCGATAGGCACAGGAATTGCGCTCTCGCTGGGGAGTGCCTTGCGATTTGCCAGGGGGGCGCGCTCTCGTTCTAGACTGCCCTGCATTCAGGACTGGCGCTCTCGCTCGAGACTTCCTCCCAGGGGTGCTGATGTGGATGATGACAAGGAGCAGGGGGAGCAGGAGGAGTAGGAGGACGAGTATGGCCGTTACGTGTGTCACTTGTCATTTCGAACCTCGAGGTGTATGAGAGCCGTGTTAACGATGAAGGTTATGACGATGATGTGATGGATGTTGATGATGAGGATCTTGCTGCTGATGATGATGAGGATGAGGATGAGGATGGTGGCGAGGATGATCGTGGTGAGGACGATGTTGGTGATGGTTGTGGTTGTGATGATAACGACAAGCTGGAGGAACATGAGGGAGGAGAAGGAACAGGAGGAGGAGAATGAGGAAGAGGAGAAGGATTAAGGCCGTCACTTGGAACACATCGAACCCCCATGCTTTGGAGAGTCGTGATCACGATCGGAATGTTTATGAGGGTGTTGGAGATGGTGATGGAGATGGTGATGACGATGGCGATGTTGGTGGTGGTGCTGTTGATGATGAGGATCAGCCGTAGAACGGAGATCTCACATTGGAATCTTCAGTGGGGAATCTTCATATGGAATTCCTCGTGCGGAATCTTTACGAAGTCGCGGTTAAGGAGCCCGTGGCAGGCAATCGTAATTAGGGAATCCGTACTAAGGAACATGTACGGAGGAATCCTTAGAACAGGGTATGTATTAAGGCACCCTTAGCAAGGACTCTTTCTCAAAGGATCAGTTGTAACGGATATACGGATTAAGGAATCGGTGGTAAGGAATCATTGCGAAGGAATCCGTCGTAAGGAATCTGGATTCAATAATTTGGTGTGGGAATGTGTACGAAGGAATATTTGTGAACGGGTCTTTTGGAATCAATGCTCACTACTGATTCCTTGACAAGGGATCCTTAGTAAGGCTTTATTTTCTTGGATTGTGTATTACGGAGTCCGTTTCAACGAAATCTGTTTAAGGGGGACATCTTACTAAGTTTTGAGTACGGAGCTTGGTACAACGAATATATACACATATAGTATGTTCGTATGGAATTCTTACTACGGGATATGGAATGAGGAATCTTTGCTAACTGACCCTTACCATGGAATAGTTATAAGTTATAAAGGGATTCTTCGTACGGAATCTTGATTAAGGAACCCGCACCAAGGAGTCTTTACTCAGGAAGCCATAGCAATGGGTTCTTTTCTAAGGAATCCAGGCCAAGTGAAACTCTCTTCGCTGGCGCGCGCATGCACATCGGGAGAGCGAGTATCCCTGCGGTCTAGAGACAGCGAGAGGGTTGTTTTTATTTCTCGTGCTTGACCGTTGTTGTTGTTGCTCTTGTTGTTGTTTTTTGATGTTGTTTGTTGTTGTTGTTGTTGGAGCGGGGCCGCCCCGGGGACAGGGCGTCAGGGAAGGCTCTTATCCCCCCAAAGCCGGGGGCTCCGACCGTCGGCCGTCGCCCTCACCGAGGGCATCCAGAAACGTCCCTGCCCTTGTGCTGTGGTCCTGTTGGTATTGTTGTTTGCTGATGTTGTTGTTGTTGTTGTTGTTGTTGTTGTTGTTGTTGTTGTTATTGTTGTTGTTGTTGTTGTTCATGTTGTTGTTATTGATTCGGTTGTTATTGTTTCGGTTGTTGTTGTTGATGTTGATGTTGTTGATGTTGTTGTTGTTGTTGTTATTGTTATTGTTTCGGTTGTTGTTGTTGTTGGTTGCCGTCGTCCCCCGGCAACCCGGATTGCGACCCACCTGCGACCCACCCGCGACCCACCCGCGACACATTCGTGACCCACCCGCGACCCACCGCGACCTACCCCGCAACCCCGCCTGCGACCCACCTTGCGACCCATCCGCGACCCCCCACATTGTTTTAACAAAAGAGTCGGCGTCTGCGACGGGCTCACTGCATACAGTAATTTGTACAAGTCAGGCGCCTGCGGCGCCCTTCTTCAAAGCCTCGCAGACTGCCGACGTCCTCGCCGCTCCCTCACTGTTATCCGCAATTGCGGGCTGCCACGCATATTTCCAAGGGGGGGGGCACAGCCGAAGACGAACATGGCACATAACAGCCAGCATTCTGAAAATGCGTCTTGTTGAATTTCCCATTCCGAAGAACGATCATTATCGATGTTCTCCCTTCATTTTGATTTTCCTATTGAAGTGCTCCTCCTGGGGCCCGCATTTTGTGTTCTGCATAGAGCAGTCGTGTTGTTGTTGGTCCTTTGCTTACTACAGTAACGGCTCCCGCCTGACATGGCCGCACAATGTGTTGAGAAATCTGATCTTGTTGAATACTTCCTTGCACTTTATCCAGGATGCGTGCGTGCCCGAGGAAGCAGTACAATTAAGTACGCACCGATTTGTAGGCGGTTTGCAGTCGCGGGTTTGCTCGTGACTTCCCCATAGTTAGTTCAGGAACCGATCCAGGAACCGTGCTCTCGCCTGAAACCTCCTGGCCATCCTGTTTTGCGATCCCCTCTTGCCAAGCTATCTTGTCCTCCTATTTCTCCCTCCCTCCTTTTTTCCCCCTCCACCCTCCCTTCCTTACTCCACTCATTTCCTACTTGCTCTCGGTCTTTACTATTCTTCATGTTCTTCCTGTCTTAAGGGCTGCGCCAATTACAAGTGGCAGTGGATGATGCTATACCCTGTAGGAGGGGGGGTACGACGGCAGGCGAAGAAGGCGTGTATCGATGGTTTGGGGTAGACATGTCCAAGGGCACGCGAGCAATTGAGAGCGAACCGTCTGAGAATGATGGTTCAATCTGCATTCTGAAACCTAAGTGCGGTTGACCCCCGCCCTTCTGGTGCCCGTTGAATTCTTACATTGTGTCCCTCCATGGGCTCGATTTGTTTTTGCAATCGGAATGCTTCATCCTCAGCCTGTTTTGTTGGCCCCTCGTGTATGACAATGGCATCCGCATGATATTTTTTAGTTTTTTTGTGAAAGCGGGCTTCCCCTAGACGCATCCCAGCAATGTATCCAGGGTGCGCGCTCTCGCCTGAGACCGCCTTGCCATCCATTTAGTCACGAACCGCTCTCTCGGCGCCCTGGAATCGCGCTCTCGCTCTTGGCTTCCTCACAAGTTTCTCAGGAACCGCGCTCTTGCCTGAGACTTTCTTGCCATCCTCTCTGACGGACTCCCCTTGCTAATCCTTCCCGTCCTCCATATTGTACACCTGTCCTCTGGCTCCCCTCCCCCCTCCTTCCCTTTCTCCACTCACTTCCTCCTCGGCCTTTCACTTTTCCATTATTGTTGTTTTTCCCGTGGCAGCGCAGGGATGAGCCAATTATACGTGACATGGGAGGAATCTATACCCCAGGGGGGGGGTGCGATCAAAGACGAAGATGACGGGCATCGAGGGTTCGGAGATACGTGTTGAATGACACTCGAGCATATGAGAGCGAACAGTCTTTGATTTATTGATGCTGGAATCTAGTTTTTGAAGGATCACTATTGCTGACCCTCCCTTACTCCGGTGATGTTTGTTTCCATTGAAGTGTCCCTCCTTGGTCTCGCACCCTGCTTTTCTGCACGGGGCAGTCTTGGGTCTCCGAGTTCTGTCCTTGCTCCCGAACTGAAGCGGCAACCGCTCCGGCATGATACTTCCTTACAGTTTATCCAAGAATCGCGCATTCGTTTCTCTCAAACTTTCGATGCTCGTTTTGCAGACCTTCCTGGGACCCAGCCAACGGATCTACGCGACTCTAGTTCGACCCCAGTTCGACTCGAGTTCGACTCAAGTGCGACTCATGTTCGATTCAAGGTCGACCCAAGGCCGACTCAGGGTCGACTCGTATCGACGGAAGTTCGATGCAGCTTCGACGCACGAGTGGAGCGAGTGTCTACAGGAGGGTCCCCAGAATGAGCATCGATTACTCTGTCCCTCTCTCTCTCTCGCTCTCTCTCTCTCTCCCTCTCTCTCTTCATGTTCCCCTACCCTTCCTGTTTGAACGGCTGCGCCACTTGCACGTGGCAAGCAACGGATTCATACCCCTAAGCGGGCGGGGGGGGGGTAGCGATCGAAGGCGAAGAGGGAGGGCATCGAGGTATTGGGAAAACATATTGGTTGCCGCACGAGCAGATGAGAGCGAGCAGTGCTCAAGTGACTGAACTCCCACTGCTGTAGAACACGCATAGTTGATCCCCTTCCAGTAAGACATATCTATATATATATATATATATGTATATGCATACATGCTGTGTTTTCTATTGTAGCGCCTCTCCCTGGGCTTCCAAGCTGTTATTTTGGAAAACGGTTTACGCGACAAGCAACATTAGTTTTGCTATAGTTCGTTCTCAGCTGCTCGCGTGCCATTCAACTCATACATCTATATGTATATATATATATATACATATATATGTACACACACGTTTAAGTGTGTGTATATAGCCCTAGATACTCGCCCTCTTCGTTTCCGATCCTACCCCTCGTTGGGGGTATGTATCTTTCCCACGTGTCACGTGTAGGTGGCGCAGCCCCTGAATACATGGGAAGGGGGGGAGGAGGGAAAGGACAAGGGGGAGGGAACAGGATGGGGCACGAGAGGGATTCGCAGGAGGGTGTTCGGAGCCAGAAAACAAGCGGCAGAACCTGACGGGCGGGTCGGGCGGGCAGACCTTTATAACGAAAAGTGGGGTGCTCCCAAACTGCGTTGTTGGCCCCCCAAACTACAACAGCAACGGCTCTCGCCTGATACTTCCTCACAATTGATTGTGAAATTTCGCTTTCGGTGGAGAATTCTAGGAAATTTGCCCAAGAATCGCGCTCTCGTTTGTGATTGTTCGGAAACCGCGCCTCGGTGATCCCGCTCTCGCCCAGGACTTTTCTGACGGTTCATGCAGGACTCACGCTTCAGCCACCCGCCCGCTCGACCTGGTCGCTTGGGCCCGCCCGCCCGACCTGCCCTTTAGGGTCCGGCCGCCCAACACGCCCCGTTATTCTGTCGTTTTTGGTCCTGCCCCTAACCCTCCTCCTGCAAATCTCTCTCGTGCTCCATCCTTTCCCCTCACCCTTGACTCTTCGCCTCTCCCCTCCTTCCCCTGCTTGGGAGCTGCGCCAAGAACACGCGGCAGGTAGGGAAGATGTAGCCCCAAGGGGGTACGATCGAAATCGAATAGAGCGGGTACCGAGGGTTCGGGATCTACGTGTTGAATGGCACGCGAACGGGTAAGAGCGAACAGTCTCAAAACGATTGTTGCTGTTGGTGTTGTTGCAGTCGAATTCCCACCTCCAAAGAGTATTGCTGATCCCCCCCGAAGTGACCATGGCTTAATCCATGTGCAGCTCCTGGGGCTCGCACCCGGTCTTTTCCGTGGACGAGGGCGGAGGATGAGGCCTCTCCTCCCTTGGCATCGCTCGGACGTGTGCATTTTTTCTCGGCGAGGACCATCCAGGAGCATCCTTGATCATTTGGCGAAAAAACCACGCACGAAACCGAAAAAAGCACAGGGAATGGACGTCCGAGCGATGGCCAGCCTCCTGCTCCTCCCAGGCGGGAGTGCCGGCCCCGCCGCCCGCGAACCCGCCGCAGCCCACCGAGCCGCCCTCGACGACGCAGGGGGCCCCGGCGCCCACGCCGGTGCTCGAGCGGAGGGCAATGGGGGCCCCATAAGCGCCATGACACTCCTTGGCATCGCTCGGACGTGTGCATGTTCTTTCTCGGCGAGGACCATCGAGGAGCATCCTTGATCATTTGGCAAAAAACCCACGCACGAAGCCGAAAAAATCACAGGGAATGGACGTCCGAGCGATGGCCAGACTCGGGAGCTGTTGGATAGCGTGTCGCTCCGCCGGTTCCGGCCCACCACGTTTCGGCGCGACACGCCAATCGCGATGGAACTTCAGAACCCCCCCCCAATAAATGGAAGGTATTCTTTTTGTTCGGCGACCTTTTTTTCGGACTGGGGTCCAACACATAGTGGACAATAGTGATTTCTCCGCGGTACCCGCCGCATAACAACGACGACGACTACGATTACGACTACAACCACGACGATGATCATCACGATTACAACCACGACTACAATCAACTACAACCACTACCACAAGTAGCACTTAGCATTCACGACTACTGCCACGACTACGACTACGATTACGACTACGACTACGACGAACTCGCGAACCATAACGATGTATGTTCTCACTGCAAGTAGCATGAGAAGATGCTCACCAAACCCTTTCGCGTGTAGGATCGCCCACAACGGCTTATTCCCTGGTAGAAAGAGCCCCCAAGCATCATCCAGCCCGCCCAAGAAAAGAGGGAATCGAATTTCCGCAGCGACGACGACGAAGACGACGACGACGAGGGGGAGGAGTAGGAGGAGGGGCGAGTTCATTCCCCGCCGAGAGAAGCAGGTGGGGGAGCAATATTGAAAACCTCCTACGGTCATCCACCATTGGAGGAAAAGGTGTCGATACTGCTACACTTCTCTGGTTTTCCCCGCTTGGGGCCTCTAGGGAGGCTCTCATCGCCACCGCTGGATTCGCCTCGAAACTCTGGTTAGGTCGCACCCCTGGAGAGGTCCCGGGAGTAGCGGTATCGGTTCCTTGTGTTGTTTCCCAATCCATGGCCCAGTTTGCAAGCGTCAATGTCCCGAGCTTTTCCCAGCCTCCTGCCTCGCGGAGCCGAGCGACACGCTATCCGCTCGGAGGGATCAAGAGAGCGAGGATTGCTGGAATGCAACCCTAAAGGGGCTCTGAATTCGAACGACAAACGAAGATGCGTAAACATCATTTCTCGGAGGTCCGCGCGGATTTCTTGGATCGGCGTCGGGCCCCCCTGGCAGTGCCACCATTGGCGCGCTCCGCGCCATGGATTGGGTACCAGCGCGGGTCCAAGAAATCTGGCCGGACCTTATAGAAATGTTGTTTTATCACCGATGTTTTCTTTCAGAAATAAGCCTTGGATTGGCTCCGCGGGCCCAAGCGGTGCACGAAAGGCGCACGTACCTTCACCCCACGTTACCTGACATCCGCCGATATGATTCTTTCAATCTTCGGTCCCAAGCGTACCCTTTCCCCAGTGGTAGATGTTCGCCGCCGGTCCATTTTTGATTACCACGGGCCCTAATGGCGGCCACCAGAGCCCGAAACAGAGGAAAAGCACCCCGATTGAAAGAATACATCGTCGGAGATCTTGGTTCGTGGCTACCCCCCGCTGGCGAGCGAAGACCCGAGGTGCCCCCGCCGACGCCCCCGCCCCCGCCTCCCCGTCACGGTTGGCGTTGGAAGGATAGCGTGCGGTGTGCCACCGATGGCTTGCATTTACCACGCCACGTGCGGGGTACAGTCGGGGCCCTGAAGAAGGAACCCTTTTGGTTGGGGAGGGGCTCCGCGTTCCTTAAGTGTTTCGCAGCTTGCCTCAGGTTTTCCTCAGGTGTTTAACTCATGGAAAAAAGGGGCCTCGTTCCTTATTTAGGGTTCCTTAGGTCAAGGCCCCGCCTGTAGCGTGCACCAAAGAAGCCCTTGCAGGGGGATAGCGTGGGCAGAAGGGGCCTCGCCGCGGCGGCATCGCCTCATTCCGGCGATCGCAAACATGGATCAAGGGAGCGTGTATTAGAGACGGGTCGTTTCTGTGGGGAATCGCGGGTTTCCCCCGCCGAGCGAGGCGGCACCGGCCGCATTTTTTGGGAGGGCGCCTCCCACGATCCATGGATTTGGCGGCCGCGCGCCGAATCCATGGATCGCTCATCCATGTTTGCGCGCCCCCGCCTCACAGGGATGAAGAGTGCTCTTCGGAGATCGATGTTGCACGCTGCCTTCCCGACGACAGCCGCAACGAACACCCCAGACCCCGACGCCATGCTTTGATCAGAAGTCGACCCCCAGAGGTCTCGCCTGTTGACCGCCCCCAGGCCCGGCAAGGGTCCCCCGAGGCGAAACACGACGACAGCGCACCGCCGTGATCATGTCTATGACTCGAGGGCGTCTGGGATGAGGTCGGGCATGTCCCCCTACAGGCGGAGTTTGGACGCAACAGAACCCAAACATGGTCAACAACGTGTAGAAAGAGATGTTTTGAAACATCGTCCCCGCACCATGTCTAGAGAGATCGTCCCCATACTATTCTTTCTGTTGCTCTTGAAGGCTCACTCCGTAGAGGGACACTTCCAGACGTCAAACCTGGGGCCCGAGGTGCCCACGCCCCCGCCGACGCCGCCGCCGCCCACCCCGGACCCCGACGCCGACCTCGCGCTGCGCTGAGCGGCCGAGGCCCTCCGGCCGTCCGGCCCGCGGCCGCTGCGGCCGCGGGCGGGTGGCCGCACTGGGCGCCCTTGGGGGGCAGCCGGGTGGACCCAGCAGGGGGTGCGGCCGGGAGGTCAGGGGAGGAGAGGGTACCTCGGGGGTGGACAGAACCCCTACCTTGACACGTCGATCACTGAGTTGTTCGTTGTGTGTTCTCGAGAGGGCGCCCTGGCCGTCATTTTCCAGGCTTTCGCCCGCCAGATTTGGGCCCGAGGTCGTTTTCACTAAACCACGTTTTGCTAAAGTGGGTTCTGTCCATCCCCGAGTACCCATACCTCTACCCTTCCTTGGTTTTCCCCTCTTGGGGCCTCCTGGGCGGCCCTCGTCGCCACCGCTGGATTCGCTTCGAAATCCTAGGCAGAACGCACCCCCGGAGAGGTCTGGGGAGCAGCAGCAGCAGGAGCACTGGCGCGCCTGGGCCCTGGCCCGGGAAACGATTTTGAGGTGATGGGCCTGTTTTCCACCACCACCACCATAAGTTGGAGGGGGAGGGAGTCCTCCTCCTCCTTCTCCTCCTCCTCCTCCTCCTCCCCCTCCTCCTCCTCCTCCTCCTCCTCCTCTCCTCCACCTCCTCCTCCTCCTCCTCCTCCTCTTCCTCCTCCTCCTACTCTTCGTCTTCCTCGCCCTCCTCCTCCGCCCCCCCTTCCAACTTCTGGTGGTGGTGGTGGAAAACAGGCCCATCATAAGGTGTCCCTTGCCCGGACACTCCTGGGGAGGGCGAGTGGAGACAGCGGCAGTTGGCTTTCGGAGGGCCTTCTCGTCGCCACGGCTGGAAGCAGCTCGGTCGGACCACTGGGTGCGTCTAGACCCCGGGAGAGGTCCGGATACCGACTCAGAGGAGGAAAAGGTACCCATATGGCTACCCTTCCCTCGTTTTCCACTTTTCGGGCCCTTGTCGCCACCGTCGGATTCGCCTCGAAATCCTGATCAGAACGCATCCCAGGAGAGGTCCGGGGACCAGCGGTATCGGTTTCTTTTTTGGTTTCCCCACCGATTTTGTGAGTTGCCGTTGTCTCAACTCGCCCTGCACTGAGGCACCGGCGCCGCAGAAGAGCACGAGAGTCGGGAGGTCGAGGGCTCTAGGCCTGCGGTTTCAACTGTGAATGCTACGCCTGCTGTCGGGTGCAGCTCCTGGGAGGTCGAAGCCTGACTTTGCCCTGGTCCGACGCCCGGTGTCATCCGGCCAGATCCCGCTCCATCCGGTCCAATTCCCGCTCAACCTGGCTCAATCCGGCTCCGTCCGCGGCCCAATCTGGCGCAGCGGCCCCCTAGTTGGGCTTCATCCTCGGTCCTTCCGGCGAAGACCTCCCGGTAGTTGACTCCAGGTCTGCGGCCTGGGCAGGATCGGATCGGCTGTGGCGGCGCGCAAGGGGCGAGCCGGGCGAGAGGAGCCCCGTGTCTCGCAGGGCGTTTCGGGCGCAGGAGCGGCTCCCGAGGAGCGGCCATTCGGAGAGGACCCCGGGCGTCTCAGCAGGCCGTGCAGCCTCGCCCCAGGCCTACTTGATCGCCGCCTGGCTCCATCCGCCCTCCTCCTGCTCCCCCTGCTCCTCCTCCTCCTCCTCCTTCTCCTTCTCCTCCTCCCCCTCCTTCTCCTCCTCCTCCTTCTCCTCAGGTGGGGGGGCGCCACGGGCGCCCCCCCCACCTCAAGAGACGTCCCAACAGACGTCCTCCTCCTTCTCCTCCTCCTCCTCCTCCTTCTCCTCCTTCTCATCCTCCTCTTCCTCCTCCCCCCTTGTACTCCCCGTCCTCCTCCTCCTCCTCCTCTCCCCTCTCCTCCCCCATTCTCCCCTATTCTCCCCCTCCCCCCCTTCTCCTCCTCCTCCTCCTTCTCCTCCTCTTCCTCCTTTTCCTCCTCCTCCTCCTCCTCCCCCATTCTCCCCCTCCTCCCCATCCTCCTCTTCCTCCTCCTCCTCCTTCTCCTCCTCGAAGCGGGGAGCAGGCGGGAAGCAGGTGGAGCCCGCTGCCGGGGAGCGGCAGGCAGACGAGGCTGGCGGTGAGGCTTGGTGCTGGCTGGTGGCCTGAGGTGGCCCAGCATGGGCTCTGGCGGGGGGGGCGGGGCAGATGCGAGGTGCTGAGTCCGATCGGCTCTCTGTGCCCTCTTCGGCCTCGCGGGGGCGCGCTTTCGGGCCCCAGGGGCCTTCAGACACGGCGCCAGGGCGAAAAATTGCACCAGATAGGTCCGTGAACTCATTTCGAGCAGACTGGGCCGGGGTCCCCTCTTTGAGTCGGGCATGTCTCTCTACAGGAGGATTATTCAGAAATGTTCAAGAATAGAAAACCATAGTCTGGTGACGATTTGCCGTGCTCTTTTGACTATGTTTGATTTTGGTTTGAGTATGTATTAGTTTCTTCCAACATCCGCCTGTAAGAGGACATGCCCGACCTAATCCCATCCAGTTCAGACCCCCTCGGCCGTCTCCAAGATGAGGTGGATGAGGGTGGCGGCTGGCGCCACTCCGAGTGGCCCCGCCCTTCTGCGCTCTGTCAGGCTCATGAGAAGCAGCACGCGTTGCGAATAGGAGTAGAAGGCTATTGCCTCACTCCCCCCTGTCCCATCCCATCCTCTGCTGAATTGCTGTTCGAATTCAGGCAAGCTGAAGCGGGCTTGCTGCACGCGTGCACCGCCACCTGCCCGCAAGGAGAATCTCCCCCCTGTGGCACCTCCTCGGTTTGAAAGCTTCGCCGAAGGCCGAAGTCAATTCTAATCTGCCGCAGTACAATCTGACCGTGGCGGCGGCCGTTTTGGGGGAGTGACAATTCTCGGTCTCCTTTCGCTGTCCTCTTCTCAAAGTCACCGCTCATCTCATGCTCCTCCACCTTCCGTATTTTCTTGCATAACCCTCGCTGTCTAGGTGGTGCGTGTTCTCGCCTTGCTGGAGGGGCGTGTTCTCGGGTATGACGAGGATCAGGGGGTGGATCACCATGTGGGGAGCAGGAGGAGGAGGAGGATGATGATGATGATGAGGAGGAGGAGGAGCCCTTCCATCCTTCTGGTAATCCCGCTTCGTCGCACAGCTGAGCGCTTCGCTTCAGCACCTTCCTCGCACTGTACAAACCAGAAGTTGGAGCTCTCCACCTTTCCACGGGGGGAGGTCGCGGTCGGATACGGGGGGAGGGCGGTCGGACTTGCAAAGTGATCGATTTGGCGCTGGTCATTTTTCACGACATGTTGTAGCAGCCACATGTGTGGACGGTCGTCGGTTTCAACATGTTGTTTTCGCATTGGCGCCGCATACATGCATTGTCTGAACATTCGCGTGTTCTATTGATGAGGTGTAGATTGCCGTACTCATCAGGGTATCACATCTCGTCGCGCACACGGTTTGAAATGTAAGAGTCGCGTGGAATGGAGGACACGCCGTTTTCATCGTTGGGTTTCGTTTGAGCGCCGCCCGCATTCGTTTTGAATTATTGCAGCAGTTACGCGGATGTAAGAATGCATCGTTCGTTTTGGGTGCCATCCATCGGCGAGACGAAATGTCAAAACGCGCAACTGTTACCCGGACGGAAGACCGCTCTTTGTCATCATTGTATCAAGTTTGGTTCTTAGTCTGTTCGTGACCTGAGTCGAGATCTTAGCTCCTTCGATTGGGCGAGGCTGAATGCTGTCCTCATGCCAACAGCCGAGCGTGGCCCCGTCCTCGTCGCTGTCACACCGCATCCCCTTCCATATCATACTCTTCTGGCGTTGTACAGACTGCCCTCTCTGTGCTCGTCGTGTCCCTCTCCCTCCTCTCTCCCCGCCGGCGGTTCCTTGGCGTGGTCCTCGGGCAGTCTCGTGGTCGTGCCGCTCGTCATCCGAGTGCCGCAGGGCGAATGTGGTTGGTCTAGGCCGCCCAGATGGGGTCGGAGTGGATGGGGTCGGAGGATCGCGGCGCATCGCCAATGCTTCGGCGATGCGGCTCGATGCGGAGCCCGTGTTTCCCCACGCCGACGTCGCCGATGCGCCGCCGACGTCGGCGACGCATCGACGATGCGTCGTCGATGCACCCGCGATTCATTGGCGATGCGGCGCGATCTTTCGACCCCATCTACTCGGGCCCCATCTAGGAGGCACCTAGTCGGAGGGGGGGCCGATGGTGTGGTCGTCGTCACGTGGGTGCCGAGCCAGTGCTGGCCACAGTCTCGCCCCGTGCGAGGGACCTATCGTGCCTCGTGCGCGTGCCCCCTCTGCGGGGAGGCCGCCCTCCGGGGCGGGAGTGCAGGGGCCTGTCTGTCTGTCGGAGGCCCCCGAACGGGGTGGTGACCACACCGTGTGGTGAGTCGGTGGGGATTCGGGGTCGGTCACCGCACGGTTTTCGGACCCGGGTCCCTCTCCGAGGACGTCTCCGGCGACTGGGGCCTCCGAGGTCCCAAGACTGTGCGGTGACGGACCGTGCGGTGAGGTCTTGGGGGATTTCGAGGTCACCGCACGGTCTGTCATCGCAACGTTTCGGGACTCCAAAGTCTGTCTGCCTGTCATGGCTGCCGACTCTTACGATGTTCCTACCTGCTTTAGCCTTGACCACCAGGAAGAATTTCGAGCAGCAAGAAAGTAATGAAATGTGGGGAGGATTTCGCACCGTTTCGATGCTCCTCTGAGATGCTCGAGAGCATCTCTGGGACGTGGTCCCCAAGTGCAATGTGGAGCAGCATGAGTCGAAGGAGGAGGAGGAGGAGGAGGAGGAGGAGGAGGGGGAGGAGGATGAGGAGGAGGAGGAGGAGGATGAGGGGGAGGAGGGGGAGGAGGAGGAGGAGGAGGAGGAGGAGGAGGAGGAGGAGGAGGACGAATCGGTGTCGACCGCGCGGGCCTTCGGGATTGCAAAAGGGCTTCTGGCGCGCAGGGCACCGCGCAGCGCGTGCGGCGCCCGCGCTTCCGCGGCGGGCGCGGCGCGTGCCGCGCCGTCGCGCCCCGCGGCGCAGCGGAGGTCCTCGTGCGCCGCAGCGCCCTGCTTCCAGGAGGGAAAAAACACACAGACACAATTAATCGACGATCCCCAGAAAATATTGGAAAATATGGGAAGTGTGGTGGGGGGGACAGAAACGCAGAACATATGGGAAAATATGGGGGATCTGTTTATTTGTGTGTATTTATTTGTGTGTCCTGGGGCTCCTTTATGCTTGGGGTGCCCTTTGTTCGGCGTGTCGGCATTGGGCTTACGTCGGGCGTGTCCCCCTACAAGGGGATTTTCGACGAAAAAATGCCCCCCAAATGCCCCAAAAAGATCAACAACAAATTCAAAAAATAGTCTCCCGACTTTTTTTGGATTATTTTTGGATTATTTTGGGTGTGTTTTTAATTTTCCGTCGAAAATCCCCCTGTAGGGGGACAGGCCCGACTTAACATTGGGCGGAAGGGGGGGGGAGGGGGGGTGGGGGTCTGGCTCCGGACCTCTGCTTCGTGCGAGTGTTCTGAACCGTGCGTCCCCTTGGGGGAGGCTCCACCTGCTTGGAGCAGGCGCCCCAAGCAGTCAAGAGCCACTCCATGGTGGGGGGGGCGAGGGGGGTCGCGATGGCCCGCGCCGATCGGCAAAACAATGAATGACAAAACCGATCACGTTGGGCTTCGATGGTTTTGCTGTGGAGAGCGTGGCGTTCCCACAGCAAGACTCGGCGGACGTCCTGGGGTCTCACGATTGGGCTGCTTGTGGAAGGTTTCTTGTGGTCGGGCCTCCACTGTATGTTCTCTCGCGCGGGGCCCGCTTCTCTCCGTTGCCCGATTACCCTTGCCGCACTGCTGCTTTCTCTTAACCCCCCCCACCCTGGACTTTCATGCCCCCAACTGTTTACCACTGCCTCTCGACGTGGAAGCGGGCCTCCAGAGATCTCCAGAGGCTCCCCCTCAAAGCAAAGCGCTCGTGGCGTCCCTCTCTATCTCTCTCGTGACGCTCGAGGTGCCCGCCCTTACACTTATAGCGTGCACTCAATTGCGAGAGAGCATGTCCGAGTTATCATAGCCCGAAAACCGCGTAGCGGTTTGCGGGGCAGGAAAATCAGCTGGGCGGGGCTGCACTAATCTCTGTGCCTCACCGCCTTTCTGATTCTGGGCTCCCTGGGTAGCGCTCTTGGTCTGGTTGCCTCCAGCAGAGGGCTGTGGCTCACGCGCCTGGGCGGCCTCACCCCCCGTCTGCCTCGCTCTTTTTCTCGGTCGTTGGCTGGTTGGTTTGTTGATTGGCCAGGGGCTCTCGCTCGCTGGCGGCGTTGGCGCCGTGGCGGACGCGGTGCCTGGTGCCTGCGTGGACGCTTCGGAGTCCGTGCTGACTCTGGGGCGTGGCCCGCCCTCGTGGAGGTCGGGCGCACGTCGGTCAGTCGCCACTGGAGGAAGCCACTCCTCCAGGGCCTGCGCGCAGGCATCTGGCAGGGGCCCTCCTGCTCCTGGCGCCGTGGGCGCAATTGCGTTTCTCTCCCACCCTCATCCGCCCTGGTGCACGGCAGTGTGCCGTTGCCGGCGCTCCGGCCGGGACGGCCCCTGGAGGTTTCCAGTCAGGTTTCCCGGCGGCGCCGTTTTCGCTTGCCACATGCTGGCGCGGGGGCGCCGGCCGTCAACGGGGAGAAAACAAGCCCGCAAAGATTTCCCTCATGTCGCGAGAGACATCTGGGAGACCAGATGGGGGGCCTCAAACGTACCAGAGACCTTACACGAGACCATACAGTGGGCCACATTGCAGACCATGCGGGGGGCCATACGGAGGAGGCCATACAGAAGATCATGCAGGCGACCATGCGGGAGACCACGCGATGGACCATGCGGGAGATCATACACGGAAAGCCCTGAGGGAGGCCACACGGCAGACCATACGGCAGGCCATACAGGAGACCATACGGTAGACCATGCGGGAGCCCATATGAGAAACCACGCGGAAGACCACGCGGGAGACCATACGGGAGATCACGCCTGAGACCCTGCGGAAGATCACGTGCCACGGGCCAGCGATGTCTGATCCAGAGGTTCTCACACGTGCTTCGGAGCACTGCAGCATTGTAAAAGAACCTAACAGAACATGTGTCTAGTGGATGTCGATCATCGGTCCTCGATGGTCGATCCTTGCCTTCCCCCTCGATTCTGAGTTTTTCTATTCGTCCTCCTCCTCCTCCTCCTCTTACGGTCCCCCTCTTGGATCCTCGATCGTTCTCCATCTCTTCGTCCCTCTTCCTGCATCCTCCTCCTTCTCCCCTCCTGTCGGCGTTACCCCAACATATTAATACTATGTGTGCGTGCCCTCCCCCGGGGCGACGCGCGCACCGAATAATCTTACAGTCTATGCGTTGTGGCGGGCGCTCTCTGGCTACATCGCCCGGGTAACGACATAGTACAATATGGGTATACAATATGTCGGGTCGGACGCGCGCCTCCAAGGAGGACATGGAGGATTTGTATGTCTCTGTGCGTCCCACTGTGCCTCCTCCAGCCGCCCTCCCCGATCGGTGCTGACCACGGGGATCCTCGCGGCCACGGGCATCGAGGCCGACGGGGAGCTGCCCAGCCTCTTCCCCGAGGCCCCCCCGGCCCCCTGGGGCCCCTCCTGTCTTGAGGGAAATCAGAAGGAGACGGCATTCTCAGAAGGCGGCGGGACTTCTCAGAACCCCTCGCGCGTTCTGAGCAGTTTTCTGTGTCCTCGGGGAGAGCTCAGAAGACTTCTCAGCAGGTTTGGGGACTCCCGAGCCTTCCTGAGAAGGCCTCCTCCTTCTCGCTTTCCCCCTTCGCTCGCCGCCCGAATGGGGTTGGGGAGGCGCGAGGAGAACTCTTAGGAGGAGGCAGACCACAGGCGATCGCAAACATGGATCAAGGGGGCGTGGATTAGTTACGGACGGGTCCCCCGTTTCCATGGGACATCGCGGATTTCCGCCGCCGAGGGAAGCGGCGCCGGCCGCATGTTGGGGAGGGCACCTCCCCCGATCCATGGACTTGGCAACCGCGCGCCAAATCCATGGATCGCTAATCCATGTTTGCGCGCCCCCGAAGGTCCGAGACGGATCGAGCTTGCCGGGTAGTGTGCCCTGAGATCTTGCAGTTTTTGCACGCCGGGCGTTTTCCACTGGTTGCGGCGATTTCGGGCACCAAATCAGCTTGCTCGTGTCGAGATCGCAGGAGGCGGCCCGTGAGTGTTCCCACATCTCTCGAACGAGCTCTTAAGTTTGATGGGGCGGCGCGCTTCCGCAGCAAGATTGGCTGTTTCTCGGCGTACTCTGTTTCGCTCACGTCTGTCGTGCGCGCGAATGCCGCAACACTCACGCGTGGCAGTGATTTTTCGCTGGCTCGGGTAGCACTCTGGGCTGCGCTGTTCTGCACCCTTGTTCCCTTGGCAGCTTCGAGCCTCGCGCCCACAGATGACTGCACATGCTCGTCAGGCTCCTGTGCCGAGGCAGGTACAACAGATACAAGTCCACATCTCAATCCCAAAGAACACTCATCCCTCGGCGTGCTTTGTTTCGCGCACGCGGCATCTCGGGCCCTGCTTCCTTCTGTTGTTGTGTTCTCAGGTGCTGGCAATACTGATATCCATGTCCAGTGCGTCTTGGACTTTCTTGGAAGGGGCGCCGCAAGACCGAGGCGCACTGGATATGGGTAACAATCTAGCCTTTGGGACCCAGATTTCAATCCATATCCAGCCCGGAACTCCAAGACGCACTGGATGTGGATATAGACATTGCCCGCATCAGGTTGCCCTGGTACATCCCACCGCCTGCTGACCGGCTTCTGACTTTAAATCGGGCGTGTCCCTCTACAGGAGGAGTGTTCAAAAAAAGTCAAACATATTCTGGGGATAAATTGTTGAGTATTTGCAGTATCATTTCTGGATGTGTTTTAACTGTTTCAATTCTTTCCTCCAGAATATGCCTGTAGTGGGACATGCCCGACCTGATTCTGACTTTCCTTGACCACCTGGCGCCCGCGGACTTCAAAAGTGTCGCGCACGCCTGTCGTGCGCGGCTGCCTCCTCAACTCGGGGTCCCTGCGCCTCCTCCGCGACGACACGGCCAGACTCGTCTCCGGAGCCCCGGGCCAGCGAGGGCCGCCGCCGGGGACGACCGCCGAGTTCGACGTCCCCGCCCCCCAAATGAATCTCTTCAGCGCGGGATCACCAGACTGACCCTTTGCCCATGGCCGCTTTTTCCTCCCGGGTCGCCTCTTTCGACGGCCCCCAGGGGACCTCGGTCATCGAGGACAAAAATACGCCTCAGCCCTAATAATTCGATGAAGACGTGGCCTCACTGAGGTCCCCTTTTCCGTATTGGAGCCCATAACCAATTATGGGCGGTGTGGAGTGATGCATCTGCAGAAGAGACTCCCCATCCCTGATGCTCCTGGTCTCCCTGATTCAGGTCGCCTCCCGGTGGACCAGGGGCCCCTCCTGTGCCCAGTCGTGCAGGGAAGGCCCACCTCGGGGCCGCAGCCGTGCCGCGGCCGCGGCGCGCGCTGGCACGCCCGGGGCGCCCTGTCAGCCCTCACACCGCACGGGGCCGCGGGCGGCCCGCGCAGGAGGCTCCCCCCCGGGGGGCTCGGGGTGCGCCCGGGCTGCGGCCCTGGGCGCGGGCCACGGCGCACGGAGCTCCCAACGGCCCCCGGGCGTGGGTTTCTCGGGGGGCAGGCTCTTCCTCCTCCTCCTCCTCGCTCGTCCTCCTCCTCCTCCTCCTCCTCCTCCTCGTCCTCCTCCTCCTCCTCCTCCTCCCTCCTCATCCTCCTCCTGGAGGGGGTCGGAGGAGGCGGGGCCGGCGGCTCGCGCCGCATCGCCGACGAAGCGGCGGTGCGGCGCGATGCGCAGCCCGACTCTCTCCACGCCGACGTTGCCAGTGCGTCACCGACTTCGCCGAGGCATCGCCGATACATGGGCGATGCATTGGCGATGCGGCGCGATCCCCCGACCCCATCTACTCGGGCCCCATCTAGGCGGCCCCTAGCCTAATTGTCCATATCTGGTACACCTTGGGCTCCTCTTGGAGGGGGCGCCACGGGGCCGAGGCGCCGTGGAGATGAGAAGATGTATCGAGCCTCCGAGGCGGCAGGCCTTCATCCATACCCAGTGCGCCTCGGGTTTTCGGGGGAAGGGAGCCCGAAACTGCTAGCTGCAGTGAACTTCTCCTCCTCCTCCCCCTCCTCCTCCCCCTCCTCCTCCTCCTCCTCCTCAGTACTGCCCGCGGAAGAGAATGTCAATGTCACCGCTGCCGTTAGGAGCCCGTCAGCGTGTTGCGCCCTCGTGTGTTGCTCGAGTTGGTTTTCGACTGCCACCCTCTCGGGCGTCGAAGAAATGCAGCGCCTTTCGCGCCCGCCGAGCCTGCAAAGGATAGTACCATACCCGGTGCCATACCCAGCGAACCCTCTCTGGCTACAGTCGGGGCGCTGAAGAATGAACCCTTTTCGTTGGGGAGGGGCTCGGTGTTCCTCGATTGTTTCAAAGTTTGCCTCGGGTTTTCCTGAGGTTTTCCATGGGACATCGAGGTTGAACTTATGGGAAAAAAGGGGCTTCGTTCCTTATTTAGGGTTCCTGAGGTCAACGCCCCGACTGTAGCCTGCGAACGCCTGCAGCGCTCTCCGAGCTAGCAGCGAATGACGGGTTCACGCCCTGCGCACCCCCTCTGGTGTCGAGGAGTTGCCATGCTTGCCGAGACTTGCGAGCTTGCAGCGGAAACAGAGACCACGCCTTGCACACTCCCGATGGCGTCGAGGAAATGTCACGCCTCGTAGACCTTGCGACCCAAAGACGGATAGGGAAACCGCTACCTGCGCACCTCCAGTGGCGTCGAGGAAATGCCATGCCCGCCACGCCCTGCGAGCCTGCAACGGATAGGAATACCACCGGAACCCCAGAATTTTGGCGTCGAAGTCTGCATATGTATGTTTTGCGTGAGTATCAAGCGGGTGCCGTGTATGTTTTGTATGCGCCTGGCTTGCATGATGCAATGAACAGAGATGCTTGCGGCTACATGTGGGATTGTACGATGTGTGTGCGTGTGTGTATGTGTGCGTGCGTGCGTGCGTGCGTGTGCGTGCGTGCGTGTGCGGGTGTGTACGTGTGTCGGACGCGTGTACGAGCTAGAAGAACTGATTTCTTGTACTGCGTATACGTGTCTCTGGTGTGTGAATGTGCTTGCGAAAAGGAAAGGAGGAATGGAGGAGACGGGAACGCTGGAACGCGGAGGCGACGCGGGAACACACTCTCTCTCTCTCTCTCTCTTTTTCCCACCATCCCCGTCCTCTCCTCTGCCCCGTCCCTGTCCATCCCTCCCTCCCCTCACTGTGCCTCCCCTTCATAATCCCTCCCTCCTTCCTCCCTCCCTCCGCCCCTTGCCGTCCCCCTCCCCCCGCCCCCCCTTGTGAGAGCTCCGTCGGCCAGGCAGGCGGGTGCGCCTTTCTCTTCCCTCTCCGCTCGGCCGCACGTTCCTCTCTCCGCGGCCGTCCTTCGCGCGGCTGAGGCCGCCCCGCATGCGGAGGAGAGCCGTTTTATGGCCCGGCAGGCCCCTGAGCCACAGTGGGCTGGGTCGCCCACAGAGGCGGCACAGGTAGTTCTCTGAGATCCTGGCGTCGCCATGTTATCACAACGAGCGACTTTGCCTTGTCTCGGTTCCTTGGAACGTCACAGGTCGATGCGGCTCGAAAACAGCTGCCGAAAGATGGAGTTCAGGGCTCCGGCCGTGATTTTGACGATGCTGCGTTTTTGTCCGCAACGTCTCACTGAGCGCGTTCCACCTGCTCGCAAAGTGTCCACTCGCAAACGTCTTACCAACAACGCATTGCCTTCCTCAATTATGCGATGGATCGTAAATGCCCCGCAGCGTATCCAGGCCATTTGCGAGCGGTTACTTTGCGAGTCTGGGAACGCGCTTGTCCAGCGTCGGAATGTTGCAGTGCAGTTTTTTCCTGCCGCCGTCTGGACAACTTGGTTTCGAGGGATTTGGGATGTCCTGGGGAGAGCAAAAGGTACCGATACTGCTGACCAGAATTTAGAGGCTAATCCAGCGGTGGCGACGAGGGCCTCCCAGGAGGCCCAACAAGGGGAGAAACGGGCGAGGGGGTAGAGGTATGGGTATCTTTCCCTCCTCTGATGTCCTGGTCTAGCGTGTCCTGGTCTACGGGTCCCTGCAGAAAGATCGAGTCCCAGGCTCCGGTCGTGATGTCAGACGATGTCGCATGTTTTGGAACCGCAGCGTCGGATCTCAGAGCTGGCCACATGGACCCCCGGCGGCTGCCGTTCCTGCCTGCCAGCGCGCCAGGCCGGCAAGGGGGGCGCCGAGTGTGCACCGTTTGCCGCCCCTCCCGGCCGGGACCGGTCCCCGGCCCAGAGAAATTCGGTGCCCGTGCCCTCCTGCCAGGCTGCGGGGGCGGCAAAGAGGGGGGTGATGGCTTTGGGGGGTTGGATATCATGGCGTGGGCCAAGATACCTTCCCAGATTTCATGGCGCCTCTTCTTATTTCATGACGTCCCTGGCACCCCCGTTTGGCCGCGCACATGCCCCCGGCCATGATTCGCAGACCCCCCTCTTGGACGCCCCCCTCTTCTCCGCCCCCGAAAGCTGAGAGTACGTGTGCAATGATCCTAGGATTCAGAGGAGAAAGAGGAACGCATACCTCTGCCTTCTCCTCGTCTTCCCCTTGTTGGGGGCCTCCTCGGAAACCCTCGTCGCCACCGCTGCATTCGCCTGGCGCTTCTGGCCAGAACGCACCCCAGGGTAGGTCCGAGGGCCAGCGGTATCGGTACCTGGTGGTTTCTCTTAAGCATGGGCCCAGCCTGGATCGGAGCAGGTCGAAGAAAGAAACAGACACGCCACAAACCGAAACTTTTGGCGCTCCGCGCGGAGTTCTTGGATCCGCGCTGGGCTCCCCATGCGGCGCCTCCGGCCCCGCCCCTGGCGCGCTCCGCGCGCCATGGAGAGGGGTCCAGCGCAGATCCAAGAGATCCGCGCGGAGCGCCAAAAGTTTATGTTCATGGCATGGTTTCTTCTTCTGGTATAGTTGGCGCCCTTCTTCCAGGGTTGAGCGCTGTCACCTGGGACTGTCGCTATGGACCGACGAGTCCTGCATCCAGCGCAGCATCAGATTCTCGTCCGGCTGCCTGCGGCAAACCCCGCAACCGCACCACCATTGCATGTAACACTTGTGCAGAACACTGATGTGTACTGACATGCCGAGCTCTCTCGAACGGGTGCATTGGATCATCCTGGGGTCGTCTGGGGAGCAGCGCCACGGTCCTCCAGTGCTAGCGTGGAGTGTCCGCAACTCAGACGCCGTGTTAACTCGTGGGCTCTTGGGGGCTTCTGGGAGTTTCCGTGGGCCTCTTGCGGGGCTTGTCGGGTCCCCCCCTGGGCATGTTGCTTCTGGAGCGGGTGAATACGGGGCCTGTGAGGGGGCATGAGGGCAATCTCTGGCGCGAAGATTTGTCCGTGCTCTCCAGAAGAGGCGTCGCTTTTCGTCATTTTCCATGTTTCACATGTGGCTGGCGCTCTGGTGCCAACTTGCCGGGCCCTCGCGGCTCACCCTGGCAAGGCCGAGTCCGAGTCCGAGTTCTCCCGAAGAGTCCCGGCACCAGTCGAAGTCGGTGGGGCCCGTGCCAGAAGCAAGCGTGGGACCCAGACGTGGCCACGCCTTGGCGATATCGCGCCGGGAGGTGTTCTGCAGGTTTTCGGCACGCGGCGGCCATCAGCGGGCCCTCGGAGACCGTCAAGCACGGCTCAGGATGGGAGAGGCTGGCCCCGGGGAGCGGCTCGGGCCGTTCGGGGACCCCGCATGGAAAACATTGGGACGTCGCATGTCTGGGGGTACCTCTTAGTCGGGCACATCCCTCTACAGGGGGGAATATTCCCAAATAGTAAAATCATTGTCTGGGGACGATGTTTTGAGTATGCTTGACGAGTCTTGATTTTTGGTTCGGGTAGCCTTCAGTTGTCGTCCAAAACCCGCCTGTAGGAGGACGTGCCCGACCGGATGTTCGGGGGCAGCTGCCCGCCACCGTAAGCAAGCTCCCGCGAGGGGCGAACCGCATGCGGAGGGCCTCCTGCTGAGGTGCTCAGCTGGCTGCCGCCGACGGGGCACGCCCGCAAGAGGGGGAGGGCGGCGGGAGGGGCGACGGCGGCAGGCTCATCGGGAGCACGAGTCCGAGTTGGGCCGAGACTGAGTAGCACGTTGGCTCTACAATTACCAGCCTGGAACATATCCCTATCCCTATGCTGGGCATCTCCTGCCCACGATGCCAATCCTAGGGATTCCCTTATCTTTTGAGGGCGAATCCCTAAGATTGCCATCGCCTTTTGGCGTGTCAATCTTAGGGATACGGATACGTTCGAGGCTGGTAATACAACTAGCTGCGGGAGGGGAGGAGAGAGAGAGAAGGGAGGAGACTGAGCAGGGAGGAGCCAGGAGGCGGAGCAGACGGGGGCGCGGGGCCGTCCTGAGACGCTGGCGCTCTCTTGGAGCCTGGGCCGCCTTGCGGGATCCTCGGGTCGACTTGGGAAGTCTTCGGCCACCTCGGGGGCTGGCCCAGTTGGGCACCAGGCGACGTTTTTCTGAAGCCATCTTGGTCGGACACGCCATGAAAGCAAGCAACGGACATCGACAACCACTCGGTTGGTCAGTTCGTTTGGGTTCCCATTCCCAGACATGAGATGTCTAGATTTTTCAGCACGGCCTCCCCGAACGTCCTGACCCATTCCCTGGGGGCTGGCTTCTCGTCGCGAGTCGTTTTTGCATGTCCTGGGGCCGTGTGAAGACCCCAGGGGGCCGAGCACGGCCAAACACCTTCCCGTCGTGATTCTTGTCGTGACCCGATCATGTCTTGGATTACCGTATGGAGATCTCTTTGGGAGGCCTCCTTGGGTATTTCACGGAGCTTATGAATGAGTTCTGTGGAGGGGCTGTCTCGGGCCGGTCTGAGGCTATGCTGCAGCTGTCCTGGGGATGTCGTTGACCGCCTTGGGGCCTTCGGAACAGACAGAGCGCCAGCAAGGAATTGGCCCCAGATTGCCTCGCAAAACGAAAATACAACGAGAGTTTTGCTGTCGTTTTCGGCCTCCGGGGGCCTTCGCTTGGCCCCAGGACCGTCAAACAATGATCCGGGATGAAAAAGCGGCCCTGGGCAAAGGGTCTGGATTTGCGCGGAGCCCGTGCGGAAAGAATCAGGACAGGGTTTGTAGGACGAGCGTATGCGCGCGTTCGCGACGAAGGCTGTCAGACTATACCTGACCGCGGACTTGCATGCTGACACCCCCGAAGGTGCCGTTATCACGGCGGCGGATTTGCCGGCCACCACGATGCCGGCATGGAGCTTCACTGCCGGTGGCCTGGGCTTGGAGCCGTGCAGCGCTGGTCTGGTGGAGCGGGACCTCCTGTCCTACCTCTGGGGCCGAGGCTGCTGGGCCTCAGGAGTTGCGCTGGCGTGCGACAGCCTGGGGAGCAGCCTCGGCTTCGCCGCGGCGCCCTTCCACGGCGGGGGCCCTCGGCGTCGCGGGCTGGGCCTGGGGTGCGGTGACTGCGGCCACGGCCCCCAGCGCGAGCTGCCGATCGCGCCCATGCCGTGCCTCACGCCGGCGCTCCTCGCCGCCGCGAGCGGCGGCCTGGGCAGCCCAGGGCCGGGAAAGCACGAGCTCGCCAGGAGACTGTTTTTTTCTCAGGGTCCGGCAGTGACGTGGGTCATCGGGCCCGCCTGCCCCCCCCTCTGCTCCTCCTTCTCCTCCTCCTCCTCCTCCTCCTCCTCCTCCTCCTCCTCCTCCTCCTCCTCCTCCTCCTCCTCCTCCTCCTCCTCCTCCTCCTCCTCCTCCTATGTTAGGATGTTGTACTTCTCATGCCGATGGCATGCCGATCCTCCTCCACCTCCTCCTCCTGGTCCACCTCCTCCTCCTGGTCCACCTCCTCCTCCTCCTCCTCCTCCTCCTCCTCCTCCTCTTCCTCTGCTCCTCGTCCTCTTCCCGCGGGCCTCCCCCACCTGTCCATGCCTGTAGCGCAGGTCCGAAGGGGGCACGCGGTATTGGCACGCGCGGGCGTATGTGGGGATGCCCAGGACGAAAAGCTCAGGTTATCGGCCGTTATCTCCCTTTCACCCCTTCCCCACCATCTCATGTAACCCGGATTGAAGGACCAGTAATTGTCCAAGGCTATGCCCTTGCATCCTGGCCCCCCTTCGGCCCATCCCCAGCGACTTTCGCTGGCCAGCCTCGCTCGAGAAACCCTCCACGTGGCCCTCCAAGGCCCCTCGCGTCCCCATCGCGCACCCCTGCACCCTGCGGGCAGACTGCACCGCCGAGCGATACACAACGATCTCCAGCCCGTGCGCGCGGCCTGCGGCCGCTGCAGCGGCATCCGCCCTGGCCGCGGCGGCGCACGCAGCGCCCCGCGGCGGCCCGGCCGGCGGCGGCGCCGCCGCGGGCGGCGTCCGCCCGGCCGTGCGCGCCTCGGCCTCCGCCGCCGCCGCCCCCGCGGCCGCAGCGGCCCGCGGCGGCCGCGCGGGTGAGCGGGCGGCCGCGGCCCCGGCGAGCGAGCGGCGCGCCGCGGCGGCCCGGGCTCCCGGGGGAGGGTCCAGGCCCAGCCCCGAGGCGTTCGGTGGCCAATCTCGACTGGATGTCAGTCACCGGGCGCGTTCCACTCACCAGTCACCAGGAGAAAAAACATGTCTTCCTCTATGGAGAGTATTGTATATATATAGATACACACGTATACACACATATATGTATATATATATATATACGCGGATCCCAGCCATTTGCGAGTGGTTACTTTGCGAGTCGTGGAACGCGCTTATCCAGTGAGAGTGACCTTGAACCGGAGTGACCTTGTGGGCGCGGGCCCACTGAGATCCCCCGCAATCGCCGAACCCAGTGCGCCACCAGCAGCGTCTTGCGCGCTGATGTGTGTTAGTCCCCCCGCGCCCCCCGAGAAGCCGCGCACCAAAGGTCACTCTTGCCCAGGGTCGCGAGTTGTCGTTGCTCCTTGACAGGAGATTCAGGGCGCGAGCGCAAGACGTGGCTCGGCAACTCGGCCGTGCCGCTACGGTTGTCGCGCAACAGAGCAAAAACATGTTACTAAAAGTATTGCTTCCTTTAGCAAGTAGCTCCTTCAAAGTAATAGTGTGAATTTGTCGCTTCCAGGAGAAGCCGCGCACCAGGTCACTGTTGCCCAGGGTCGCTCTTGCGCACAGCCGAAGATCATGGGAGACTCGTGTATCCTCGCAACTCCTCGTGTCTAGATTGCATGAGTGTGCCCCAGCGTTTGGCCGTCGAGGAGAGAGCGCCAATGTAGCGTCGAATGCCGTCGGTTTAGCGTCGACGAGTGTCGAGTCGCAAGAGTCCGCGTATACCCTGTGATCGGATATTGCCAAATAGTTGCGCCATCGCAAGAAATCATCACTGGAGACCTTGACCCATCGTGCTGCGGCATTTTTCGAGCCGCATCGATCTGTGAGGGTTCGGGGGCCCGAGGTTGGGCGAATACGCTCCCGGCGATAATGTGGCAGAGCCACGAGCTCGGAACGGGAGGCCCCTGTTCGAATAGGGGATCGACTACATTTCTGGTTTGCCCCAGCTCGTCGAATCTACAGAAATACGTCGAACTGCCTACGAGCATTCTACGGCTTGTTTCCGTACGTTCGACGAGAAAATCAATTCTGGGGCAACCCAGCTCCTGTGATCGATCCCCTACTCGACCCGTGGGTTGCCACCGAACGAGGCGCTGGGCGCGCTGGGGCAGGTGCCCGCTTCGGGCCCCGGCATCGCCGGCGCTGGCCGAGGTGCCGCCGGCGAGGGCGCGCCGCCGGGCACGCCGGGCGCGGAGGCGCCGGGCACGGCGAGGCAGGTGTTCGGTCAGGAGCCCATGGGTGCGGGCAAGAGGGCACACGGCACCCATCGTCACTGCAGGGGGCGGGCGAAGGGTGGCTCGCGGGGGGGTCGCGGGGTGGGTCGCGGGCTGGATCGCGGGGTGCGTCGCGGGCGGGGACGACGGCAAGAACGAAAACAATCGTTTTAAAACAATTCGCGCTTCTATCTGCTCGCGTGCCACTCACCACGAATATCCCAAACCGTCGGTACCTGCCTGTTTTGTCTTCGATCGTTCCCCTTTGGCGGCATATCTTCCTCTCCTGCCACACGCGTTTGTCGCAGCCTTTTTAGACAGGGGAGGAAAAGACGGATGGAAGGGGAAGGAAAAGGATGGAACACGGGAGAAATTAGCATGAGGGTGGCAAGCAGCAGAAATCACGTGACAGAACCTGACGGGCAGAAAGGGCGGGCACACGTTAGCGGGCGGGTCGGGAAGGCGGGCCCAGGCGGCCAGGTCGAGCAAGCGGGTTGCTAAAGCGTGGGTCCTGCATGGATCGCGACGAAGTCTCGAGTGACAGCGCGATTCCCGAGAACTTCGGAAGAGTGGCCAAAGCAACAGCGTGATTCCTGAGTGTCGAAGGCGCGGCCTTCGAATAAATTGCGAGGGCGTCCCACGCGAAAACGTTATTCTTGCATAAATTGTACGGAAGTCCCGCGCGAGACGCGATGTGGGATTACATTGTGAGGAAGCATCCGGCGGGAACCGTTGTTCTTGTAAACCGGGGGCCAAGGGCACAGTTCGGTGACACTTCATTATTCGTTATGAAGGAAAAGGTGCGAGCCCAGGGACAATCATTTCATTTAAATACATGCAATGGTTAACGGAGAAGGGGAGCAGCAATAATTTTAGGTGTGAGAATTCCAGCAGCATCCGCGCTGCGGAGTCCCAGTTCGGCCACGCACCAACGGGCAATGAATCAACGCTCGGCCCCGCTACTGCGGTATATTTATCTGGCCCGAAGCACCCGTTTTGAAACGCAACACGTACCGTTTTCAAAACGTTCGCATTCGCACGTTGCGTGTTGGTTCCGCGTATTGGGCCACGTTTGGGCGAACGTGCCGCGCCATGTGTACGTTTCCAAACTGCGTGTTGAGTTCCGTGCCACCACGATACGGGTTTCGTTTTGCGTATCGGGGCGGCTAAGCTCATTTACGTATCCATACCCACCTCCTCTCGGAGTCTCGGGCTCCCGCAGAGGCCAGAGGCGCAGGGGATATAAGTATGGATAGGGCTGTGGCCCTCAGAGGTGAGATGCCAGTCGTTTCGCGGGGTGCACATCCGGAGTGCGCTGACGCTGGGCATCGGGTGGCTGCCACGCTCGTCAGCCGAGAAGTTTTGCCGTGTCGCACCAGGGCGCTGCCAACGTCACGGGGGGCGGATGCGCCCCCCCGCCCCCCCCCCATCTTGCTTCAGCATTGAGACGAGCGTTCGAATGTTAACGAGGGCGCTGGGTACTCACCGCGTGTCGGCACAAGGCAACGCCAATTTCAAATTCCGATGCATGTGGTAACAACGCGGCATTCGTATACAATTCCGCGGGCCTTTGGGTGGTTTGTTTGGGCCGTTTGAAGGATTCTTTGTGGCTTGTTGGAGGCTTCCTGGGGCGCCTGTAAGCCTTTTGGGGGCATCATGTTTTGTTGGGGGGTCTTTCGGGGCCTCTTGAGAGCCTGTCGGGCCGTCGTGGGGCGCTCTTGTGCCGTCTGGCTCCTTCTTAGACCGTCTTGGGGGCCTCTCGGGGCCTCTGTCGGCAAATTTGGCATGTTTTGGCGCTTTCTTGGGAGCCTTTGGCGCCGTCTTGAGGCCCACTAGGGCCCCCAGGAGGGCCCAGAGGACGATATCATAGATGTTCCATACGTTTTGGTACGTTTATGGGCGCGAGAGGGGTAGGGGCTCTTGGTCCGCTGACGTGGCGCGACTCCACCGGGGGGTAGAAGGGAGATCATAAGACAATTGAAAACAATGTGTAGCAATATTAAGTGATATTGGATACACGGGGCACGTTGCGTCACGGCGTTCGCGAGAAAGCGCTGCCGCTCAGCACGGCACCTCCGGATGTTGATTTCTTTTCGTCTCACGGGGTGCACGTCTGGAGCATGCTAAGGCTGGACGTTGGCTGGTTGGCCCTGCTCGTCTGCCGAACATCTCTGCCGCCAGCGCCAGCGCCACGGCGGGCGGATGCGGCCCCCCACCTCCCCGGTTTCAGCGCTAGGACGAGACTTCGAATGTTTACAAGGACGTTGAGCAATCACCGCGTGTCGGCACAAGGCAACGCCAAGTTCAAGTTTCGATGAGCATAGCCACAACGCGCCATTCGTTTACAAATCCGCGGGCCTTTTGGTGTTTTTTCTTGCCGTTGGAATGATTATCTGGGGCATGTTGGAGGCTCCTTAGGGGCCCCTGTAAGCCTTTTGGGGGACCCTTTGGGTTTCTTGGGCCCTCTTGGGTGCCTTTCGCGCCGTCCTGGGGCGCTCTTGCGCCGTCTGGCCCTTTCGTAGGCCGTGTTGGGGGCCTCTCGGGGCAGCGTTGTGGCTGTTGTTGGTGTCCTCTTGGTCTGCGTGGGGGCCGCTTGAGCCTTCTTGGGGCCTCTGTGGGCCCCCTTTGGCCGTTTGGGGACCTCTTTGGGGCCTCTGGGGCCGTCTTGAGGCCCCCTAGGGCCCCTCACTGGCCCCAGATGTCGAGATCATTAATTAGTCCACAAGTTTTGGTACGTTTGGGGGCCCAAGAGGGGGGGGCTCTTGGTCAGCTGATTAGGCGCGACTCCATGGGGGGGGTATAGGGGGGGGGGGTAACACCATGATCGGAGGGTTGGAGGCTGCTTCGGCCGTCACGCCCCCCCCCCCCTCAAATAAAAAACAAGGGCGTCAACAGACTTGCAGAACTTGAAGGATAATCGATGTTGTTGGCCTCTGGTGGTGCTTTTTGGGGACCACCTTGTGGCCCTCCACGGCCGTCTTTTAGGCTCTCCTGGGGCCCTCTTTGGGTTGTTTTGGGCCTTCGGGAAGATGCATTGAGCCGTCCTGAGGCCTTCTACGACCCCTCGGAGGCTGAACAAGAGGGCAGCCGCCGAGAGGGTAGCCTTGCTCAGCACGGAGTTGATGTATTTTGTTCAGAAAGCTTGTGCTGGCGAATGCAGAGTGCAATGCATGTTAGCACTGCCCACCCGGGAATCGCGCGGTGCTGGGCCCCCCCGGAGGTTGTCTCTTGCGATTGCCGTCTGGCTGCGTGCCAGATTGCATCTACAGGTGCCAGGTTCTGCGGCCCCTCGGAGGTCCCAGAGGCCGAGATTGCATATTTTCCATACGTTTTGGTACGTTTCGAGACCCGAGAGGGAGGGCATCTTGTCCCGCCGATGTGGCGCCACCCCAGGGGGGGGGGAGAAACGTAACCATGTAGGAGAATACGCTGCGCAGCAAGTATGTAAGATTGGATACTGTGGACACGTTACGTTCACGCGTTCGCCAGAACATGAGGCCGCTCAGCACGTCACTTCTGGACGTGGATTGTTAGGCTTACTCCGCATCGCCGATCTTTTGGGGTATCGAGCGTCTTGTGATTTCTTGTGGTGCCATTGGGGTCTTGGTTTGTTTCTTGGGGCCTGCTGGTGACCGTTTGGGGGCTAGTCCGAGGTAATTAATCTTGGAGGCTCATGGGCCGCTTTGGACGACACAGCATTATGTCAAGGATTGGGGCGATGCTTTTTTCCCAACCATCCTGTGGTGTTGGGTCCTCGTTTTGAAGAGACAGCGCCCCGCGTTCACTCCTCCTCCTCTCGCTGCCCCCTCCCTCCTTTCATCATCATCATCATCATCATCATCATCATCATCATCATCATCATCATCATCATCATCATCATCATCACCATCATGACGATCATAGGGAGCTCCAGCGAAGGCCCCAGTGGCTGCGCTCCCATGCGCCCACCGCACAGATTTCGGCACACCCCTCACACGTTTCGTGGCCCCATAGGGAGCTCCAGCGAAGGCCCCAGTGGCTGCGCTCCCATGCGCCCACCGCACCATTTCGGCACACCCCTCACACGTTTCGTGGCCCCATAGGGAGCTCCAGCGAAGGCCCCAGTGGCTGCGCTCCCATGCGCCCACCGCACCCATTTCGGCACACCCCTCACACGTTTCGTGGCCCCATAGGGAGCTCCAGCGAAGGCCCCAGTGGCTGCGCTCCCATGCGCCCACCGCACAGATTTCGGCACACCCCTCACACGTTTCGTGGCCCCATAGGGAGCTCCACCGAAGGCCCCAGTGGCTGCGCTCCCATGCGCCCACCGCACCCATTTCGGCACACCCCTCACACGTTTCGTGGCCCCATAGGGAGCTCCAGCGAAGGCCCCAGTGGCTGCGCTCCCATGCGCCCACCGCACCCATTTCGGCACACCCATCACACGCTTCGTGGTCCCATGGGGAGCTCCAGCGAAGGCCCCAGTGGCTGCGCTCCCATGCGCCCACCGCACCCATTTCGGCACACCCCTCACACGTTTCGTGGCCCCATAGGGAGCTCCAGCGAAGGCCCCAGTGGCTGCGCTCCCATGCGCCCACCGCACATTTCGGCACACCCCTCACACGTTTCGTGGCGCTCCCATTGCGGCATTTCACCCCTCACACGTTTCGTGGCCCCATAGGGAGCTCCAGCGAAGGCCCCAGTGGCTGCGCTCCCATGCGCGCTCGGCACACCCCTCACACGTTTCGTGGCCCCATAGGGAGCTCCAGCGAAGGCCCCAGTGGCTGCGCTCCCATGCGCCCACCGCACCCATTTCGGCACACCCCTCACACGTTTCGTGGCCCCATAGGGAGCTCCAGCGAAGGCCCCAGTGGCTGCGCTCCCATCGCACCCAGCTCCCACATGCGCCCACCCATTTCGGCACACCCATCACACGTTTCGTGGTCCCATGGGGAGCTCCAGCGAAGGCCCCAGTGGCTGCGCTCCCATGCGCCCACCGCACCCATTTCGGCACACCCCTCACACGTTTCGTGGCCCCATAGGGAGCTCCAGCGAAGGCCCCAGTGGCTGCGCTCCCATGCGCCCACCGCGCAGATTTCGGCACACCCCTCATACGGTTCGTGGCCCCATAGGGAGCGCCATCGAAGAAGATATTCACAATTGCGGTACTCGCAACTGCATCTGGTTGGGTCCTTCGCCAGGATAGTTTGGAGCTGTGGAGAGGCAGAATCACGGGCGTCGCGCGGGAAGGGGGCGGCGACGCGTGGGGGCAGTGCGAGATGCCGGAAAAAGCATTCGACAGGGCACGCAGTTTGCGGCGTGCTGGAGTTGCGGAACTGCAGTGCGAGCCTTACGGCACCGCGGGCGATCGGCCATTGGAACTGAATCAGAAGCAGTGGGAGGCTGTCGAGAAGGTCGTGGACAGGACGATCGCAGACTGCGGGGGGGGCGAGAGGGCCCGGGGAAGCAGGGAGCCGCTGCGCTGGATGCTGCGTGGAGACTTTGGGACAGGCAAGAGCCACGTAGCGGAAACATTGTAGAACCACGTCTGCGAAAACGTTGCGGGGTGTTGCCACGGGTTGGATCTTCAAGCGTCGGCGTTGCTGGCCAAGAACGCGACGGCCTTCGACGGGCATGCGTTGCACGCGGTTTCTGGAACAGCGCAGTGTGGAAGCGGGCAGGAGGGCAGTAGAGAATCGGGAGAAGGCTGCGCGCAGACAGTGGAGGCAGCGAGACGGATTCAGCAGTGGCGGTGGTTGATCATTCACGAAATCAGTTTGGTGACTGCGATCCTGCTCGCGGAACGGGACGCTTCGCGATCTGTCACGTCTAGCGACCTTTGGCAAGGTGGGCGCGGACAGGGTTGGCAGGCCCATCGGCGGCGTGAACGTTTTTTTTGCCCCGCGGTGATTTCGACCAGTTTGAGCACCCCGGCGGAGTGCCGTTGGATGCAATTCCGACGTCGTCACCGCGCAAGGCAAGGCAGTGCGCGCCGATCGCGGAAGAAAGCCGCGGCCACTACATGGCGCGGAGGGATGGGCAGAGGGGCGCAGCAGGCATGGCGGAGCTCATTGTATGCAAGCCCATGGGGACAAAATGCCCAGTTGTTGTTTTGGTGTGGACGCGGAGCCTGGGCGAGGAGACGCGCCAGTTTCTCAGCGGCAGACCGACTGGCGAGCCGGGGTCGCGGCACGGCGAGAGCGCGCATGGAACGTGGGCGCGATTGTGGGGAACAACGAGCGTGAGTGCGAGCATTGCAAGGACAACCAGACGCGGCTTCTGTGGTGGCGAGTGGCCCCAGCGATGAGTGTTTCGCGCTGCGGGAGTTTGCGGCAACGTCGGCGATCAATCCGACTTGGGGTGCGAAGTGCGAAGTCGTTCGGCAACGCGCCGTGGGCAAAGCCGCCAGTGATCGGAAGCAGGTTCCGCGGGTGCACGCGCGGGGCGCGGCCCGCCATTGCGCCCGCCAGCAGCGGCCGCGCGCGCGTCTACCAACAGGGTGCGATGGTTCGGCTGCCATGACGAGACTGCGCAGACACGCCTGGGTGGTCGCCGCCAGCAGTAGGCAATCCCGCGCTCACTGGACGACGAAGGGGCCCCCGTCGAAGGCGCGGCAGAGGCGGCGCCCCGCAGCAGGCCGACGCATATTGCGTTGGATACCCACGCCGCGAAGTGGGAGTTGCAGGGCATGGAGAAGCCGGGCCTGGAACCCATGTTGCTCTTCGCCGGACATGGTGCGTGGGTCCGTGCCAGACGGGGCCAGCATTGGGAGTCAGGCGGATGCACTTTTCTCATGCCGCCAGGCCTCGCGAGCACGGCGCGCGCGGCGCGTGGGCCGGCGACGGGAGCGGGCGTCGCAGATTTATGGGGGTCGCAACGTCAGTTGGACATCCAATTTCGCGGCCGTCGCCGACGTGGAAGATGGCCGCGGATCATGCTTGCGTCGACTGCTCGGGTGATGGCCGGCCCCTTTTTGCGAGGTGGGATGGGCGGAGCGAAGCTGCCTTTGGAGAAGTCATGAAGGCGCGTTGTTCCATGGGGCGAATTTGAAGGACAGCTCGCGCTGCGGAGCGCGCGCAGCACGCGCGGCCAGGTGCGCCCGCGGGATTCGAGAGGACGTCGGGGCCGAGCTTTTGTCGCGAACGAACTGGGGCATCTCGGGGGGGGGGGGGGTGCGGGGGGGTCGAGCGTTCGCGCCGGCGAGCAAGCGCGACCGACGCGCCAGGCCGGCGTCGGGCAGGGAGCCGCGAAGGGAGTCGCAGGAGCGCAAGGCAGCGCGCGAGAGAGATTCAGGGCGCGGCGCGCGCGCGGCCCTTGAAACTGTCGGCCGAGGCCGCCGCGGGCCCGTGCGCGATGGAAGCAACCGGGGAGAATTCTCGCAGGTAGTTCGCCGCCAGAAACGAGGGCGGGCGCGGCGGGCGATTGGAGCGAGGCGCAGATGACCTGGGGGAGGCGGGCAACGAGGAGGACGCATCGCGGAAGGGGGGCGGCCGAAGACGCTCAAGGTGTGCTTCAGTGTCGAAATGCGCAGGTGGGAGGCCTTGCGATCGCGGAAGCGAGGCGCCCGAGTGGAGAACCGGGTGGGGGAAACCTATTACGCGGGCAGCTGCCGTCGCCTCGCGGCGTGCCGCGCGTGCCGCGAGGCACGCGAGGGGGCTCGACACATTCGGCGTTCTGCATGCCCTTTTGACAGACGACTGTGTCGATGCCCGTTTTCACAGAAGACGGGCATTTATTTATCAAACGACACGAACAACAAGGCGCGCGCGACGCGTTCGAAGGCGGGGCGGGCGCCTCGGACAGAAGAAGCGGTCGGAACGTTTCGGCGTTCAGCGTGTCCGACTTCGGCCGGCAGGGCGCAGTCAGCATTCGTTGACATCGCACATCACTCGCGGGATCAAGGGGGCCATGGCTGGCCTGGCCAAGGGCTCGAGCCATCGCTGTGTCGTATGCTGCCTGTGCCACGCTGCGCGGGCGGGGGCGAAACCGTTTGATTGTTGCGCGTGGCCTTTGAGGAGACGGGTCGGGCCCGCGTTCTCAGACAGCGTTTTTTTGTTCCAAAGATTAGAGAACTAATCGCTACAAGTGGGGGGGCCGAGTGGCGCGCTCGGAGTGCCACGCGAAGGGGCCAAGCGAAGCGCCATGTGAAAGCAGGCAATTGCGCGGACGGCGGCGAGCGCCGAACATCAAGAGGGAGCCTGACCACCTCGTCGCTACCGTCTGGGAATCTCGCGGGGGCCCGAGGCGCATCGAGCATGCACACTTGCGCACGTTCGCGCCAAAGTGTTTTGGGGCTTCTTTGGTGTTTCTTCAAGGCGTGTTGGGGCCTATTGGGCATGTTTAAAGCCATTTGGCTATTCTCGGACGCGTTTGGAACACGCTTCGGGCTTTTCAGGACGTTCCGGCGCCACCAGGGGCAGTTTTGGAAGTTTCTTGAGCTGTCTTGAGGGCTCCGTAAGTATCCCGGGCGCTGTCTGCGGCCGCTCCTTTGATGACGTTTTCGGCTGTCTTGGAGCTCTATTTGGGGCCCCGTGGGCTGTTTGGGGATGATTTTCGGGGCCTCTTTGGTTGTTCTGGGTGTTTCGAAAACGAGATAAGGGAATATGTAAAAGTTCGCGTTTCCCCACCGGGGCATACCAGGGAATATGTATAAGTATGCGTTTCCCGACGAGAGCGGGGCGTTTGTTTTTTGGTTGTTGCCTTCTTGGGGCTCCTCTGAGCTTTCCGCGGGCGTGTTGGGAGTTGCCTTGGATGGTCTTGACAGGACTCAAGGGCAGTTCGGGGCCACGTGGAGGCCACCTTGGGCCGTCATGGGGCGTCTGGGAGCAGCTCGAGGCTGTCCGAGACGGGACAGAATTAAATCATGATTTCTGGAGCGGGTAACTCCCTCGCGGAGCAAAGGCGCCCCCGGCCGGACCCCACCCCACTCCAGACCAACGGGCCGGGCTCCCAGGGTAAGGGTTTGGGGAGGGGCAAGTACAGTCAAGCCGCACAGGACGGATGGCCTTCGTTCCGAAGGCTACCCTTGCATCCTTGCCTCCTCGGTCTATCCTTGGTCACTTTCGTTGACCGCGCCCCGTTCGAAAAGCTTCGAAATGGCCTTCCAAGGCCCTCGCATCCGTATCGCGCGTGCTTATGCGGGTCGACTGTATCTTACACGCCGATGAAACACAAAAGGGTCTGCGGATTTCTGTCCTTCGCCACTGCGCCTATGCCTTTTTGCGCATTTTCCAGAGCGTTCCACACGCAGAGGATGCGGATACACTTCTTGCCGTCACAGTGAGAGCCTTAGGCCTCCGAGTTGGGGTCGGACTAAGGGTCGAAGGATCGGGCCACATCGCCGATGCATTGGCGATGCGGCTCGTTGTCGTTATACGTATGTATGTGTATGTATGTGTGTATGTACGTATGTATGTATGTATGTATTTATGTGTGTATGTATGTATATAACTATATATATAGTTATATACATGATCTATATATATATATATAGGCCGCAGTACCCACCATGAACCCCCCTTTTCTCTTGGAAGATGCCAAGAAAAAAAGGGGGGCGGGTGCGGTTGGAGTTTCGGGTGTCGCGTCGTGTTGTGGTGGTAGGATCTGGAGTACATGTGTGTGTGTGTTGGAGACGGAGGGAGCTTGTTGAGTATCGGGGGTTGTGTTGGAGAAGGAGGCTGTTGAGTACTGGGTGTTGTGTTGGAGACGGAGGGAGTTGAGTAGAAGGTTATTTTCAAGTTCAGCTTGGGGAGGGAGCCTGTTGAGTATCGGGTGTTGTGTTGGAGAAGGAGGCTGTTGAGTACTGGGTGCTGTGTTGGAGACGGAGGGAGTTGAGTAGAAGGTTCTCTTCAAGTTCAGCTTGGGGAGGGAGCCTGTTGAGTATCGGGTGTTGTGTTGGAGAAGGAGGCTGTTGAGTACTGGGTGTTGTGTTGGAGACGGAGGGAGTTGAGTACAAAGGAGCTCAACACGTCTTCCAACAAAGAGCCTCAAAAGTGAGTCCGAAAATCGTAGGAATCATTTTAAATCATATATAATTATGAGAAAGGGGGGTTCTTGGTGCAGCTTGGGGAGGGAGCCTGTTGAGTATCGGGTGTTGTGTTGGAGAAGGAGGCTGTTGAATACTTGGTGTTGTGTTGGATGGAGACGGAGGGAGTTGAGTAGAAGGTTCTTTCCAAGTTCAGCTTTGGGAGGGAGCCTGTTGAGTATCGGGTGTTGTGTTGGAGAAGGAAGCTGTTGAGTACTGGGTGTTGTGTTGGAGACGGAGGGAGTTGAGTAGAAGGTTCTTTTCAAGTTCAGCTTGGGGAGGGAGCCTGTTGAGTATCGGGTGTTGTGTTGGAGAAGGAGGCTGTTGAGTACTGGGTGTTGTGTTGGAGACGGAGGGAGTTGAGTAGAAGGTTCTTTTCAAGTTCAGCTTGGTGAGGGAGCCTGTTGAGTATCGGGTGTTGTGTTGGAGAAGGAGGCTGTTGAGTACTGGGTGTTGTGTTGGAGACGGAGGGAGTTGAGTAGAAGGGAGCCCAAAAAGTCTTCCAAAAAAGAGCCTCAAAAGTGAGTCCGAAAATCGTAGGAATCATCTTTTAAAATCATATATAATCATGAGAAAGGGGGGTTCTTGGTGGGTGCACAGGGCTATATATATATGTATATATGTACACATCAAGTGCTTAGCTGCTTTCATGTTGACGCATTCCGCGCTGCCCCAATGAATTTTGTGTGGGGGTGGCGCCTTTTCGTTTTTTCGTTTTACTGGCAAGCGGGGGTTCAAAACAATAGCGGCGATTTGCCCGTGTTTTGGTACGGCCAGGAATTTCGGCTCAGAGTGTCGTACCACCAGCTCTGGCCCACAACGCTTCGGCGCGGCACGCTATCCAGCTTCCCACTCCCGCTCCCACGCGTCAGCATCCCGAGCCGTTCCCGGCTTCCCGCCCCGCGTGCAGGGCACAGCGTGTCGCCGGGGCCGCAGCCACGACACGCTGAACACAAACTCCTCATTGGAATTGCCGAGCGCCTCTTTCAAAAGAAAGGGGCATCGCCAGATCTGCGAGAATATGGTGTCTTCAATCCCGCCGTTTGTCCTGACTGTCGGTCCCTGGGTGTCGCGGCTGGGCCCCAGGACCAGTACAGCTTGGGGGCGGGACCTCTGGGGCCGTGAATTAAACAAACGCATCGGCGGATGCCGGGGTCGGTGCGGGGCCTCGGGCTCGATCGGGCCGGATCAGGGCGCGCGGTGTTGCAGACCGGGGACATGCAGCAGAGGGAGACAACCGATTGGCATTCCCCCGGCTTCGGCTCGGCCGTACCCATATGCGAGTTGGCAAGAAAGGCAGAAGTTCCCCGCTCCATGTTTTAAGTTCTCTTGATCCCGATCTCCGTGCTGCTCTGCCGTCGCTGTTTCCGCCACTCTCCTGCCGAGAGATCCGCCCTACTCTGCCGAGACGGAAATTTCCGCCCCGTTCGCACCATTTGGGGCACACGTCCGACACAGCTGCAAGTCGGAACATCAGCCAAAGCACGGCGGATCCGAATCAGGGTGGGGAAAGGGTCCGGACTGCCGGGGACCCCGCATTGAAATTCAGGACACCCTGTAGAGGGAACACCTCGTGGACGTTCCCCCGTTCCCCAAAATTCAAAGCTGGCACTCGCGGGGGAGACCGCGGTCGAGTTGCGAATCATCAGACCTGCCGCCAACATTGATCATGGGAAGGGGGAGGAGCAGATGAATGCGACACGAGTATGCGCTATTCGCCGAGGCCTGTCGACCATCTTCTGGCTGCAGCGGGGCCTGGCGCGTTCTGGGCTGTACGCTTTCCAGCTCCTCGCTCGGGGCAACAGGGCACACCATCTTACGGTGGCGGAGTTCGTTCAGGACTGTACCCAGGAGGCTGCAGACCCTGGAGGGCTCCTTCTCCATCAGCTGAGGGCGGCGGTGGGAAGGGCAGACCCTGGAGGGCTCCATGGCCAATCCACGACCCGGGTTCCCCTGGCGCCCAGGCCCTGGCTTCCATTGTCCCATGCCCCCACTGCCTCCGGAGCACGCACGCGCTCTGGACGGACGGCCGCGCGGAGCTGGCGCCCAGGCCCCAGCCCTCCCCGCACCGCTCCGCCGCTCCCTGGGGAATGGTGCTGGGAGGAAAGGTTTCTCCAAGCCATCCTGTGGTGATGGGTCCTCGGTTTGAAGAGACGGCGCCCCGCGTCACTTACTCACTCCTCGCCCCCCCCCTCCACCGCTTGCAGGCGTTACCCACACTCATTTCGGCACACCCCTCACACGTTTCGTAGCCCCATGGGGAGCCCGACCGAAGGCCCCAGTGCCACCGCCCGCATGCGTCACCCACACCCATTTCGGCACACCCCTCACACGTTTCGTGGCCCCATAGGGAGCTCCACCGAAGGCCCCAGTGCCACCGCCCGCATACGTCATCCACGCCCATTTCGGCACACCCCTCACACGCTTCGTGGCCCAAATAGGGGCTCCACCAAAGGCCCCAGTGGCTGCGTCCGCATGCGTCACCCACGCCCATTCCGGCACACCCCTCACGCGTTGCGTGGCTTAAACAGGGGCTCCACCGAAGGCGCCAGTGCCACCGCCCGCATGCGTTACCCATACCCGTTGCGGCACAACCCTCACACGCTTCGTGGCCCCATAGGGAGCTCTAACGAAGGCCCCGGTGCCACCGCCCGCATGCGTCACCCACACTCATTCTGGCACACCACTCACACGTTTCGTAGCCCCATAGGGGGCCCGACCGAAGGCGCCAGTGCCATCGCCCGCATGCGTCACCCGCACCCTTTTCGGCACACCCCTCACACGTTTCGTGGCCCCACAAGGGGCTCCACCCAAGGCCCCAGTGCCACCGTCCGCATACGACACCCACACCCATTTCGGGACACCCCTCACACGTTTCGTGTCCCCATAAGAGCTCCATCGAAGGCCCCAGTGCCACCGCCCGCATGTGTCACCCACATCCTTTTTCCCCACATCCAAAGTGGGGTTCTTGTTTTCTCTGGACACCCCGCGCAGGAACAGGAACCCACCATCATCAACATCACTCATCCCTCACTCACTCACTCACTCATCATCCCTCACACACTCACTCACTCTCTCACTCACTCACTCACTCACTCTCTCTCTAACTCACTCACTCACTCACTCACTCACTCACTCACTCACTCACTCACTGACTCATCAGCACTCACATATGATGATGATGATGATGATGATGATGATGATGATGATGATGATGATGATGATGATGATGATGATGATGATGATGATGATGATGATGAGTGTGCGCGTGAGAGAGTGTGATGATCATCATCATCATCATAACCGTCAGTAAGTCAGTCACTCACTCACTCACTCACTCACTCACTCACTCGCCTTGGGCCTCGTCTGTGAGTGAATTATGAGGAAGTCTCAGGCGGGAGCCCCTCCCCATGGGGCCCGCGGAGTATGTTACTAATCCGAGCGGGTCATCCAATTCCTGTAACTGTCGCCACTTTTGGGCTTTCGCGCTCCCAGAACGCTATTCCCAGGCCACATTTTGAATGCCCGGTGCCAACTGTAGGCGACTTCGTGTTCTTCGTGCTCCCAGAACGCCAGGAATGCCTGCAAGGGCCCTCTCCTTATGGGGCCCGCAGATCATGTTATTAATCCGAGCGGGTCATCGGAACCCTGTAACTGTCATCACTGTTGGGCCCCTGAGGCTTGAATTTGGAGGAAGTATCAGGCGGGAGCCTCGTCTGTGAGTGAATTGCGAGGAAGTCTCAGGCGGGACCCCCCTCCCTATGGGGCCCGCAGATCATGTTATTTATGCGAGCGGCTCATCCAATTCCTGTAACTGTCGTCATCAGTTTTGGGCTCCTCAGGCCTGAATATGGAGGAAGTCTCAGGCGGGAGCCTCGTCTGTGAGTGAATTGCGAGGAAGTCTCAAGCGGGACCCCCTCCCTATGGGGCTCGCAGATCATGTTACTAATCCGAGCGGGTCATCCCATTCCTGTAGCTGTCGTTAATTTTGGGCTCCACAGGCCTGAATATGGGGTAAGTCTCAGGCGGGAGCCTCGTCTGTGAATGAATTGTTTTCTCTGGACACCCCGCGCAGGAACCTCTTCACCTCACCCGCTCTCCTCTTCTGTCTTCGTGCGCTCACTCACTCACTCGCTAGCTCACTCACTCACTCACTCACTCACTCACTCATTCACTGACTCATCAGCACTCACTCATTCACACGCTCATGAAGTCACGTATGATGCTGATGAGTGTGCGCGTGAGAGAGTGTGATGATCAGCATCATCACCAGTCAGTCAGTCAGTCAGTCACTCACTCACTCACTCACTCACTCGCCTTGGGCCTCGTCTGTGAGTAAATTGCGAGGAAGTCTCAAGCGGGAGCCCCCTCCGTATGGGGCCCGCGGATCATGTTACTAATCCGAAGAAGTCTCAAGCGAGAGCCCCCTCCCTATGGGGCCCGCGGATCATGTTACTAATCCGAGCGGGTCATCCAATTCCTGTAGCTGTCGCCGTTTTTGGGCTTTCGCGCTGCCAGGACGCCATTCCCAGGCGGATCATGTTACAAATCCGAGGAAGTCTCAAGCGGGAACCCCCTCCCTATGGGGTCCGCGGATCATGTTACTAATCCGAGCGGGTCATCCAATTCCTGTAGCTGTCGCCTTTTTTGGGCCCTCGCGCTGCCAGAACGCCATTCCCAGGCGGATCATGTTACTAACCCGAGGAAGTCTCAAGCCGGAGTCCCCTCCCTATGGGGCCCGTGGATCATGTTACTAATCCGAGCGGGTTGTCCAATTCCTACAACTGTCGCAACTGTTGGGCTCTCGCGCTGCCAGAACGCCATTCCCAGGCCACAAGTTGAGTGCCCGGAGCCAACTGTAGGCCACTTCGTGTTCTTCGTGCTCCCAGAACGCCATTCCCGGGCCACATTTTGAATGCCCGGAGCCAGCTGTAGGCCACTTCGTGTTCTTCGTGCTCCCAGAACACAACTCCCGGGCCACATTCTGAATGTCCGGAGCCAATTGTAGGCCATTTTGTGTTCGTCGTGTTCCCAGAGCGATATTCCCGGCACGTATCCACTGGGACGCATCCCTGTGCGCTTCCTCTGGGTCGTGCCCCCGCACGTATCCACTGGGACGCACCCCGTGCGTTTCCTCTGTGCGTATCCACCTGGGACGCACCCGATGATGATGATAATGATGATGATGATGATGATGATGATGATGATGCTGATGATGATGATGATGATGATGATGATGACGAGGTCGGGGGCAACGTAGGGAGCGGGGGGAAGGCCCGCGCCAGGGCGAGAAGAAATATACGCAAAAGAGACAGCCAGGACGCCTCACCAACCACGAGGACGAAGGTGAAAGCTTTTTCCAAATTCGCCCAGAGGATTCTCATGTGGGGTCCTTCCGTCGGAGTAATTTTCCGGCACACGCTCACACGTTTCGCGGCCCCATAGGGAGCTCCACCGAAGGCCCCAGTGGCACCGCCCGCATGTGTCACCCACACCCATTTCGGCACACCCCTCACACATTTCGTGGCCCCATAGGGAGCTCAACCGAAGGCCCCAGTGCCACCGCCCGCATGCGTCACCCACGCCCATTCCGGCACACCCCTCACGCGTTGCGTGGCCCAGGTAGGGGCTCCACCGAAGGCGCCAGTGCCGCCGCCCGCATGCGTTACCCATACCCATTGCGGCACAATCCTCACACGTTTCGTGGCCCCATACGAAGCTCCACCGAAGGCGCCAGTGGCTGTGTTTGCATGCGCCCACCGCGCCCATTTCGGCACAACACTCACACGCTCCGCGCCCCCGTAGGGAGCTCCAACGAAGGCCCCAGTGGTTGCTCTCACGAGTTTCGTGGCCCCACAGGGAATTCCACCGACGGCTCCAGTGGATGCTTTCGCATGCGCCCACCGGGCAAATTTTGGCACACCCCTCACGAGCTTCGTGGCCCTATGGGGGGCTCCTCCGAATGCGGTGCATACAGCGACGGTGTTCACAATTGCGTATGGTTGGGTCTTTCGCCAGGAAGATTTCTGCGTGTCTCTCTCTCTCTCTCTATATATATATGTGCACATACATACATCGACCTCGGGGCCATACAGTGGAGACCCATGCCAAGAAACACCCTGCTCGCCTCCAGGGTGCCCTGGGTTTCTGGGGTCTCGATGGTCCTGCCATGGAGGGCGCGACGCCCCCACACCAAAAGTCGATGGACGCCCTGGGGTCTCAGGGCTGGGTTTCCTGTGGCAGGCTACTTGAGGTCGGGCCCCTACTGTAACGCGAGTGATGCCTGCCCATACCCTGAAGTCGGGCGTGTCCCTCTAAAGGAGGAATGTTCAAAATAGTAAAACAAATGTATGGGATTTTTTTGGCACTATGTTTGAACATCTTTTGCATATTTTTGGCCGATGTTCAATTTTCATCAAAAATCCGCCCGTAGGGGGACACGCCCGACCATACATACCCCCCCTTCTTCCCCCCCCATAACGCAACGCTCGCCCCCTCAGTGCGTCCCCGGCACTGCCTTTGTGTTGCGGGCGCCACAGTCCGGTGTACCCCCCGTCCCCCCCCCCCCTCCGCCCCCATAGCGCCGGTTCCCAGAGATCCAACGCATTGACAAAATCAAGACGAAGGTTTTTCCTAATTTTCGGCCTCGAGGGGCCCTCGCCGGGCCCCAGGACCTTCAAAGAGCGCTTCAGGATGGAAAGCCAGTCCCAGGGAATGGGTCGAGACCTCTGGGGGCCCCGTATTGAAAAAATCACGACGTCGGATCTCTGGTAATTGCCGCGATTTAGGAAGCGTTCGAGGGTGATCTGGCGCCGACTCAAGGAGTCCGCGAAGACCCCCGGTACACGCCGGTCAATGAAAGTATGTATTTCTGGACACCTGGTTCCCAATCTGCTTCAGGCGCCTTCCTACTTCAGGCTTCTGCGTGCCCACTTCTTCCGGCCGACGTGTAATTGCTCTTTGCAAGACTACAGTAGGGGCCCTGAAGAAGGAACCCTTTTCGTTGGGGAGGGGCTTCGTGTTCCTTCAGTGTTTCACAGCTTGCCTCAGGCTTTCCTTATGTTTTCGATACGAAATCGAAGTTTAACTTATGGAAATTAGGGGCCTCGTTCCTTATTTAGGGTTCCTTAGGTCAACGCCTCGACTGTATTTGGCTTGGGCTGTCGTCGTTCCCAGAGCCCCGACGTCGTGACTTCTCCAGGGTCGAGGTCTCGGCCCGCTCCCTGGGAGCCCCGGCTTCTCATCCTCGATCGTTGCTGTGCTGTCCCGGGGCCCCGCGAGGGCCCCCCTGGGGGCCGAACACGGCGCAGCACTTCCGCGATGAGTTTCTCGAGGCGTCAAATGGTCCAGAGCACGTGTCAGGGTTCAGCCGGGCCTGTCCCTCTGCAGGAGGAATAGTCAGAAACAGTCAAAGATAGTCTGGGGACGATGTTTCGACCATTCTTGAATATTTGTTGTGTATTTTTTTTGTGAAGTATTCCTCCACAGTCCGCCTGTAGGGGGACATGCCCGACCCAGTGTAGGGTCGCAGGCCCAGAGGTTGACACAAACACCCATATCGGCCGTGTGCCTCCACCGAGGGACGAGGATGCCGATCTCGGTGATGGTGGTAACAATTCTGGCCTCCAGGGTGGCCGAAATATTACAGACGGGGCTCTGAAAAAGGAACCTTTTCGTTGAGGAGGGGCTCGGTGTTCCTTGGTTGTTTTGCAGTTCGCCTTTGGTTTTGCTTAGGGTTTCGATGGGAAATCGAAGTTAAACTTATGGGAAAAAGGGGCCTCGTTCCTTATTCAGGGTTCCTTAGGTCAACGCCCCGACTGTACCACCAGCGCCGAAATCTAGGACCATCCTGCCCCCGTGGAGGCAGCCCCCCTGTGCCAGTGCCGGCGCCCATCGCCGGGCCTCCCGTCGGGGCCCTCCTGCAGGAGAGCCGCGCCGTGCCGCGCGCGGCGCCGGCCGCGCAGCGCGCCGAGGGCCCGGCCGGCGCCGCGGCCCGGGCGCCCCGCGGGGCCGCGGACGCGGCGTGCCAGACGAGCGCGGAGGAGCGGGAGGCCTGCGTGATCTGCCTGCAGGAGCCGGCGGCGCGCACGTCGGTGGATCGGTCTCGTTTCACCGATGCTCCTGCCCAGCTCCATGCCCTGCGGGACCCCCAGCACAACTGCCACCCCAGTTGGGGATACACCCCTCGAAACCCGAAAGAAACGACCCCTTTCCCCATCTAGGGGGGTACATCGGCCAGCGGGGCCCAGGCCACGCCGCTGGGGATGGGGATCGGTTAAGCGATATTCAGCCTAGGCCTCCTAGATAGGGTCCGAGTAGATGGGGTCGGAGGAGCGCGCCGCATCGCCGATGCATCGCCGATGCGGCTCGATGTGGGGCCCATGTTTCCCCACGGCGACGTCGCCGATGCATCGCCGATGCATCGCCGATACGTCGGCGATGCATTGGCGATGCGGCGCGATCCTTCGACCCCATCTAGTGGGACCCCATCTAGGAGGCCTCTAGTCGGGCATGTCCCTCTACGGGAGAAGTATTCAAACATAGTCCCAGGATCGTCCGGGGACGGTTTCCTGATTGTTTGTGGCCCGTCATCAGAGTGTGCTCAGAGTATTGATTATTTGTTCTTCCAAAGTCCGCCGGTAGGAGGGCATGCCCGACCCAAGGCTACAGTCGGGGCACTGAGGAAGGAACCCCTTTCGTTGGGGAGGGGCTCGGTGTTCCTTAGTTGTTTTGCAGTTCGCCTTTGGTTTTGCTTAGGGTTTCGAAGGGAAATCGAAGTTAAGCTTATGGGAAAAAGAGGCCTCGTTTCTTATTTAGGGTTTCTTAGGTCAAAGCCCCTTCTGTACGTGCAGAGGGGTGAGACCCTTGGACGCAGTGGCCTCTGGCGCGCGAAGGGGGCCCGAGCCCAGGCGCGCAGGTCGCCTCTGCTGCACCGCACTCGGCGATCGGCCGGCGGCGCACCAGAGGCCAATCTTTCGGGGCTCGAGCGACGGGGGTCAATTCGGCTACGCGCAGAGGGGGGTGGGGGGAGGGGGGGGCTTCTTAGAAGCACCCCTGCTTCGTAGAAGGCGCGGGCCTTCTCTATAGATGTAAGGCCGGCGCCTTCTAAGAAGCAGCCTGCTTCTAAGAAGCCCTCCCCCCTCCCTCCACCCCCTTGTGCACGCCGCCAATCAATGCAGGAGGGGGTCAGCCAGAGCGCCGGGTCTTGCAGGCTCCGGCAGGGCCGGGGTCGCATTGGACCGGGCTTGGGTGCAGGATCCTGCAGGATCTCGCTGGGTCCATCGCATTGGCCCGGGTTTGGGCGCAGGATCTTGCAGGATTCTGCAAGGCTCGGCTGACCCGGGTCTGGATCGACCAGGGTCAGAAGATCTCCACAATCTCTCCTGGGGTGTCACTCCTTTTGCGTTCTGCTGGAGGGGCCGCGGACCCACGCGTTCGCCCCCTGCGGGCACCTGTGCGTCTGCGCCGCGTGCGGCTGGGAGCAGGCGCGCCTTTCCAGACTGACAGAACACACGCATTTGTGCGGAAGTCGAGTTCGGCTTCCGACATTCTGCGTGCTTTTGGAGGGCGAGTTCCCAGCTTTCACAGAACTGGGTGTTTTGGGAAGTTTCGACTTTCCGAATTATGCTGGCGAAGAACCCAACCATATGCAGCTGTGAGTACCGCAGTTGTGAGAACCTTCTTCGGTGGAGCTCCCCATGGGGTCACCAAGCGTGTGAGGGGTCGGCAAAAAAAGGGGGTGACGCCCACATGTGAGCAATGCCACTGGGCAGTTGTTGGAGCGTGTACCGAAACTGGGGTACCACCCACGTCTGAGCGTTGCCACTGGCGCCTTCGGTGGTGAACCTCCCTATGGGGCTACGAAACGCGTGACGGCCGTGCGGAAAGGAGGGGACCAGTCGCATGCGAACTGCGCCATTGGAGCTTTAGGTGGAGCTCCCTAAGGGCCACGAAAAGCGTGAGGGTTTTCCCATAGCAAATAAAATGACGCCCGCATGCGAATTGTGCCACTGGGGCCTTAGGTGGAGCTCCCTGTGGGGCCACGAGACGCTTGAGGGGTGTGCCGAGACATGGGTAACGCACACTGCACCACTGGGGCCTTTCGGTGGAGCTCCCCATGGGGCCACGAAGCGTGTGAGGGGTGTGCCAAAATGGGGCGGCGCCGCCATGCGGGCGGCGCCACTGGGTCCTTCGGTGGAGCTCCCTATGGGGCCACGAAACATGTGAGGGGTGTGCCAAAAATGGGGCGGCGCCGCCATGCGGGTGGCGCCACTGGGACCTTCGGTGGAGCTCCCTTTCGGGCCACGAAACGTGTTAGGGGTGTGCCAATATGGGGTGGCGCCTCCATGTGGGCGGCGCCACTGGGAGCTTCGGCGGAGCTCCCTATGGAACCACGAAATGTGTAAGGGGTGCGCCAAAATGGGGCGGCGCCGCCATGCGGGCGGCACCACTTTGACCTTAGGTGGAGCTTCCGATGGGGCCACGAAGCACGTGAGGGGTGTGGCGAAGACGATGACGATGACGATGATGAGGACGACGAAAACGATGATGACGAAGAGGACGATGAGAACGATGAGAACGATGATGATGATGCTGGTGATGGTGATGGTCATGGTGATCGTGATGGTGATGGTGATGATGATGCTGCTGATGCTGATGCATATAATGATGAGGATGAAGATGGGGATGAGGATGATGATGATGCCGATGACGATGATGATGATGATGATGATGATGATGATGATGGTGGTGATGATCACGGCGACGATGATGATGATGCTGGTGCTGCTGCTGCTGCTGATGATGATGCTGATACTGATGATGCTGATGCTGATGCTGATGCTGATGATGTTGATGATGATGATGATAATGATGATGATGATGCTGATGATGATGATGCTGATGCTGATGAAGATGATGAAGAGATGATGCAGATGATGATGATGGTGATGATGATGATGATGATGATGATGATGATGATGATGATTGTGATTTTGATGATGATGATGATGATGATGATGATGATGATGATGATGATGATGATGATGATGATGATGATGATGATGGTGATGATGATGGTGGTGGTGGTGGTGATGATGGGAGGAGGGAGGAGAGGAGGACGAGGAGGAAGAAGAGGAGGAGGAGGAAGAGGAGGAGGAGGAGGAGGAGGAGGAGGAGGGGAGGAGGAGGGTGAGGAGGAGGGAGATGGGGAGTGGGAGGAGGAGGAAAGGGGAGGAGAGCGAAGGAGACGCGGGGTGCTGTCTCTTCAAGACGAGGACACAACAGCACATGATGGTTGGGAACAAGTTCGTGCTCTAGGAAGTAAAACTCGACGTCCAACACAGACACACACATACACGCATGTGTGTTCTTTGGATGCTGGGTCCAATTTCAAAAAGGACACGCAGCATTCTCAAGGGGGGGGGTCACGAGGAAGGGGGGGGCGTACAGTCAGCACGTCGGACAAGAGATCGGTTTGCAGGGCGGGATCCCCACGAAGATATCTTGTGCCCCAGTTGGCCCCAGGGGCCCCCACACGCTCGCCCTGGGGCACCTCGGAGGGTCCCGGGCCCTCGTTGTCTCCACGCCGATGCAGCGGCGGTGCGTGGGCGAGGCGGCGTGACCCCAGAGCTCCATCTGCTCGGACCCCATGTCCGAGGCCTCCAGATGGAAGTCGGGCCTGTCCCTCTACAGGGGGAACATTCCAAAACAGTGAAAAGATTGTATGGGGACGATTTGTTTACCATACCTGAGCATTGTTTGAGCATTTTCCGTGTATGTTCTATTTTTCGCTCAAAATCCACCTGCAGGGGGACATGCCCGACCTAACTCCAGATAGGGAAGGGGGGGGACGAAGTCTGCTGTCACGCTGCGTGGAGAAATCGGCCAGCGGGGCCGATTCGCTAAGCTTCCTCTTGCGCCCAAGCCAGAGGTGCGCAGTGCTGCCTCCTGCGCCACCAGGGCCAGGTGCCCCCTCTGCCGGAAGACCGCCGACGACGTGCTGCGGATATTTGATTGGCTCGACCCAGGCGGCGCCTCAAGGCCCTTTCATTGGAGGCAAAAATGCGATGGCAATGACCAAGATGTCCTGTGATCTTGTCGATGCCGGTCTTCGTCATGTCCCAGGCCGGCCGGATGGTCTTGGTTCTGACGCTGCACAAGCTGCACTAGTGACCAAGATGGTCGCCGACGTTTCCACGGTCAGTCCTGGTCATGGTCATCGTCCTCTTTCCCCCACTTTTCGGCAACGGGCGGGGTTATTTGAGGTTGATTGGGGGGACGCAAAGAAACACGACAGCCAAACTTCGAACAAACAAAACAAACAAAAAGGCCGCGGACTGCCCGCAGACAGCCCTTGCAGGTGGTCAGGGCTCTGGTCTCACGAGGCCCCCCAGGGGCCCCTCATCGCACATCAGCGCACCCCGAGGCCGGTCGAAAGGGCGTACTGAGCATGCCGCGTGAGACCTCCTCACCATTTCTGACACCGAAGTTTAACATTAAGTCGGGCATGTCCCTCTACAGGAGGAAAATTCCAGAATAGTTACAACATAGTCTGGGGACGTTTTTTTTGATTATTTTTGGACCATGTGGGAGTGTTTTGAATGATCTTGTCATTTGTCATCCAAAATCCGCCTGTAGGGGGACATGCCCGACCTAAGCTTAACAGTTGGCAGCAGCTTTACATATGGAGGGCGGGTCGCTTCCAAAATGTGGTTCTCGCCTGGGCATCGCGCACAGTCGTCTTTAAATACGCAAGAGCTTCGCGGATTTAGGGCGGTCAATAATCGACGTCCCCCGCAGGCCGCGATCCCAAACGAAAGCGCCAGTGCTGACAACCAGAAGTCACGTCGTCGGAGGTCCGGGCCCGCAGCCCAGGGGCCGGCCGCCGTCGCCGCCCCGCTCCCGCTTCAGCCGGGCGGGGCTTGGACGAGAATATTTCCAGCTTGCATATCCCTATCCCTGTGTTTGGCATCACCTCACCTCGATGCCGATCTTAAGGATCCCCTCAGTTTCTGAGGGCGCATCCCTGAGGGTGTCCTCGTTTTCTGCTCGCCCACCTTAGGGATAGGGATAAGTTCGAGACTGGTGAGGATAATCAGTTCGAGAGCGTTCCAGAACGCTCTCACGGCGTTCCGGAACGCTCTGAGAAGGCCGCGGCGCCCGAGGCATCTTCCAGTGCCGCCGGTTCTCCGAGATGCTCGATTCATCTTCATCCGATGCTACCCTCGCTCCCTTGGCTTCGCCTTGCCTGTTCGAGCTGGGCCACTGCAGGTGCGCCGTCGGCGGTGGCGGGCCTGGCCCGGGCCTCCCCGGCGCGGCCTCGCCCCCCGACGGGGGCGGCCAGCCGCCGCCGCCGCCGCCCGCGGCCGTGAGGCGCCCCCGCTTCCGGCTGGTGAACCGGAAGTGCGCCTCGGGCGCGGGGCCCCGCCGGGGCCTCCCGGGCACGGTGGGCTGCCCCGAGGAGTGCCACCGCCCCTGCTCTGCGCTATACGGGTGTCGGGGGAAGGCACACACGGACCACGACGCAGACGTCCCATGGGATCTAGTCATCGACGCCGGTCTGGGTCGTGGTCCATCCACGGGTCGGTGGTCGATGCACGGACGGTCCTGGTCATGGTCCCTGCGCGGGTCGATGGTCCCGGTCATTGTCCCCGCGTGGTCGGTCCACGAATCGACGCTGGCCAAGGTGGACGCCCGCGGTGACCAGGATCAGCACGACGCTGTTGCATGCGGTCTGAGTCATGGTCCCCGTTTTCCCCGTAGCAGCCAACTCAATACGAATACTAGTACTCCCCTTTCTCCCGCGAAGAACTGTTTGAGAGTGGCGAACCCCCCATCCGCGAGTTGCTTTCTGCACACAGGATGTGTCTGAGCGTTTCTCTCTGATTTGAGCTGTCCAATCCGAGCGTTTTTGACCATTTCCAACATGGTGTTCCTGCTCCTGCGCGGTCAACATTCTAGGATCGGGGCGCTGCTTCCGTCGTTCCGACTGGCGCTCTCGCCCCAGCGCGGGCCAAGGTTCTAGATCCTTCCAGCTCCTGCTGCTGCTGCTGCTGCTCGTCATCGTTCTCATTGTTCCTCCTCCTCCTCCCTTTCATACTGCGCATGTCCCTGCTCAGCCTCCACCTGTCCTTCACTTGGCATCGCTCGGACGTGTGTATTTTTTCCTCGGTGGGGACCATCGAGGAGCATCCTTGATCATTTGGCGAGAAAAAAATAAACCACGCACGAAACCGAAAAATACACAGAGAATGGACGTCCGAGCGATGGCGAGTTCATTCTACTCAGCCCCCTTTTCTGATTGCGCAGAACACGGTGGGGCCTGCGTTGGAGGGTCCAAGCCCGCTGTGACACGCGTCGGCGGCTGGTGGACACATCAGCGCAATGGGAAGGGTTGGGTCTGGCATCGCTCGGACGTGTGCATTTTTTCTCGGCGAGAACCATCGAGGAGCATCCTTGATCATTTGGCGACAAAGCCACGCACGAAACCTAAAAAAAACAGGGAATGGACGTCCGAGCGATGGCGAGTGGCTGGGGGGCAGGATGTCAGGTATGGCGCAAGGGCACCCCACCCCTGGCTCCGCTCGCTCATCTCCTTTCCTTCCCTCCTCTCCTTCTCTGTCTCTCTCTCTCTCTCTCTCTCGACGCTCGGCCTCCCCTCATCCCTCATCCGTCCACCGCCCCTTGATCCCCTCTCCTTCCCCCCTACCCGTCCTCCTATCCCCTCACCCCCCCCTCCATCCTGTCCCTCCTTCCCTCCCTCCTTCTTTCGCCTCCCCCGCCTCTTCGCCTCCCGTCCCTCTGCTTTCCTCCCTCCGCCGCCCCCCCCCTGTCCCTGTCTCTATCCTCCCCCCACGAGCGGAGGGAGATGGGGGACGCAGAAGGACGACCGAGGTCCTGGAGGACGGGGGACATATGGGGGAGGATCTCGAAAGAGTGAATGGGGGGTGGAAGAGGGAGGGAGGATTAGAGGGAAGAGGGGGGAGGATGGGGAGGGGGAAGTGGGAACAGAGGGGAGGAGTGGTGGAGGGCCAGGCGGAGTGGTGGAGTGGTGGAGTGGTGGAAGGGGGAACAGAGGAGGGAGGGGGCAACCCGTCTCAGACCTTGGACGGGTGTGCCCCCCCCCCCCGCCCCCAACCCAGGGGCTGGTGGTGCGTCGGGGGCCGCGTGTGTTGACGGCCCCGCGCGGCCCCTATCGCCACCCTGGAGGCCCGTGCCCGGGAGAAGACGGGCCGTCGTGATCTCTTTGTCCCTCCCCTTCTTCCTCCTTCCCTTCCCCCTCCTGCTATTCCTCCTCCTCCTCCTCCTCCTCCTCCTCCTCCTCCTCCATCCCGCCATCCCGCTTTCCTCCACCCTCTGCTCCTCCTCGTTCTCCTCCCTCCCCCCTCCTCCTCCTCCTCCTCCTCCTCCTCCTCCTCCTCCTCCTCCTCGTGTTGTCGTGTACACGTACCCTACCTCAGGTTCTACACCCAGTGGGCACATTCTAGATTTGCACGTGGAGTCTTCCAACGATCATCAGAGGCCATGCCGCGGGGGTCCATCTTTGTTGCCCCACGTCTGCACCTCTGGACTCGGACTCGGCTCCGCGCGCGTGGCGCCACGAAGGCGCGGCGGAGGGACGCCGAGGCGTCGGAGGAGGGGGAGGAGGGGAGGAGGCGGATGAGGATGAGGATGAGGATGAGGATGAGGATGAGGAGGAGGAGGAGGAGGAGGAGGAGGAGGAGGAGGAGGAGGAGGAGGAGGAGGAGGAGGGGGAAGGGGGAGGAGGGGGAGGATAAGGAGGAGGAGGAGGAGGAGGAGGAAGGAGGAGGAATAGGAGAAGGAGGAGGAGGAGGAGGAGGAGGAGGACGAGGAAGAGCAGAAGGTGGAGGAGAGCGGGAGGGAGAGCCAGGGGGGGCGGACTCCCTCGCGCTGCCGGCCCCCCGCCCGTCGGAGAAAGGAGCTGGCACCTGGCGCAGTGGGGGGCGCGGCGTGCCAGACGCTCGGGCGAGGCGCCCTGGGCCGGGCGGGGTCTCCTTCCCCTCGGGGGCAACGGCAGCGTGGGCCGGCCCAGCAGGTGCAGCGTTGGGGGGGGGGGGGGGGGGGAGAAACTCACGGGGTCCCCCTCCCCTTCCCCTGCCCTTCCCCTCGCCCCCTCCCCCCCCCCCTCAGAGGCGACGATAGGGGCGAATGGCCCAGGGGAGAGCAGTACATGTATCCAGGGGCGCCGATGATCGATGGCTTCGACAAGGCTCCCGGGCGAATACGTATGATGCCCGCCCCTGGGCTGTTCGCCGTTCTCGCGGCCGCCGAGACCCCCGGGTGACCGAAAAGGATCTTGCGCCCGCAGGTCTTCCAGCGCTCGCCTCCCCAAGCACCAACCGACCAACCTCGGTGAGCGGGCGGCGTCCGCCCTCGTCCCTCCTCCCCCAGTCCTCGCTCGCCTCCCCTGTGTCTCGGCGCGGGCCTCGGAGCGCGCTGCGGCGACGGGCGGCCCGTGGAGTACTTGAATACCCCCTGCCCTCTGTCGTAGCAGGTGGCCTTCGCCGACGGGAAGAGCTGCCCCGGCCCGGCCGGTCGAGAACGGATCGGACGCCCTCCACCATTCGCCGTGGGGTGCAGTCCGGGCCGCCTCGGACTCTCGGGATGGGCCAGGGAGTTCCGAAGAGTTCCCGCCGTCCTCCTCTTCCCCTCCCCCCCGGTGCCAGGCCTCAGTCGCTCGCGCCCCGACGCTTGGGGTTCCTGGCTGGCATCAACCCGCCTCCTCCTCCCCGTGCTTCCTCCCGCTCCTCCCCTGGGCGGAGGGGGGGGGGAGCAGGACGGTGCGGAGGAGGAGGAGCGGGGGTCCGTCCCCGGGTTTCGAGATAGCCCTTTGTTTCGATCCTGGCGCTCTTCCTTTGTTTCGGCGCCCGGGAAGCTCGAGCATGGATCCGCACGCCGATTCTGGTGGCCGCTCTGCGGCCACTTTGGGGTCAAGACCCATGCCCGCAACCGCTGACAGCACAGTCAACCCGCACAGTTAGAATGGGCAACCTTTCCAAGGGTACCCTTGCATCCTTGCCTCCGCGGTTCGTCTTGGGCCACTTTCGTCGGCCGCGCCCCGCTCGAGACTCTCCGAAATGGGCGTCCAAGGCCCTCGCATCCTTATCGCGGGTCCTTATGATAAGTGCCGACTGCAGGCACGCCGTACAGGAAATCGTTGTTTGTTTTGCTTTTGTTCAGCAGGCGCCCTGGGAGCAACGTCTTCCTCGAGGATCGCCCCCGGGCCCCACGCAGAAGCCCAGGGGCACCGCAGGCCTCCCCCCGAGGTCGACGAAGACGGTGCCCCGGCTTCTCCACCGCATGATCTGCGGGGCCAGAGGATATACGCCACCACCACCTCGCTGTCCCCATCCCTCTCCCAGGGAAGAGGGGGGGAGGAGGGGGGTGGAGAAGGGAGGGGGAATGGAGGAGGTGGTGGTGTATATTCTTGGGACCCGCATGATCCATTATCGGAAGTGTTTGCTGTGTGGCACTCCTCCTCCTCGGCTCCACCCCTCCCTCTTCTTCACCGTCCTCCTCATTCACCTCTTCCTTCGGACGCAGCTCCTGGGAGGTCGACTTCTTGCTTTGCCCTTGTCCGAAGCCCTGTTTATTCCGGCTTCATCTGGCTTCACCCCGCTTGATCCGTCTTCATCCCGCTTTACCCGCGGCCTATTCCAGTGCAGGACCCCCCCCAATTGGGCTTCATCTTCTTATCCTTCCGACGAAGACTTCCTTCCCCTTCTTCTCGGTCGTTGTCCTCGTTGTCCTTCCGCCGTGCTCGGTTTCTGTTGGCCCCTCGCTTTCGTCTTCGTTTACGGGCCCCTCGGTCGTCCCCGCTCGTCGCCGAGAGTCTTTGGGAACTAGCGCTTGACTCTAGCCCACGACCTGATCAGGCGTAGCAGCCCCCCATTGGGGCTGAATCCGTTTGTCTTTCCGACGACGACCTCCCAGCAGTTGCCTCCTAATCTTCCCCTCCTCCTCCCCTTCACCATCCTCCTCATCTCCCCATCCATCCTCCTCCTCCTCCTCCTCCTCCTCCTCCTCCTCCTCTCCTCTACTACTCCTACTCCTCCTCCTCCTCCCTCCTCCTCCTCCTCCTCCTCCTCTCCTCTCCCCTCCTCTCTTCCTCCTCATCTCCGTCCCCTCCATCCTCCTCATCTCCCCTCCATCCTCCTCCCTCCTCCCTCCTCCTCCTCCTCTTCCTCCTCCTCCTCCTCCCTTCTCCTTCTCCTCCGCCTCTCCCCTCCTCATCTTCTCCCCCCCTCTCCTCATCCTCCTCATCATCTCCCTCTTCCTCTCCTTCCGTCCTCTCCGCAGACGCCCGCCTCCCCGCCCGAGGCCTGTGCGCCCGGTGCGGGGTGTCCCCGGCGACGCACGCGGCCGTGCCCTGCGGGCACCTGTGCGCATGCGGGCCGTGCGCCAGGAGAGCTCCTCGCGCGCGTCGAGAGCGCCTTGCGCGCGCGCGCGTGATGCCATGCAAGGTGTAAGTCGAGCACGTCACTCTACATCACAAAGCTTCGGGAATAGCCAAGTAACAGGCTGTGGGGGCGACTGTTCTAGTCTTCTTTGTGATCATGTGTGATATTTTCTTGGTTATGTTTGAGCGCTTGCCTTCTAAAATCCGCCGGTAGGAGGACATGCCCGACCTATTGCAAGGTCCTTTCTCGCGTCCGCGCGGGAGGACCATGCAATAGGTGTCGTGTCGACTCGCCGCGACCCCGCCGCGAGCGCTCCACGTGGAACGCCGCAGGCGGCCCAGAATTGGTCGGTGGGGAACGATCCGACGTCTTGGTAACGGCCGATGGTTCAAGGTTGAGCGACCCCCCGTGGTGTCAGGAGCCCGCGCCGAAGTTGGCACAACACGAATCCACTGTAGGAGGTCGACATCAGAATTAATGTACCCCCGAATGGATGGTCGTCGACCCCGCACAGAAACACGACGAAGGCTTCGCAGATCGTTTGGCACTCTACGCCTGCTCGGTGCTTCCGACGACCACTTGCATGCTGGGGTACATCAAAAATGTGTGGTCGACCTCCAACTCGGGTGATGGCCGCCGTCATCCGAAGACGAAAACATGGCATGGACGTGAGCTGTCGGAGGTCCGCGCGGATTTCTTGGATCGGCGCTCTGGCCGTGGGGGGAGGCCCCTCCTCGATCCATGAGCTCCGCGCGGCGCTTCGAGCATTTATGGTCATGCGCATTTGTGCTGCCCCAGGCCTTCTCGCCGACGACTTCCGCCACGAGTCAAGGCGGGCACGTCCCTCTACAGGAGACATATCCAAACATAGAAAAAAATGTGGGAACGATTTTTCGAGGAGTTGTTATGTTATGATCTTCGCATATTTTTGCGAGTAATTCTTAGTTTTCCTCCCAAAACCGCCTCTAGGAGGATATGCCCGACCTAAGCCCAGAGCAGAGGGCGGTGCAGTGCCGGCATGGGAGGCAGCTGCCCCTGCACGGCATCTTTGACTCTTGTGCTTGATGTTGCACCCTCTCGGTCTCTTCCAGTTCGGGGATCGCCCAGGGTCCGTTTCTCGATGCGATCGATCCGATGCGATGCTGCTTCTGGCCGTCCCGATGCGGTTCGGTTCCGCTGTTGTCCTCCGACCCGATGCGGCCCGACGCCAGCGTGTGGCGCCATTGAGCTTCCCGGCGCGGCCGGTCCGGTGCGGTGCTGGCTCCGTGCCCGCGCGGCCCGAGCCGGTCGGGGACAGTGATTCTCAAGGAGCGGCGAAGCGACTTGGCTCGCCGATAGACCTGCTAAACAATGTTCTAAGGACCTCTTTGTGGTTTCCACGAGATGTTCTTAGAGCATTTCAGGCTGAGACTGTCTTGTTCCCAACCATCCTGTGGTGTTGGGTCCTCGTTTTGAAGAGACGGTGCCCCGCGTCCTCCTCTCCTCTCCTCTCCTCTCCTCCCTCCTCCCCCCTCCTCCCTCCTCCCGTCATCATCATCATCGTCATCATCATCACCATCATCGTTGTCATCGTCATCGTCATCATCGTCGTCGTCATCTTCGTCATCATCGTCATCATCACCATCATCGCCATCATCATCGCCGTTATCGCCACCATCATCATCATTGTCATCCTCCTCCTCATCATCATCAGCATCATCATCATAATCATCATCATCATCATCATCATCATCATCATCATAATCATCATCATCATAATCATCATCATCCTCCGCATCATCACCATCACCATTACCATCATCATCATCATCATCATCATCATCATCATCATCATCATCATCATCAGCAGCATGCGTCCCCTGCACCCATTTCGGCACACCCCTCACACGTTTCGTGTCCCCAAAGGGAGCTCCACCGAAGGCCCCAGTGGCTGCACTCGCATGCGGTTCCACCCCCCTTTTCGGCACACCCCTCACACGTTTCGTGGCCCCACAGGGAGCTCCACCGAAGGCCCCAGTGGCTGCGCTCGCATGCGGTTCCACCTCCATTTCGGCACACCCCTCATACGTTTCGTGGCCCCATAGGGAGCTCCACCGAACGCCCCAGTGGTTGCGCTCGCATGCGGTTCCACCCCCCATTCTCGCACACCCCTCACTCGTTTCGTGGCCCCATAGGGAGCTCCACCGAACGCCGCAGTGGCTGCGCTCGCATTTCCCCCCCCCTCCCATTGGAGTTTCTCCACCCCACCCCCCTTTTCGGCACACCCCTCACACGTTTCGTGGCCCCATAGGGAGCTCCACCGAAGGCCCCAGTGGCTGCGCCCGCATGCGGTTCCACCCCCCATTTCGGCACACCCCTCACACGTTTCGTGGCCCCATAGGGAGCTCCACCGAAGGCCCCAGTGGCTGCGCCCGCATGCGGTTCCACCCCCCATTCTGGCACACCCCTCACACGTTTCGTGGCCCCATAGGGAGCTCCACCGAACGCCCCAGTGGCTGCGCTCGCATGCGGTTCCACCCCCCATTCGGCACACCCCTCACACGTTTCGTGGCCCCATAGGAGCTCCACCGAAGGCCCCAGTGGCTGCGCTCGCATGCGGTTCCACCCCCCTTTTCGGCACACCCCTCACACGTTTCGTGGCCCCATAGGGAGCTCCACCGAACGCCCCAGTGGCTGCGCTCGCATGCGGTTCCACCCCCCATTTCGGCACACCCCTCACACGCTTCGTGGCTCCATAGGGAGCTCCACCGAAGGCCCCAGTGGCTGCGCTCGCATGCGGTTCCACCCCCAATTCTGGCACACCCCTCACACGCTTCGTGGCCCCATAGGGAGCTCCACCGAAGGCCCCAGTGGCTGCGCTCGCATGCGGTTCCACCCCCCATTTCGGCACACCCCTCACACGCTTCGTGGCCCCATAGGGAGCTCCACCGAAGGCCCCAGTGGCTGCGCCGCATGCGGTTCCACTCCCCATTCTGGCACACCCCTCACTCGTTTCGTGGCCCCAGTGGGAGCTCCACCGAACGCCCCAGCGGCTGCGTCGCATGCGGTTCCACCCCCATTGGCACACCCCTCACACGTTTCGTGGCCCCATAGAGAGCTCCACCGAAGGCCCCAGCGCTCGCATGCGGTTCCACCCCCTTTTCGGCACACCCCTCACACTTCGTGGCCCCACAGGGGCTCCACCGAACGCCCCAGTGGCTGCGCTCGCATGCGGTTCACCCCCCATTTCGGCACACCCCTCACACGCTTCGTGGCTCCATAGGGAGCTCCACCGAACGCCCCAGTGGCTGCGCTCGCATGCGGTTCCACCCCCAATTCTGGCACACCCCTCACACGTTTCGTGGCCCCATAGGGAGCTCCACCGAACGGCCACAGTGGCTGCGCTCGTATGCGGTTCCACCCCTCATTCTGGCACACCCCTCACACGTTTCGTGGCCCCATAGGGAGCTCCACCGAACGCCCCAGTGGCTGCGCTCGCATGCGGTTCCCCCCCCTGCCATTTCGGCACACCCCTCACACGTTTCGTGGCCCCATAGGCGGCGCCGCCCCATTTCGGCACACCCCTCATTCGTTTCGTGGCCCCATAGAGAGCTCCACCTAAGGCCCCCGTGGCGCAGTGCGCATGGCGCCGCCGCCCCATTTCGGCACGCCCTTCATGCGGTTCG
>CAUYUJ010013335.1:240000-282500 GCA_963575745.1 Prorocentrum cordatum
AGCCACACGCACCCACTCATCCACACACGACTTCACACAGAGACACACACACAAACAGACACACGCACACACAGACACTCACACACACATGCACACACACACACACGCACGCACACACACATACACACACGCACACACACACACGCACACCTACACACGCACACACAAACACACACGCACACACGCACACACGCCCACACGCACACACGTACACGCGCAGACATACACACGCACACACGCACACCGTTGTGAAGCAGCGGCCCCACGCGGGGCGATTGGGCGTAGAAAGTCAAGTGCGAGCACCTTGACGCGCGCGTCTGCGCCCGGCCGGGCTGTCAGAGACCGTTTAGGCTGCACACACCGAAATATGCATGCCGCCGTCTATTCAAGGATCAAAAGGGCCTCGCCTTCGAGGCTCGAAAGGGCCTCGCCTTCGAGGCCTCGTCTTCGATGCTCGAATCGAAAGGGCCTCGCCTTCGAGGCTCGCCTTCGAGTGGGCCGTGGGGGCGGCTCCGCCCGCGGAAGCAGGCGGAAGGCTAGCAGAAGCCGGCGAACGTTTAAGTCGGCCTCCCAGGAGATGGCACCTCTTTGAGGTTCAGGCTTTTCTGTAACCTGCCATGTGTCTCTACACTTCCCTAAATATAAACATTTATTTTGACATACACATGTGCTGAGCGAGTGGTGTCTATTTATATATGTGTGTGTATCAAACGAGCGCGTTCCGTAAACGCTTGAAAGCGGGGAGGGGGTCCGAACACGGAGTGGGTTGCCCTGAGATGCAAGGGGGGGCTTCGAGCTAGGCCCTCTCCCCCTCGAGGGGTTCGAACCAGAGCGGGTGTTACAGTGGGTGTTACAGTTGCAGGGGGGGGGTCGAGCTGGGAGGAAAGGACCTTCCCCCTCTTTAGGGGAGGGGGGGGGGGGGCGATCTGCCCACCCCCTCTCCCCTTCAGAATTGCAAGAGGCAGGGTCGAAGGGGGTGGAAGCGGCTCTTCCCGCCCTTTGCCAGCGGCCAAAGAAAGGAACGAAGGTGACGACGTCGACCACGACGACGACGTCGCCGACGCAAATGACGACAATCGACGACGACGACGCCGCCGCCGTCGCCGACCACGGCGACGGTGACGACGGTGATGACTCCGGCGACGGACGCCGACAACGACGACGGTGACGCCGACGGCGAATATGGTGACGACGACGACGACGGCGACGCAGACGCCGACGCCAACGCTGACGACGAAGACGACGGCGACAGCGACGACGGCGACGGCGACGGAGTACGATCCGATGGTTTTCAGCTGCTACGGCCGCGTCGACAGAAAGTTTGGGCAGGGTAGGGTTAGAGCAGAAGAAGATACGCAGTCGAGCAGATCAGAGTAGAGCAGAGCACTGTACATCGTAGAGAAAGGTTTGGCATAATACAGTACAGTAGGGTAGAACCACACAGAGTATAGTAGGACTGTGAGTCGAGTGGAGTGTAATAGAGTATGAGTAGAGCAGGTTAGTTTAGTGTAGGGTAGGTTCGGGCAGGTCAGTGTATGGTAGAGTCAAGTAGAGTGGAGTAGTGTAGAGTAGAACAGACTAGAATAGAGTAGAGTAGAGCAGGGTAGATGGTAGAGTAGAGTCTAGCATACAGTAGCGTAGGATAGAGTAAAGTAGAAACCCACTACGTGTATTATACTGGGGTAGAGCAGACGAGATGGTCGAGTAAAGTGGGAATAGATAGAGTGCAGCGGAGTACGCGTAAAGTAGAGCAGGAGTAGGAATGCAGTGGAGTAGGGTAGATGGGGCTAGATAGGGTTGATCAGGGTAGGCTAGAGTAGATCAGAGTAGAGTAGCATTTAGTAGATGGTAGAGTAAAGCCAGGTAAACATAAAAGAGTACTGTAGAGTAGGACCATAATAGAGTATACTAGGATTCTGAGTAGAGCTGAATGGAGTCAAGTATGAGTAAAGTAGAGTTCACGGTGTAGTGTACAGCAGGTTAGGGGAAGGTGGGGTATTGTAGACTAGAGTGGGGTCGAGAATAACATAGTATATTGGATTAGAGCAGGGTGGGTGGTAGACTGGCGTCGAGTAGAGTAGAGTACGGTATAGTCGAGTGGAACACATCAGAGCAGGGGATGGTATACTAGTTTCGAGTCGAGTAGAGTAGAGTAGAGTGGGATCAGATCAGGGTGGAGTAGGGTAGAGTATAGTGTAGAGTGTAGAGTTGAGCAGGAGCAGGAGTAGAGTATGATAGTGAAGACTAGAGTAGGTCAGGGTAGAGTAGGGCAGAACATAGCAGAGTATACTTGAGACGAGGTGGCTGGTGGTAGGGTCGGGAACATCATAATAGAGTAGAGTAGAGTGCAGTAGAGGTCATCCCAGTCTGACCGTGTCGAGTGTACTTCACTCCACTTCAGCACAGGTCATGTCAGCCTTCGTGTATATTTGGGAATCGTTCGCTTAAAATTATGTGGCCCATATGGCACACGGCAACAACCGACGCGGCGACATCAGAGTGAGGGGGGCGAACGGTCATGCAGTGTCCTTGGGTGCGTGGCTGGAGTGGGGATCCGTGGTGAGGATTCGGCGTGTTGCGTTGTTGCGTTGTTGTTTGTTTGTTGTCTTCGTCCCACCCGCGACCCACGTTCGACCCACCCCGCGACCCAACCCGCGACCCACCTTCGACCCACCCCGCGACCCAACCCGCGACCCACCCCGCGACCCACCCGCGACCCAACCCGCGACCCACCCGCGACCCACCCCGCGACCCACCCGCGAACACCCTTGACCTACCCTTGACCCGCCCCGCGACCCACCCGCGACACACCCTTGACCCACCCGCTACCGACTTGCGACCCACCCGCGATTCACCCTGCGACCCACCCGCGACTCACCCGCGACCCATTTGCGACCCACCCGCGACCCACCCGTGACACGGCCGCGACCCACTTGCGTCCCACCCCGTCACCCACCCGCGATTTACCCACATGGGTTTGACGAACCAATCGGCGCTTGCGGCGGGCCGTTGCAAAGTTGTGAAATTGTAGCGCCTCCCGCGGGTTCCCCCAGAGTCTCACAGACTGCCGACGTCCCCACCGCCCCCTCACTCTTATCCACATCTGCGGGGTGCTACGTAAAAACTTGGAGGTCCGCGCGGGTTCCTCGGATCGGCGCTGGGGCCTTCTAGCGCCGCCTCTGGCGCCGCCCTTGTCCAGCGCCGATCCAAAAACTCCGCGCGGATCTCAGAATTTGTCCTTCCTCCGAAATTGGCTGCACAGTGGATACGAACAAGGATCTGGCCCCTATATGGGGCTGCCCCTTGATCCATACCCACTGCGCCTCGCCGTCTTGCCGCCTCTACCCAGAGAGTCTTTTTCCCCAACCATCCTGTGGTGTTGGGTCCTCGTTTTGAAGAGACGGTGCCCCGCGTCCTCCTCTCCTCTCCTCTCCTCCTCCTCCCCCCTCCTCCCTCCTCCATCATCATCATCATCATCATCATCATCATCATCATCATCATCATCGTCATCATCATCACCATCATCGTCGTCATCGTCATCGTCATCATCGTCGTCGTCATCATCGTCATCATCGTCATCATCACCATCATCGCCATCATCATCGCCGTTATCGCCACCATCATCATCATTGTCATCATCCTCATCATCATCATCAGCATCATCATCATAATCATCATCATCATTATCACCATCATCCCCCGCATCATCACCATCACCATTACCATTACCATCATCATCATCATCAGCATCCTCATCATCATCATCATCATCATCATCATCATCATCATCGTCATCAGCATGCGTCCCCTGCACCCATTTCGGCACACCTCTCACACGTTTCGTGGCCCCAAAGGGAGCTCCACCGAAGGCCCCAATGGCTGCGCTCGCATGCGGTTCCACCCCCCTTTTCGGCACACCCCTCACACGTTTCGTGGCCCCACATGGAGCTCCACCGAACGCCCCAGTGGTTGCGCTCGCATGCGGTTCCACCCTCCATTTCGGCACACCCCTCATACGCTTCGTGGCCCCATAGGGAGCTCCACCGAACGCCCCAGTGGCTGCGCTCGCATGCGGTTCCACCCCCCATTCTCGCACACCCCTCACTCGTTTCGTGGCCCCATAGGGAGCTCCACCAAACGCCCCAGTGGCTGCGCTCGCATGCGGTTTCCCCCCCCCCCCCCATTTCGGCACACCCCTCACACGTTTCGTGGCCCCATGGAGAGCTCCACCGAAGGCCCCAGCGTCTGCGCTCGCATGCGATTCCACCACCCTTTCCGACACACCCCTCACACGTTTCGTGGCCCCACAGGGAGCTCCACCGAACGCCCCAGTGACTGCGCTCGCATGCGGTTCCACCCCACATTTCGGCACACCCTTCACACGTTTCGTGGCCCCATAGGGAGCTCCACCGAACGCCCCAGTGGCTGCGCTCGCATGCGGTTCCATCCCCCCATTCTCGCACACCCCTCACACGTTTCGTGGCCCCATAGGGGGCTCCACCGAACGCTCCAGTGGCTGCGCTCGCATGCGGTTCCACCCTCCATTTCGGCACACCCCTCACTCGTTTCGTGGCCCCATAGGGAGCTCCACCGAACGCCCCAGTGGCTGCGCTCGCATGCGGTTCCGCACCTCTTTTCGGCACACCCCTCACACGTTTCGTGGCCCCACAGGGAGCTCCACCGACCGCCCCAGTGGCTGCGCTCGCATGCGGTTCCACCACCCTTTCCGACACACCCCTCACACGTTGCGTGGCTCCATAGGGAGCTCCACCGAACGCCCCAGTGGCTGCGCTCGCATGCGGTTCCACCCCCCATTCTCGCACACCCCTCACACGTTTCGCGGCCCCAGAGGGAGCTCCACCGAACGCCCCAGTGGCTGCGCTCGCATGCGGTTCCACCCCCCCATTTCGGCACACCCCTCACTCGTTTCGCGACCCCATAGGGAGCTCCACCGAAGGCCCCAGCGTCTGCGCTCGCATTCGGTTCCACCTCTCTTTTCGGCACACCCCTCACACGTTTCGTGGCCCCACAGGGAGCTCCACCGAAGGCCCCAGTGGCTGCGCTCGCATGCGGTTCCGCCCTCCATTTCGGCACACCCCTGACACGCTTCGTGGCTCCATTGGGAGCTCCACCGAAGGCCCCAGTGGCTGCGCTCGCATGCGGTTCCACCCCCAATTCTGGCACACCCCTCATACGTTTCGTGGCCCCATAGGGAGCTCCACCGAACGCCCCAGTGGCTGCGCTCGCACGCGGTTCCACCCCCAATTCTCGCACACCCCTCACACGTTTCGTGGCCCCATAGGGAGCTCCACCGAACGCCCCAGTGGCTGCGCTCGCATGCGGTTCCACCCCCAATTTCGGCACACCCCTCGCACGTTTCGTGGCCCCATAGGCGGCGCCGCCCCATTTCGGCACACCCCTCACACGCTTCGCGGCCCCATAGGGAGCTCCACCTAAGGCCCCCGTGGCGCAGTGCGCATGGCGCCGCCGCCCCATTTCGGCACGCCCTTCACGCGGTTCGTGCCCCCCCTAGGGAGCGCCACCGAGGAATATATCCATAATTGCGGTATTCACAACTACGTATGGTTGGGTCTTTCGTCAGGCTAATTTCACTCATGGGCAGAAGGTGCACCGCTCCGAGGTCGGCGAACCCATGGGCCTTCAGCCTCTGGAGCTGGAGGCTCTGGCCTTCTGGTGTCTCTGGAGTGCCTGGAAATGCTCAATGTCCTGAAACGGCTTCCCGCCCACAGGGTGTAGTCCATTGAGGAACCTCTTTAGGGCCATATACCTGGGGCCACTCTTTGGTGGCCCTATGCACTCCACCAGAAGGCCTCTGAAAACAAACGTGGCATGATTGCCACAGCTTGCACAGAAAACCAGCAGGCCGTCTCCACATGTGCCTGCCGAAATAGCGTGGGGGGGGGAGTGCACTTGTCTGAGGCGCTCCCTAAACTCGCTCGAGAAAGGCTTGCAAGGTTCGTTGCGGCGCCTCGAAACCGCTTCGTCGGAGTGGTTGAACGAGAAGCACGCCGCGCATCGCCATTCCACGTGTTCAGCTCTTTGCCAGTAGTGCATTAGCTTGAGCTGTATCTTAAATTTTCCTGACTTACGTATTCTATCATTGCGTGGATTGTTAGGCCAAGCCCCTAGCATCCTCGGGATGAGCTTAAGTATGCTAGCGGCGTCCTCATTTTGCCCCTCAAGTAAAAATACCGCCGACGGGTCGAACGACGGGTGCATCTGGAGGGCCCACTTAGCAAATTTGTCACACTACTTGTTTATATGAAATGACAGATTGCCCTCAGGCCGAACGTTTTCTTCGTCCTGATGTGCTTTTATCTTCAACGCTGCTTTAAGAAAGTGCCTGCTGTCACCCCCTAGAGCCGTGCGAAACGTGCCAGAATACATGCTCCCATACGAGAGCCTAGCAGCCAAAGGTTTGTGAAACCCGTCAAGCACGGCTTTGCAAACTACATGGGCGGTGGACTTCTGCGTCCGCATCTGTTGCAAACCAAGGAATCCTAAATGTTCGGCCGCCTGGGGGGCCTGCGGCAGAGGGAAGACAACTGGGCCTGAAATGGCAACCTCGAGCTCCTCTTCCTCAGAAAACCCACAGACAGCCCAGGCGGCTCGATCCAGGCATCTGAGCCCTGATCGAGCGCAGGTGCCATCAGAGCCCGTGTGAGGCCCCAAAGAGCATCTAGCAACAGTATCCGAATAATCTACATGTCTTATATTCATGGAACACTCCCTAGCGGGTGGGGGGGGGGGTCCATCAGGGTCCGCCTCAGGGTGCGGTAGAATTCCTAACGACAGAACTAGACCATGTTCAGCGTGTTCTATACACTTGGCTAATGGGGTCTGGTCTGTTAGCCCATCCTACGGACCACGGCCTCCTCCGCCTGGCAATAGTACAACCTGTGCGCAAGGGTGTCACCTGCTCGTCCACACAATGGGCAGGAGTCCTCTAGGTCACATCCTGCAGAAGCCGCCCTACTGGTGGTCCAGTAAGCCTGACACAATACAGCCCTCAGAAGGGCCGCCTGACCCCCAGACAGTTTTTCTTTTCCAGAGGCGTTCAGAAATTTCCTAGCGGCATCGAGACACACCCTAGGAACTTCCCGAATATGTCTGAGACTCTTGGCAGCTTATATCTCCCAAGTCCTGGTGCAAGCATCCTGAAGCCAGTACTCCAGCAGCTTGGGCGAAATACCAACGAGCGAGACCTGCTTGCCCTCGTGCGTTTTCAGCACGAAAAAGGTCCTTGAAATGTCCATCCGATCCTGTCGAGGGCGTGGGCCGCCGCTGTAACAGGTCCTCGAACTTGTCGGTACTTGAGTCCAGAGCGTGGTTCGATACTTTCCCATAATGGTTTTAGTTGTCTGGTCCCCAGGGTTCCCATGGGTCGAGCTTTGCCAATGCTTGTGGCCCAGACTTCCTGAGCCCATCGCACGACAGGTGCCAGGGCCCACTTGTCTGCTTTGGGCTCCTACAGCGCGAAAGTAACTGATCTGCTTTTGCCTCTACACTTAGGCCCTGTGGCCGATAATTCAATAGCTCTGAGTTGCCACAAAAACTTGTTAGGCAAACCTTCAATACATGAGGCAAAAGCTCCAGCAGGCAAAAGTCCACAAGTTCCAATGTTGCGTGCCCCCTGGCCCGCAACACGAACGAGCTGCCTCAAACGCGCGCAGCTCTCGGTTTGACTTTCTGAATCCTCTTGGCCCTCTTGGTATATTTTGAAACGGTAACAGATTTTCCAGCTCTGAAGTCGGACCCCAGGTTGGTGGCAATTTGCGGTTGTTTCCCTGCCCAAGCTCCTAGGGCCTCTACATGTTCCTGCCGAGTGCTGCAGAAGACGCAGCCAGAGAACACTTTTCCATTGGCAAGGTGGCGCCCAGCTCATCCTTGATCATTGCGGCAAGCTGTTTGGTGGCCTGCACAATCCACTTAAGCACGTCCTTGCTCACGCCGAACGCCGTGAGCGAAGCGTCATCCACATAGAAACCAAAGTAGATGGCCGAGTTGGGCGAGGTAATACTGAGGAAACCTTGGAATCAGTAGATTCGGACATAAACTATGGCGAACGAACATCCCGCCACAATGCCTCTGAAAGCGTACAATGCTTTAGATGCTGCTCGCTTGTACCCTACAAACTTCGCAGAGCCATGCGCAGCAATATGGAACTGCATACGCGTAGGACTAAAACCTAGCTCTAGGCCTCTAGCATGCAACCTGGCTCTCACACAACGCTCGTAAAAGGAAACCAGGTCCCACAAGAGGCCCACAGAGGCCTCTCCAGAGGCCTTTGAAGCTTCACTTCTAACACTCTGCCTCCAAACAACGTCTATAGGGGATCTACCAGGCCCACAACTGAACCAAGGGTGGTCAAACTTATCCATCCAAGCTCTGGCATATGATATCCTGATCTTCCCAGATACCCTATATAACATACTGAAGATCCCAATAGTGCGGTACCCCTTGGAGAGGGAGCAGCGCCATAATAACCCAATGAAGTTGAGGAGGGAGCTCTCCAAGGCACTCAGATATCCCAAGAAGGTATATACATACTCGTACTCCTCGCTCGGACAGGCACGATCAGTGACGGCAATGCAAGCCATCCAGACTGACTGCTGACCTGGTGGACTACGCCTTGCTAATGTCCTGCACCGCGGCGACAGACGGCAGTGGTAATGCAGGCTGTACAACAGGCGTGCGATGATGAGGTTCTGGTGTGGCCTCCCACAATTTGTCATATTTGTGGTTGTACTCATCTATCAAGGCCTGCACGCTGTTAGACCTTACTCCTCCAAACACAAAAACTTCAGGTTCCCATTTGACCTGTTCTTTGCAATATCGATGTGCTGGGCCCGCTCCTTTGTTAGGTGCTTTTGTGACCCAATCTCTCCAACTTTCCCTTTGCTTGCTGTGGGAGTCTGAAATGACTGCCCTGGCATATCCTACCACCAAGCCGAGTTCTTTTTCAAGCTCGAAGCAGATGTCGTTCCGATTCCCAGGATCGAGCCCCGACTTGCCATGCAGAAACGACCGAACCCGTCGAGCGATGTCCTGAGTGGTACGAAAACTGTTGCTGGCACTAGCATGCTCTAGTACATGATGTGGCTTGGCGGTAGCAAACCTGCGGCAAAGACTATCAAGATCTCGCGCGCGCTCTGAAAAGATGGCCGGCTTGGCGAAGACCACCAAGCTCAGCAGCTGGACCATTCGCCTGATACGTGACGCAAGCCAGGACGGGCCTTGCCCGACTGTTGCGAAACACTTGTGAACTGGATTCCTCTGGACCAGCGGGGCGAGACGTGGTTTCTGCAGTAATCCTCGAACTCCTGGCCTGGTAAGTTTCGAGTTAGTCCGATCCGCAACCTCCCTCTCCGCCTTCTGAGCCCAGTATCTGTACTGAACTCCAAGAAGTCTCCTCACTCCCGCTGGCTTTCTCTCCCCTGCTAGTCCTTGGAGCTGAAAGAAAAGATCCTCGCAGCGTTCCGACAGCTCCGACCAATCGACAGACGAGACTCCAATCTCGTTCTCCTCTGGCAGCTCGCAAGACATAGCTGGCACTGTGTCGAACTGTAGTATTCGAACTTGATGCGTCCTGGCTGGTAAACCTATCTGCGCTGGAAAGTGTGGCCTGTCGTGCCAGCCCAAGTCCGTTGAAACTGACGTGACCAGTGTGGCCAACTCTGACTCAACCACGAAGTAATCTATCACCTTTGACTTGCCTTGACTTGACAATTGGGGCTCTGAAACCAAAGCTTGGGCCCCGAGCGCCGCTGAACACCCAGAAGAAACCAGGGACTCATACGGTATGTTGGATTCCCCCCCCCAATAATGAACTGCATGTTAGACGCTTTACAATGTGTGGCCACACGCTCCAGGATCTCCAAGTTAGTGACAAAAAGGCCTTCTGAGACTTTCCCATAGACCGAGACACAAAGGATCCCTGGGGCCCCTGGGAACGCTACCACACATGAAAGCGCACGCCCCCGAAAGAGAATACCTTCGGAGGGAAAGGAAGGTGGCTCAAGACTATGGGCCCCTAGAGTGGCTCTGACGAAGATGGCCACTCCAGATGACACGCGCTCGTCCCCAAGGCCGTTGAGACTGGAACGAGACGCGCCAGAAAGGGCCCGTGAAACTCGGCGCCCAGAATGGGCCCCAAGCACTAGCGGCTCCCAGGGACCATTCGAGAAGCTTGATTTCCTGAGCAAGCAAAACTGCGACCGTGGATGTTTGCAACTCCCCCAGTCTCTGCTTTATGGTACCCCAAGACGAACCAGTACATGTTTCCACCAGCATAGCCTCCCCACCATCACCAATTTCCCACTCAAACTGGCTCTGGTCGAAATCAAAATCGCTGTCGGAAAACTCTGTCCCATAATGGCTGAAGTCATTATGGTATGTTGTGCTGGATGTGCCTGCATCAGCGATTGGCTCACAACGACCTGTAGGCACCGAAAGACAGTGGCTACCCTGGCGACCTCCTGGCCGCCTCAGATGCGTCGTAGTCTGACAGTTCTGCGGCTGCACCTCCAGCACCGCGAGGGGAGCGTGACCCTCGATCACGATCTTGTCCCTCTTCGTGTGCTGGTGACTGACCCTTGCCCACACCAGCCCCTCGCCCAGCGCCAGGTCCAGGAGGAGCCCGAGGGCCTGATGGCTTCAGCACGGCTGGCTGCTTGGCGACCGTCGGCCGCGGCGTCGGTGGAGTCCACGCAGGTTTAGGCGGCTGTGACACCGCCGCCTTTGCGAGCTCCTTCTTCTTGGCCTCCCAGGCTGCACGTTGCTCTCCTGGAAGAAGTGACTCCAGCACCTCGAGCTGCTGCTTCTCGAGGCTGGGGCCCTGCTCGTTGTCGTCCACTCGCATCTCACGATTGGCCGCCCCCTCGAACTTTTGAGCCAGCTGCTCTGCTGCGGTGAGCAATTGAGCGATCTCGGCGTCCTGAGGGGCCTTGGCGGCCAACGACTCCAGCGATAGCTTGAAAGAATTGAGGTCACCCAAGTGCGCACGGGCTGTAGTCGCCCATGTCTGTGATTGCTGATCCTCCTCCGTCTTGTGCTGCTTCTCGGCCTCATCGAGCCTCTGTTGCAGCTGTTTGCTGTCATCTCGCATGGTATCCAGTAGTGATTCCATCTGCCCAATGTACTCAGTATTCTCATCCAGTTGCTTTCGCAGCTTGTCAACTTTGTCACGTGCTCCCTTGACTCGAACCGTCGCACGATGTACTTGGTTGTGGTGGGGCAGGTGCACAGCGGCCTGCTCCTGAAGCTGCGCAAGCTTCTGTCTGGATGCTGTAAGGCTCTGCTCGTGACCATGAGCGAGTTCGTCAGTAACTGAGCTGGCATAGGCGATGTACTTTTCAAGAGACTCTGGCTGTGAATCTTGTGTGCTGCCACGATTGTGGCCGCATGCTGCTGGTCATCATCCCCATCTCCTTCAGGCTGGAGCGGTAGTTTGGCTGGAGGGGTGGCACCTCCATACCGATTGTGGCAATACTTGAACACATCTGTCTGCTTTGTTCCAGCTGCATGTTGGGGTGACGGCGCAACTCCAGTTCCTCCTTGATCATTCCCCTTGCCCTTCTTCGGAGGCCAACCGTTTGGCGGCTGAAAGTTGGCTCCGCAATCCTTGCACTGACGAATGCCAGCGTCGAGAAAAACCCAACTGCGAGGGCAAGTCTTGCAGCACACCCATTGCCTCGACCTGCCGCTGACCATGGCTGCTGAAGGTGTGTTGGAGCGTGAATGGTGATCGAACAACTGCGGCTGCGGTTGCAGTACTAGGGAAAGGAGAAAGACAGACGGCCCCCTGGCCAGGGCGCGGCCACCTGGGGGCCGTCAGAAACTGGTGTCTGCACCACCTTAAGCCAAAATGGCTTGAGCCAAAATGGCGACGGACTCCCAGAGAGTCTCGGACTCAGTGGCTCTGGATAGAAGCCGTTTTTCGATCGGGGTCCAGAAGAAAGGGTTCAGATTGCTGCATAGGCGCAGAGGCCTAGGTAGGGTGGGTGGGCAGCCGGATTTTTTCGTCCCCGTACTCTTGACCTCTTGCTGCCTTGCTCGCGCGCCTGCGCAGCACGCGCGCGGGACCCGCAGCCTTTGGACCCAGAAGAGGACCCAGAGTCCGAGACGCGTCGCCAGCCAAAAGTGGGTGAGACCGGTAATACACCAAGAGCCCGCGCCGTCGGCAGAACCCGCGACGGGAGGCCCCCGGGGAGGGCCCCCCCGCCGGCCCCTGGGAGACCGTCGTGCGGACGGCCGGGGGGAGGAAGTTGTTGCCCTGCCTCGCCTTTCGGCTCCCCCCCGTGTGCTGGCGAGTCTCGTCCGTGGGGCAGGCGGTCCCGCCCTGCGCTTCGGGCTCCTGTGATATCGATTTGTCCGCCCCGTGGGGGGGGCCCAAACATATACACACCACCACCACCTCCCTCACCCCCTCCCTCTCCCAGGAAAGAGGAGAGGACGAGGAGGGTCGAGAAGGGAGGAGGAATCGACGTGGTGGTGGTGGTGTATATTCTTGGGGCCCTTACCCTGCTCTGCCGTCGCCGTTCTTCCGCCGTGCTCTTGCCGAGAGAGGTCCGCCCTGCTTTGCCGGGGGCGGGGAGTTCCGTCCCGTTCGCATCGTCTGGGGGTGCATGTTCGATGTCGCTGTCGGTCGGGAAGTGTGCGAAGGTGCGCCAGGTCCGGAGTTAGAGTGGGGAAAAGGTCGGAGCATCCAGGGGCCCCGAAACATCAGGACATCTGGTAGAGGGAGCAATTCATGGGCCTTCCCCCCCTCTCTCCCAGAATTCACACTTGGCTCTCGCTGGGGGGGGGACCGCGGACGCAGTGCCACTCGTCAAGCCCGCCCCCAAGCACTGATCATGGGGGGGAGGCGGGAGAGCATTGACAGCTGAACGCGACATGAGTCATGAGTGTTCGCTGATTGTTGCTCCGATGCCTGTGGGATGTCTGCCGATGATCCTCAGGATGTGTGCTAGCCCAATGTATGTGTATCTTTCTCCCTTCTTGCCAAGGGGCTCGCTTGCGCTTGTTTTAAAAAGTGTATATTTCCCCCTTCAGCCCAATCCGTAGATCATGACGTTGCTTGGGTCGTATCGAAGGGCCTCGACGGACAAACACATGTTGGGGCTAACACGTGTCCCGAGGATGATCGAGTCTGGGCGCTTGCCTCTGCTCGGTCGTGCCCTCTCTGCCGGCCGCCTCCCTCTCCTCCTCCTTCTCCTCCTGCTCCTCCTCCTCCTCCCCCGCCCTCCCCTTCGCCCGCGGTCCGCGGCGCGCCTCCAGGAGCGCGGCGTGCCACCCGTGCCCGGTCTGCGCGCGCACGACGCAGCGGCGCTTCCTGAGGATCTTCGGCTGACCGCCGCGGCGCCTGGCAGACTCCTCGATGACAGGCCCTCCTCCTCCTTCTCCTCCTCCTCCTCCTCCTCCGCCTCCTCCTCCGCCTCCTCCTCCTCCTCCTCCTCTTCCTCCTCCTCCCCCACTTCCTCCTCCTCCTCCGCCACCGCCTCCGCCTTCGCCTTCTCTTCCGTCCGTAGCCATTTTGGCTCAAGTCCGTAGTGTTTCACTCGAGGACTGAGTATTTTGGCGTGGGGGAGCAGCGGCCCCCGAAGGCTTTTGTACCTCCTCTCTGCCTGCCCAGGCTGGAGGTACCTCTTACTCGTGCTACATCGGGACCGTAAGTTCCCTTCAGCAGTTACCAGTTACATCAATTTGCAGCCTGCGAGGGCGGATGTCTCAGGGTGATGGACGGGCACCGAAGACGAGCAGGCACGCCCAGAGGCGTCGTGCTGATGCGACGGATTGGTCATGCCGCTGGTGCGTCCACCCTGTGTCAGGCGCGGCTTGGTGGAACAGATCGGACAAAGTGTCATGTCAGAAATGTGGTGTCGCCAAGGCCTCTTCCTTCCTGGAGCCTCGGTTCAAGCACACGGCGCCTTCGCAGAAGCAGCAGCGTGCCGACCGTGTGGCCTCTGCCGAGCCGCCGCCGCCATGGCATGCACGCAAGCTCGCGGAGCTGGAGAAGCAGCTGGCGGCGGCGCGGCAGCAGCTGGCCACCGGTGGGAAGACAGAGAGCAACGCAATGGAGGTCGACGTGGAGAGTGGTGAGCTGCCGCCGCAGACTACCGCTCAGATCCGAGTTCGCCTTGACGAGATCGATGCGGCCATGCGGGCTATCAAGGATCTCAAGGACCCCTGCTTCGAGAAGGCCAGAGAGGACTTTGAGGCGGAGCGGAAGCGGCTGCGGGTGGACTTGGAGGCGTCCAAGCCAGTGCCTGCGCAGCTGCGATCGTTGTCATTCCAGTCGGCTAAGTGGAATTCCAAGAAGGTCAAACACGAGGGCCTGTTGGCAGCCGCCAAGCAGGAGGTGCAGAAGCTGCAGGAGACCATCCGCGAGCAGGAGCAGTTGGTGGTCGAGGCCGAGCAGGCCATCTTGCAGATTGCAGAGGAACAAACTAGGCTGGCGTCTACGGTGCCGAGGCCTCCACCGTCCTCCACTGAGGCGGGCGAGCTTGTGGCCGCCCTTGGCATCACGGTCGACAAGCTTGGAGGCATTTTGGCAGGACTCGGAGACGACGGTCAATTGCAAGCGAAGTTGGACTCGGCCTTGGAAGAGGTGCGGGTACTTGAGGAACGTAAGCGACAGGGGCGGGCGGTACCCGAGGCAGCACGGCAAGATAATACTGAGCCGCAGCGGGAGGCCGCCCCACCTGACGATGCCAGGTCTGAGCCGGGGGGAGTCGACGTACCAACACCAGACGACACGGACCTGGAGGAGCTGCGAGCTTTTCTGGGGCGCGCTGGTGTCGCGGTGCAGCCGGAGGCCGATGAGGCAGCGATCCGTGGGAGCGTTCGCAAGTTGGCCGAAGGGCTCAACGAATGGAGAACCGAGAAGCGAGCCAAGGTCCAGGTCCCCGCCTAGGGAGGGACGGCCTTCGGCACACACACGTTGTTGCTCTGCGCACTTCTCGACACGTACTCTGTTTGTATGGTTGATGGCTCTGGTTCGAACAGTGGGTGCCATGCCGTCGCTGGGTACGGTAGCAGGGTCGCTTGCTTCGAATCCACTGTTCCAGGAGCCTGGCGGCAGTGGAGCTGCTGATGTGGCGGCCAGGGCGCGCTGCATGGGTCGGAGCGGCGGCGGCAGAGCCAAGGGCCGTGGCAAGGGACGGGGAGGGCGAGCCGCGGACGCGCGGGTGGCCGATGCCTCGTCCCACGTCCGACCTCCTGCTCGAGACGTCGACGGACGTAGCGCCCCGAGCGGGAGGGCTGCCGCGGCCCAGGCGGGCCCGCAGCCGCTCGACTCCAGGCCCCGACATGGTGCTGAGCTGGACGGGCCAAGCCATGGCGCTGGAGGCCTAGTGGCCAAAGGCCGTGGCAGGGGGCGAGCTAGGCGAGCCGCGGACGCGCGGGTGGTCGATGCCTCGCCTCTCGCCCCTGGGCCCACTCGGGCCGTCGACGGACGGAGCGCAGCCCCGAGTGGGGCCTTGGCCACAGAGCAGGCTGGTAGCAAGGGCAGCATCGCGACGTTGAGTTGTTCGTCCGAGAAGCAGCTGCTCGAGTACATGGCGCACTGCAGTCACACAGTGGTCGCGGTGCAAGAACACCATGTTGCCCCTGATGGTCTGGCTGATTCGCAGCACCGTTTGCTGGGCGCGGGCTGGCAAGGCATTTGGGCAGCAGCCAACCCCACTGGCAATGGCGGCACGCAGGCAGGGCTAGCTGTATTGGCGAGGCCGAACGTCCTGATAACGCGTGGGCCGTGCCTGAACGGGCAGACCGAGCTGGCTGGTGGTCGAGCGTTGCCTGCCCAAGTCCACTGGGGAGTTCCTGGAGGAGTGGTGCTGGTCTCAGTGTATCTATACGTCAGTGAGGGTTGGTCAGACAATAACCTACACATCATGCAAAAGGTTAGCAGTTATTTGGGAAAGTTGAATCAGGCTGGCTACGATTGGATTGTGCCAGGAGATTTCAATATTGAAGCGTCGCAGGTTGGTGGTATGCGGTGGCTTCACGGGCTTGGCGGTATGCTTCGGGCTCCAGTTGCGACCACACGTCGACAAGCTATGCCTGGTAGTTGCATCGGCTATTTCCTCACATCGTCTAACTTGGTGACACGTTGGGCAGCCGTGCGTACAGGAAGCGACTACCACTTTCCCACACTTGCCTGTGTACATGCCTATCAGTGGTAAGGACATCCAGTTGTATCATCGTGAACTTCGTGGGCCGCGTTCTGTGCCCAAGCAGCCGAAACCAGGATGTTCGAGGTTCCCATTATGTTGGCATGGAGTGACACGTCTTATAGATGCCGCGTGTGACGATAGCAGCTTGCAAGTGACATGGGATGCAGTGTCGAGCCAAATCGAACTGGAGCTGCTTGCCAGGCATGACATCGTTGGTGCCAAGGTCGAGCCGTGCGTCGGAGCATGTGGCCCCGTCGAGTTCGAGATGGTCAAACTGCAGTGGCAACCGCAACAGAAACGTTCACACTTGTCGAAAGCAGCCAATGCGTGGAGTGTCGCGGCCAGGTGGGCACGACATATGCGTAGGGCGAAGGAAGCGATCACCAATGTCACGGCGTTGGTGAGTCATCAGCAAGAGACAGGCACGTTGGACACAGCCCTTTATCACAAGCTGTCGAACTTGATGATTGAGCTTGACCGTTTCGTGGCGAAGGTGTTGTCCGAGACGGCCCTGCTTCGCGAGCTCGACAGCTGGGCGTCTGACGTTTTTCTCTCAGGAATGGAGTTCCTTGTCTATCCAGAAGTCGATGCAGTGCTAGATGCAATCGAAGCCAAAGCAGCGGAGCTTGCCGAGGCACACAGCCAAAAGACCGCTGGGCGGCAGCTAGCTTCATTAATGGTGCGCGTTTCGCGCATAGGCACACGAGGGGGAGGGCGTTGCAGGAGGTGGTCAATGCAAATGTGATTGCTCGCACGCCGGCCCAGCCGCATCAGTTAGCCGATAAGGCCATGCGGGAATGGGAGAATATCTGGGCGATGCATGATGTCGCCGCCCCACAGTTGCCAGCAGAAGCGCAGGACTGGGAAGAGCTCCCACCTTTGACTGTGCTAGACGTGCAGCGCGCCATTCTTCAGTTTCCATGGGCGACGGGAGTCGGCCAGTTTAGCTTCGCACCCCGCAGTCTTATTTTCCTGAGCAATTCAGGCCTGGCGGCCGTTGCCAAGCTATTCGTGAAGTGTGAAAGTCTCTTGATCTGGCCATCTTGTAGACTGCTGACGCAGCTAGTTCGCCTCCCCAAGGCGTCAGGGGGATGCAGATTGATAGCGCTCTTGAACACGCTTCTGAGAGTCTGGGGTAGAGCCCGCAGGCCCATAGCGGCCGCCTGGGAGGTCGGGCATGACCTCGAATGTTTCTGGGGGGCGGGAGCTGGTAGGTCGAGCTCGGACAGCGCGTTTTCTTTGAATCTTGATGCTGAGATAGCGCACGAGATAGGAGAGGACAGCCTCACAGTCTTTATCGATATGCTGAAATGCTATGAGACTGTCATTTTGCAGAGCCTGCTTCACGAGGCTAGGCTGAATCAGTCCCCGATGAGATTAGCATGGATGGCGATTCAGACATACTTGCAACCTCGCTGCCTGCGTGCCTTTGCTTCGCTGTCTGTGCCAGTGCAGTCCAATCAGGGAATCCTAGCAGGCTGTTCTTTGGCCACTACAATGCTTCGGGTCCTTTTGCATAGAAGCCTGCAGGATAGCATGACTATATACCCCACGGTCAAGCCACGAGCTCTGATCGATGACGTGAGCTTCCACTGGACTGGTGAACGGGCCAGGGTGGGAGAGCACGACGGTCAGGCCAGAGACTTGGCCAATGCAGTTCGCAGCTGTTGCCTTAGCGTGAGGCCGCGAGGGTTAGTAGTCCAGCCGAGCAAGTCAGGGTTCGTTGCGAACACGACTCGAGGTCGAGATAGATTCGCTCGATTAGTCAAGCCTCTTCGTATGAGAGCGAAGCGAGCGATGCGCAATTTAGGGCACGAGATGCACGGCACTAGGGTCTTGCGTGTGCAAGGAAAGACGCGTCTTAAGAATCTCGCGGCTCGTAGGCGCAAAGTGTGGGGGTTGAAGCACGCCGCGGGGGAGGCTGTGAAATCCTTGTGGAGGACGGGGCTCCTCCCAGCGGGCGGCCATGGCGCTGGAGTGTCTGGGATATCCGGCACGGCTATTCGAGAGCTTCGAACGTTCGCTGGAGGCATGTGCGGGGCCAAGCCCAAGGCGTCGCTCACCCTGTTTTTAGCAACGCAGCGAGACGACAGGTTCGACCCTATTTTTGATGCGACGGTTTGCTTCGTTCATCTGGGACAATAGGGTCGCGCCTGGACGGCTCCGTAGAGCATGGGATGCGGGCAAGGCCAAGCTCGACCATCGCACCTCGCGGACCAGAGCTCGTGGCCCCATCGCCTCTGTTTGGGTCACGCTTCTGCGAGTGGGTTGGACGATGTTTTCTCCAACAGTGCTTGTGGGCGATCGAGGTCGCCACGTCGATTTAGTTAGGGATTGCCCAGGTGATGTGAAAGCCTTCTTGGAGGAAGGACTTCGCCGCTGGCAGGTAGATAGGATCCTTCAGCACCTTCCCAACAGCCTTGGAGAGAGCTGCTGGAGGAGGGGAATGCGGAAAGCAGTTCTTGCAGTGAGAGACGTTGCGAGGCGAGGAGCCTTGCGAACGCTCTGGTCGTCAGGAGTTTGGACCCCCAAGCGGTTGCACAGCATAGGTCTCCGCAGTTCCCCGCAGTGTTTCGTGTGCAAGCAGGCGATTGGCAACGAGTCCCATCAATGGTTCGAGTGCGAAGCCATGTTAGAAGGATTGGACGTGCCAGTTCCTGATAGTGTCCTCGAGCTTAGGACGGCCATCAAGGCTTAGAATAATTCGCAGTCTGGAGCGGATCAATTTTATCTCAGCTTCGGTTTGCCGCCTGAGCCGCCAGCGCTGTCGCCCCCGAGCGACGTGCACCCTGTGATGGGATGGGGGGACTTGCGTGGGCGATGGGGGCGGAGGGTGTTCACGGACGGAAGCGGCCAAGCGTCGTCGATCCCAGAGCTGGCCCGCTGCGGCTGGTCAGTGGTAGAAGCCGACGATGCGGGCAATGTTTTGCGTGCAATTTTTGGCGCGCTCCCAGGAGCGGTGCAGACGGTGCCGCGAGCGGAGCACTTCGCAGCGCTCAAAGCAGTAGAAGTTGCGCAGCAGCCAGCGATTGTAGTTTCAGATCACCTGAATCTGGTGCGAGAGGGGTGTGCTTGGTCGGAGGCAGCTGCCTCGTCTAGTGGCCGTCGCGCTGCGGTGTGGGAAAAATTCGTCGGATCTGTTCGGAGGTTCTTCCTACCTTCGAGTGGGCCCCAGCCCACAGAGATCTCTCGGCGGCCTTGGAGGCCCCTGATTGCGATTTTGTCCGTTTCGTTGCAAACGAGTGGGCAGACTTCTTCGCCAAGCGTGGGGCTCTGGTGCACTCTGCAGGCCAGACCATGCAGGACTATTATAAGCAAGCCATGAAGGCGGCCAAGGACCATTCCCATGTGTTTGCATGGATGGCCCAAGCAGCCGCCAAAAAGAATGTGGAGCTCCAGCCCAGGGAAGTTGTGCCGTCTCAGGTCTGTCGTGTCGTCACCACCCCCCTGGTTGTGCTGGACTCGCATGAGCTTCGATATTGCGAGAGCCTGTCAGAATACAGGTGCCTGAATTGTAACAGGTTCGCGATGACTCCCGACTCCTTGAAGGCCCTTCGAGCGAGGCGATGCGAGCCCACGGATCTCCTGCGAGCGATGGCGACGCGTTATTTCGCCCTCGCCCCCGAGCGCTATCGGCACGCCTCGCTTGCGGTGGACGCCGCCGCGCGCGCTGCAGGCCTTGATGAAGGCCCAGGGCCCCCTGGAGGCCCGCCTGCGGGAGGGGGAGTGGGGGCTAACGTCGTCGCCGTCGGGGTCGATCGGGAGGTGGAATTGTACTCGGAACTTGGCCACGGTGTGGAGCGTTTCGGCTCCACGGTCATCTGCCTCTGCTGTGGGGCTTTCAGTGTGGCTGGAGGCCGCAACCGCAAGCTGCGGGCCCAGTGCAAGGGGCACTCGGACGTAGCTTCCACGCGTGCGAACGAGGAGATGCAGATCTCCCGTGCGTTGCGCGGGCTGCACCCCCGATCGGGGGACCCTTGCCCATGATGCCCTCGACGCCCGGTCTCCTCCGTCGGCCTTCTGACGCGGCGGGGACGGCGCTGTCGAGGACTAGCGGCGCGGTGCGATGGCTCGTGGCCTCGCCGTGTCGCTGCCAACTTCCTTCCCGCTGAAGCGGGTCCGCACGCTCGGACTCGCTCTTCATCGCTCGCTGCCTCCTCCTCCTCCTCCTCCTCCTCCGCCTCCGCCTCCGCCTCCGCCTCCGCCTCCGCCTCCGCCTCCTCCGCCTCCTCCTCCCCCTCCTCCTTCCCCTCCCCCTCCTCCTCCTCTTCCTCCTCCTCCTCCTCCTCCCCCTCCTCCGCCTCCTCCTCGATGACAGGCCCGGAGGTCGACACTCGCGCCGATCTCAGCGGTGTGCCTCCATCGAGGGGAGGGGATCCCGACCTCGGTGGTGGTGGTGGTGGTGGTAGTAGTATATTTTGGCTTCCAGGGCGACCGAAAGAGTACCACCAGCACCGAGATCCAGGATCATCTTCCCCCTGTGGCGGCGCATCCCCGTGTTGGTGTGGGCGCCCATTTTTCCAGGTCTCCAGTCGCCAACACGATCCGATCGGGTACGGTAGGAGTGGGCGCGAGGACCGATAGCAGCTCCCGCCAACTCTGCCGAGGGTTCGCTGTCGGCGTCGCAGCGCAGCGGGGGCATCGTACCCAGTCTTTCCGTACCCGTTTCGGGCGTCCAAAGTTTGGGAGCAGGGCGGCGGCGCCGAGTTGCGGCGACGACGACCAGGATTCGACCCTTCGTCCTCCCTTTTTCCGTCCCAGGCTCGGTCCCCTCCTCTTCCCTTTGCTCATGCCCTTTCTCCTCCTCATCCCCCCGTTCCCCTCCTAGCTAAGGATCCTACCCCCCTCGCCCCCACCTTTCCTTCTGATGGCCTTGCATCTCCTCCTTCTTCTGGCCAACTGCCTTCCCCGCCCACTCATCATCTTTATGTTCTCCGATCCCCCTCATCAGTATCGCACTGATGTTCCCGTCTTTCCTCCTCTCCTCATCTAGCCTTCCCCGCCCTGGCTGCACAATTCCCAAGTCCTTCCCTTCATTTCATCCCACCCTGTGTCCTCCTCATGATATTCCTGCCCATCCTCTCCATCCTCCCTCGTGTTCATCTTCCCCGCCCTCACGTTACTTATCGTCTGCATCTTAGCTTCATCATTTGTAGTCGTCATCACCATCACCGTCATCAACATCACCATCACCACCACCACCACCATCGTCACAACAGTCATCATCATCACCGTCATCATCATCATCATCATCATCAGCATCATCATCATCACCAGCATGAGCATCATCATCATCATCATCATCATCATCATCATCCTCACCATCATCATCGTCGTCATCATCATGATCGTCAGCATCACCATCAGCAACAGCCGCATCATCCCCATCATCATATCATCACTCTTATCGCCCTCATCCCTCTCCTCGATTTTCAATATTCGCTCATCGTGTTCATCTCCTTCTTCCTCCAACTCCTGATCATCATCCTCTTCCTCCTGTTCCTGTTCCCCCTCTGTTGTAGCACCCACATCCTGTGTGGGTGCTGGTCGTGCTAGAACACCCTTTTACTCATCCTTCCTCCTCTCAAGCTCCTCCTCATGCAAGCTCCACACCCCCTCATTCCAGCCAGCTCCACATCCCCTTCTCTTGCAAGCTCCACCATGCTACCAGTCCCCCGGGCACAATCGTATTTAGCAGATGCCATGGTATTTTCTAGCGGCAGGGTATACGATTACCACGTCATTTACAATGCATCTTGCTTCCTCCGACCATCCAGTAACACAACTTCTACCTACAGGGGGGCCGTGTCGGATTGCGCGGATCATGGGAAACCCGTATGTTTAGTAGGGATCGTATGTTCCAGGTTCCACCACTGCGCGGGCTATGCGAAACCCCGTATTCTATATGTAAATGTATCAGGGATCGTGCCTTCCAGCTTTCACCAGCCTCACTTGTAGCACAGATTCTACCTCCAGGGAGGCCGTGTCGGATTGCGCGGGCTACAGGCAGTTCGTTGAAGTAAGATCCAGGTCGAGGTCGCAAGGGGCTTGGTGGTTCCTTGGGCATGCATGCGTGTTGTTGCTTCTGTGATGTCGAGCCCCTTCGGTGTTCCGTACACTCCGGCACGCGCAGAGGTGGTGGGGTTTCAATCATGCAGGCCGGCCATGACGGAACACCGCTAAAAAGGGGTTCGGTCGTTCTTTCGGATTTGATGACTCGATTTGGAAGAAGGGTGCCGCTCCTTATCGACAGCTCTTTATTCCAGCAGCCCGATTGTATGCGAACACCGTGTTATCTATCAGGGATCGTGCACTCCAGCGTATACCAGCCTCACCAATAGCGCAGCCTCTACGTGAAGGGAGGCCGTGTCGGACTGCGCGGGGCCTGCACCAGCCTCACCAGAAGCTCAGCCTCTCCTTCCAGGGAGGCCGTGTCGGACTGCGCGGGCTATGCGAAACCCGTGTTTTTCAATTGCGATCGTGTCTTTCTCCCCTCCACCAGCCTCACCAGTAGCGCAGATTCTATCTCCAGAACCAGCTCTGAGGGAGCTCTCGAAGCCATTGTGAGAGCTTCGAGACAGGACGAGGGGGGGATTCGATCCCCCCTCGAATCTCGAACTTGTGTTATTGATTGAAGCATTCCTGAAATGCGCTTGAGCCCCTGAGACCCTTTTGGGGCACTCTCCGGGTCCTCAACAATCCAACATGTCCTCTTTGTTGTTTCCCCTCCTTGCCTTCTTCTGCCCTTCCATGCGCTCGGGATCTGAATAGTTGGCAGAACCTTAGCATGTTGATGACAAAAAAGTAATGTAAAGCTCGCGAAGTCCTTGACATCCTTATCTGGGGAACTCCGATTGCATATTTTAAACATGCCTTCCTGCCTGGACAGCTGTAGTGTGAGACCTCATAATTTCGCTTTCCACCTCGTTGCCGCTGCTGCCGGCGTGTCCTGCCCCACGTGCGGTGGAGTGTCCCTTCTCCTCCTCGTCCTCATTCTCCTCTTCCTCCTCCTCACCCTCCTCCTCCTACTCCTCCTCCTCCTCCTCCTCCTCAGTCTTCTCCTCCTCCTCCTCCTCCTCCTCCTTCTCAGTCTTCTCCTCCTCCTCCTCCTCCTCCTCCTCCTCCTCTCCTCCTCCTCCCCCTCCTCCTCACCCTCCTCGCCGTCCTTGTCCTGCTGCTCCTCCTCCTCCTCCTCCTCCTCGTCCTCGTCCTCCTCCTCATCCGCCTCCTCCGCCTCCTCCTCCCCCTCCTCTCGCTCCTCGCTCCTCGCCCCTCCTCCATGGCGCCAGAGGCCCGCGGCGGCGCGAGGAGGAGATCAGCTCCGCCGCGGCCTGGCCATGGCCCCCTCGCGGAAGGTGGCCCGGCCTCGACGCCCGCTTGAGCGGCACGCTCGCCGCGTCCGCTGGGGGCACCTCCCTCGCGCTGGCCGGCGCCGTGCTACGCTCTGCCGCATGCCGCTCTCCCCGGGGCGCTCGAATCGGGGGACCTGCCCGGCGTTGCCCTTCGATCACAGCGGGCGTTCTCGCTCCAGCTCGGGCCCCCTTGGGCCCTCTCACAGATCGACCCAGTGGGGTCCAGGGCGCCGGTCGTGATTTTTTTTGCGACGCGGCATCTTTTGTGCAACGTCGGATCGCATGGGTTGGAACCGCTCGGACGTGTGCACTTCTTGTCCGCGACGACGGCCTGCGAGGAGCATTCGTGTGTCCCCCCCCGCGGAAAAAAACACGCGCGCGGCACCGCAACAGAAATGCACAGGGGGGCACGGACGTCGGAGCGAGGGCGAGGGACGGTAATCTGCGGCATCGCCGTGGGCGCAGAAGTGGATCGGGGAAGGAGCGCCGGGGGGGGGGGGCTGCGGTGGAGGCCCACGCTAAGAGGAACTCTGCTTGCCTCCAGGGTGCCCTGTGTCTCTTGGGCTCGGCTGGTCTTGCCATGGAGAGCGTGACGTTCCCGCACGAAGAATCAGTGGACGTCGTGGGGTCTCAGGGTTGGGTTTCTTGTGGGAGGTTTCTTGTGGACTGGCCTCCGCTGTAGGGCGAGGATACATCCGCTCCAGAGCGTTCCGGAACGCTTTCAGGGCATTTCGGAACGCGCTGATAGGGCCGCGGCGCCCGAGACAGCCTCTGGAGCCGCCGAGTCTATTCTTGTTTTGTCCGCACCCGATGTTATCGCCGTCGTCGTCGTCATACAGCACGCGTGCGACTTGCCGGGACAGATCGTTGATCATCCCCCCCCGGGACCCCGAACTTTGTATTGTCCCCGGTGTTTTTCTCAGGCGTAGCTGGTTATCCTCGTCTTAGCTTCGACTAGACGTAAGAGTGACCTTTCGCCGGAGTGACCTTTGGTGCGGGCACAGATGGGTCCCCAGATGGCTGAAAGCGAAGCAGGAGCAACGGCTTGCGCGCCCAGGTTTGGTCCCCACGCGGCCCCCCAAAAGCCGCGCTCGTCTTACAGTCGGGGCGCTGAAGAAGGAACCCTGTTCGTTGGGGAGGGGCTCGGTGTTCCTTGATTGTTTTACAGTTTGCCTTAGGTTTTCTTCAGATGTTCGATGGGAGATCAAAGTTTAACTTATGGAAAAAAGGGGCCTCGTTCCTTATTTAGGGTTCCTTAGGTCAACGCCCCGACGGTAGGACAAGCAGCGGCAGGAGCACGACGCCTCGGAGGTCCGCTCGGCGTCCTCGGATCCGCGCCAGGGGCTCCCCCTGGCGGCGCCTCCGGCGGTCGCCCCCTGTTGTGGGCAAGATTTCTATCAGGAGGGGAAAAAACACACAGACACACTTAATCGTCGATTCCCAGGAAAATATTGGAAAATATGGGAAGTAGGTTGGAAGACAAAAACCAAGAACATATATAAAAATCTGGGGACTATTTTTATTTGTGTGTATTTATTTGTGTGTCCTGGGTCCCCTTCATTCTATCCATGTCCAGTGCTTCTTGGGCTTTCTCGGAAGGGGCGCCACAAGGCCGAGGCGCACTGGATGCGCGGATAAAGATCGAGCCTCGAGATTGCAAATGTATCCACATCCACTGCGCCTCGGGTTTCGGAGGAGGGGGGCCCGAAGTTGCATACTGCAGCAGCTATGGACAGAAGTATTGCCCGCACCTGCGGCGCGCTCCTCGCGCGCCAGGCGGAGGGTGTCCAGCGCCGATTCGTCCAATCTGAGAGGCCCGAGTCATCAGGGCTTGGGGCGGCCCAAACCAGACTTTTTGTTTATCTCAGGCCGTAGTCATCTTGGACAATTCGGGCGGCCAAAAGTCTTTGCGGACTTCCGAGTTTTCATGCTTACAGCTGGGCAGCTGAAGAAGGAACCCTTTTCGTTGTGGAGGGGTTCAGTATTCTGTCATGGCTTTACTGTTTTCCTTAGGTTTTCCGGGGGGTATTCTATGGGAAGTCGAAGTGCAACTTAACTATAGAAAAAAGGAGCCGCGTTCCTTAATCTCAGGTTTCTTGATGACAGCGTCTCGACTGTATGTGTGTTTGCTTGTCCGCCTCGTACGGGACGAATGGGGACGCACACTTGGTGGCGGCGGTGGCTTCGGTGCGCCACCCGCTGAGAGAGGGGCAGGGGCCGCTCTGTGAGCTGCTGGGTCGCTGGCCGCAGGATGCCGTTCTTGGGACCATGGGCGCGCGATCCCCGAATAATTGACGAAGAGAGACTGGCACAAGCACAAACTGCTGCTGCCCCTCGCGGGGCTCTGAAAGTCTGCTTCCCATGACTTTCTCGGCTCCTCTGCTCGTGCAGACCAGCAGCAGCTCCTGCCCACCTCTGTGAGCAGAGCTCGCTGTCCGGCGTCGCCGCGGACGACTCCCACCCGAGACCGCGGAGGCGCCTGCCCAGCGGCGGCCGTTGTCGGGCGGGGGCGGCCACGAGGGGTGGCCATCTTCGCCAAGGCGATGCCATCGCCCCGGAGTTCATGGCCCTCCCCTTGCTCTTTGGACGCATCCCCTTGCCCCAGCTCGTCCACGCCCACGCCTCGGGCCACGATGCACACACACACGCACGCACGCACGCACGCACGCACGCACGCACGCACGCACACACACACTCTCACACACACACACACGCACGCACGCACGCACGCACGCACGCACGCACGCACGCACGCACACACACACACACACAGACACACACACACACACCTTCCTGATCCCCCTCCTGGGCGCACCCGATCCGCCGATGTCCTGCGCCTCGGTTCCATCGGAACGTTGACGAGAAGAAGGGGGACATCTGCCGCCAGAGTGGCGGCGGCCAGTAGTTGGCAGCGTCCGTGAAGTACCACGGGGCATGCGACCTTTTACCGCTGGTCAGTCTCCTCTAGCTCCTCCGTGTTGTGTTGTCTCGCCGCATGCCCCGCGGGGTGATCTCCTCCGTTGCCCTGTCGCGTGGCGGAACAGATGGGGGTCGTCGACGCAGATGGGGTCGGCGGATTCCGCCGCATCGTTGGTGCATCGGCGGTGCGGCTCCACGTTGAGCCCGACCCCCTCTGCGCCAGCGTCGCCGATGCATCGCCGACGTCGCCGACGGGTGGCCGATGCATCGGTGATGCGACGACGTCTTCTGACCCCGTCTACTTCGACCCCGGTTTGGTGGACTCCAGGGGACGAAGAACAACCGGCTGTCCTGGCGCCAGTGTGACGTCTGCTTCGGGCGGTTTCGCCGAAAAAGTCATATCAATATGATGACGAGGGTGACGAAAAGGGGTAAGATTAAGTCGGGCGTGTCCCTCTACAGGAGGAATATGCAATTAGCCTGGCGAAGGGCCCAACCATGTGCAGTTGTGAGCACCCTCGTTGTATGCACCGCACTCGGAGGAGCTTCCTATAGGGCCACGAACGTGTGAGGGGTGTGCCACAAATTGTCCGGTGGGCGCATGCGAAAGCAGCCACTTGGGCTGTCGGTGGAATTACCTATGGGGCCACGAAACGCGTGAGGGGTGTGCCGAAATGGGTGTGGTGGGCGCATGCGAACGCAGCCACTGGGGCCGTGCCGAAATGGGTGCGGTGGGCGCATGCGAACGCAGCCACTGGCGCCTTCGGTGGAGCTCCATATGGGGCCACGAAACGGGTGAGGGGTGTGCCGAAACGTGCGTGGGTGGCGCATGCGGGGCACTGGGGCCATTGGTGGAGCTCACTCCCTATGGGGCCACGAAACGTGCGAGAGGTGTGCCGAAATGGGTGTGGGTGACGCATGCGGGCGGTGGTACTTGCGCCTTCGGTGGAGCTCCCTATGGGGCCACGAAACGTGTGAGGAGTGTGCCGAAATGGGTGTGGGTGACGCATGCGGGCGGTGGTACTGGCGCCTTCGGTGGAGCTCCCGATGGGGCCACGAAACGTGTGAGGAGTGTGCCGGAATGGGTGTGGGTGACGCATGCGGGCGGTGGCACCGGGGCCTTCATTGGAGCTCCCTATGGGGCCACGAAGCGTGCGAGTGGTGTGCCGAAATGGGTGTGGGTGGCGCATGCGGGCGGTGGTACTTGCGCCTTCGGTGGAGCTCCCTATGGGGCCACGAAACGTGTGAGGAGTGTGCCGAAATGGGTGTGGGTGACGCATGCGGGCGGTGGCACCGGGGCCTCCATTGGAGCTCCCTGTGGAGCCACGAAGCGTGTGAGGGGTGTGACGAAATGGGTGTGGGTGACGCATGCGGGCGGTGGCACTGTGGCCTTCGGTGGAGCTCCCGATGGGGCCACGAAACGTGTGAGGGGTCTGACGAAACGGGTGTGGGTGGCGCATGCGGGCGGTGGTACTGTGGCCTCCGGTTGAGCTCCCATTCGCTGTGGGATGGGGGAGGCGGGTCCTGAAGGGAACCGTCCTGAGGTTTTTGCCGTTTCTGGCCTCCCTGGGCCCTCCACGGGCCCCAGCACTGCCAGAGAGCGACTCGGGATGAAGAGCTGGTGCTGGGGGAAGGCCCAGGGTTCAGTCCCCCTGCAGGGAGAAGGAGTCCTTCTCCCTGCAGAGGACGGTCTCCTTCGCTCTGAAGGGAGAAGGAGTCCTTCTGAGGGACGGTATCCTTCACTCTGAAGGGAGAAGGAGTCCTTCTCCCTGCAGAGGCCCTGGGGTTCAGTCCCTCTGCAGGGAGAAGGAGTCCTTCTGAAGGACGGTATCCTTCACTCCGGGGACAGCGTGCGCCGAGGGAGCCCAGCAGGGGCACGGCGTGCGCAGAGGGGGCCCGCCCAGGGGGGATCGCCCCGCAGGGACAGCGTGTTTTTCGGCGATCGATGCTGCACCTTACCCTCAAGTCGGGCGTGCCCCTCTCCAGGAGGAATCTTCAAACCTTGCGAAACAAGAGTCTGGGGACGACTGTTTTACCAGGTTCGATCATGCTTGTGTTTGTATTTTCATGTTTCCGCCCAAAATCCCCCTGTAGGTGGGACACGCCCGACTTCGCCCTGCCTTCCCAACGCGCCCGCCGCAGTTTTTTTTGTTGGCGTCCGAGCCGGAGGCTCTGGCAGCATGGGGCGGTTCCCCGTTCGGGGGGCGCCCGTGGCTCGAGCACGGCTTCGTCGGCGTGGCCCGGAGATCATGGCGCAGCAATGTTTTCATACTGGGCGAGGTTTTGCCTCGTTCGGGCCCAGGGGCTCTAGGACGCCGAGGTGGGGATCCGAGTAGATGGTGTCGGAGGATCGCGCCGCATCGCCGATGCATCGACGATGCGGCTCGACGTGGAGCCCATGTTTCCCCACGGCGACGTCGCCGATGCATCGCCGATGCATCGGCGATGCATCGGCGATGCGGCGCGATCCTCCGACCGCATCTACTCCGACCCCATGTAGGAGGCCTCTACGGGCCCCGTTCTGGCTTGGAAAATGGGGCAGAAACATGAGTTTTTCGGCTTCAGTCGTGACTCCCACGGTGCTGGATGTTTTTCGTAACGTCGGATCTCAGGGGCTCGCGTCGGCTGGACAGTCTGACCGTTTTTGTTTTCCCGCAGGCAGCCTGGCCGGGAGCCGGAGTCCTGCGTCGGGGGAGGTCCCCGCAGAGGTCATGTTCCCACATCTCGGGGAGGCAGAGCACGCGCCAGCGAGTCGGCTCCGCCGAACCAGTTAGTCGGCAAGCTCTCGCACGGCGTTGTTGCCTCCCCCGCGTGATGCGCGTGTTCCCTTGTCTTTTTGTCTATATAGCAGCCTTGTGCATCACCTGGTGGTCTTACTCCCAGGGCACCTCCGCGATTGGTTGAACGCCCTGGCGTCACCAACGGGTTGCGCAACTTTTTCTTTGCAGCAAGCAGTTGGGTGCAACTCCATCCACACTCGCTAGTATACCGCTTAGTCTGTGTATGCAGGAGGCTGGTGCAAGTCGACATGACGCGACAGCAGCCGCAGTCGTAAGATGAAAGAGTTTTGTTCGTTTGCTGTACACCGGCCGCCGTTTATGGTGCAACAGCGCTGGCATCCGATGATGTGGTTTGCAGGTTTGTGCGCCTGAGAGGCCCCACTCTCCTGGCCGTAGTTTCATGTTTTTTTGCTAGCGGTATCTTGAGTTTGGTCCGAAAGCTCCGATACGGAGCTCCCGACGCTTGCATCGGCAGAAGAAGGCACATCCGTTCAAGCGGTCCCGAGGAAGAAGCATCCGACGCGCGTGTGGGACGCGCCCTCCCCCCGTTCTGTTCCCTCCATCCCCATGTGCTTCCATCCCTGTAGCCCGCCCCTTCTCTCCATTGTCCCTTCTCCCACTCTCCTTTCTTTGTTTCCCTCCCTCTCTCTCTGTCTCTGTTCTCTTTATTACATGTTAGATATGTTATGTTTTTGTTGTTGTTTTTTGTCTCTCTCTCTCTCTCACTTTCTCTCTCTCTCTCTCTTCTTCTCGCTCTCTCTCTCACTCTCCCTCTTTCTCTTTCTCTCTCTCTCTCCCTCACACTCTCGCACTCGTATCTCTCTCCTCTCTCTATAGATTCCCTATCTTTCTCTCTCTCTCTCTCTTTCTCTCTCCTCTCACTCACTCTCTTATCTCACCGAGCGCGTTCCACTACTCGCAAAGTGCCTACTCGCAAACGTCCGACAAAAAAACACATGTCTGCTTTGATGTAAGGTTTCGTAGATCCCCCGTGGGGGATCCAGGCCATTTGCGAGTAGTCACTTTGGGAGTAGTGGAACGCGCTCGTCTATTACTATCGTCTCCTCTCTCCTCCCGCTCCCTCTCGCTCTATGACCCCCTCCCTGCTCTTATACATCTTAAAAGAAGAAGGAGATGTATTTCCCTCATCTCTCTCTGTCTCTCTCTCCCTCTCGCTAAGGCCTGATTACTGTTTCTCCGTCATTCGTTTTGTTTGTTGTGTTTTGTTTTTCTCTCTCTCTCTCTCTCTCTTTCTCTTTCGCTCTCCCTCTTTCTCTCGCCCTCTGACAGGCCGTCGCCCAGCTCGACTGGTATTGGCGGCCCCTGGCCTTCTTTCGCGACGACGGGGGTACCGCTCTGCCGCGGCTCTTTTTGGCCCGTCGCCACGCTCACGCACATGCTGCGGGCCCCACAAAAAAAGAGACGGGCTTTCTTTGCGCAACGCCGCCGACGCCCGTGACGACCTGGGACTTCTGAGGAACATCTCACATGGAACGGACCTCTCTGCGACCACGCGGCTGGCCGTCACCGAGGGTAGAGCCCGCTGCTCACGACTAGCAGCGCGGCCTCCGCCGCGACGACCTGAGCGGTTGCGACCGCACCCAGCAGCGGCGGGCCCACGTCTCCGCCGACGAGACCCCCCCACCCCCTTCTACCGCTGGTGCGACCAGGGAGGAGGAACCCAGGAGCACACTGTCGCCGACTCCCACGGCTACCTCTTGGCCCTCTCGCGGGCTGGCGATGGGTCCGCGCAGCTGCCGACTGCGCTTGCCGGCGCCAAGCCCATCACCTGCTCGCCCGCAAGGCGCACGGCATCTTGCCTGACGCCAACACCGGCCATAACCGCAATGTTTGAGAGACCAACGGCTATTTTATTGCCGCAATAAGGTTGCCGTTGGTCTCTCAAATATTGCCGTTATGGTCAGTGTTGGCGTCAGGGAATGTCCATGGGAGTTGTTGTGACCATTGTTGATACACGGCCCCATCCGTTGCCTCAAGTATCCCGCTCACGTTCGCGCCTTGCCCCGGACAGCCCAGCGAGGCGTGACCTTGGCCCTGGTCCACCCCGTGGCCGCGGCCGAGGGCCCCTTCCACGTCCTCGTCGACAGGGTTGGCTGCGGTCGACTGTACACGGGACCTGCTGCACGGAGGTTCTCCTCCCCGCAAGGGCTCGCCAAAAAGGACCTGGCAGCGCAGCCTCCAGGTGCCTCAGGGCGAGCCCCACCTCCCCCACGCGCGGAGAAGACCGCAAGTCACCTCGGCAAGGAAGGCGTCGAAGCTGGCCGCATCGCCGCTTCGACCGAAAGAACGGCAACCAAAAAGGTTTCTGCGTCGGGTCTCAGGGTGCGGGGGGGGGGAGCGGGACGATAGCTGTGCGCGTGGGCTATTGTTGCGAGCAATCTCGGGGAAGGGGACGTTCATACCATCCGTGGAGGCACTCGCTCAGGTTCTCTGCCCGTCCTCCGCATCCTGACTCTTCTACCCTCCTTTTCCTTTCAACTACCCTCCACATTCATACCCTCCCATTTCCCTTGACTGCTCTTCCCCCTTACCCTGACTGCTCTTCCCTCTACCCGTCCCATCCCCCTCCGCCTCAACCTCGCTCCCTTCCTCCCCCCACTGCCACCTCTCCCTGCGCTGGAGACGTCTGGGGCGGTGCTCGGCTGTATTGAGCGTCTTTTGGGGCTGCCTCGGCCCGTCTTGGGGCTCTCTTGGGCGCCTCTTTGGCAATCCCTGGGTCCCTTCAATCCGATTGGATTCAAGAACAAACCCGGGGGAAATCTTAGGCTCGAACGAATGGGGAAATAACGGCAGCATTACACTTACAGTGATGCCGGATTGCATCTCGTGGAGGGCGTCCAGGAGGCCGCTTGGGACATATTGTGTGCCTTTGGGGTTGTATCGGGAGGGCCTGATTGGGGCTCTCTTGGGCTGCCTTGGAATGCTACTGCGCACGCGGGGGTCATCTGAATGCCGCCTTGCGTTCCTCCAGGACCTTTTTCTAGCTGCACTGGGGCCCTCAGGGGGCCATCTTGGGCGTGTGCTGTTTCAAGCTCTGCTAATTGATGCGCATGCCTCTGACCGCTGGCCAGCTGTATGAGAATGCCAGCACAGATAAATTTCTCTGGAGCGAAGCCCGATTTCAAGGCGCTCGAGTAGTGCCAACTGGGCTCGGGGTCCGCAAGTGGAACCTCCGAACGCCATATCCTTGAAATCCGCCTCGGCGATACTGGCGGGGAGGTCGTGCAGAACCACGGCGATGTTGGCGAGCGTGTCGGCGCCCGAATTGGCTTCTCGCGAGGTAAAATTGACCGAACTGACCTGAACAGACTGGTCGCACCCGTTACCCGACGGTTTTATTCTCGGCCGCCAAGGGCGCAACCTATGGCGCAACAGATAGGAGACGGTTTCATTCTCGGCCGCCGAGGGCATGAAGACGAGGCAGACGAGGAGGATGAGAAGGAGGACGAGGAGGATGACGACGACGATCAGGTTGGGGAGGAGGACGGGGAGGAATGCGAGTAGTACGAGGTCGAAGTGTGGACATTCGAATGCGTGCGGGGCTACGCCCGATTTATGCGCGCCGGTCGGGCTGGCGGTGGGGCCCAAGCTGCGAGCTGCCTTGTGATTGGAGCCAGCCTGCCCTGGGAAATGCCTGCTTTCACTGCTGTACGCCCATTCATCGTTCAAGCAAGATCTGCACAGTGCCAAAACTGCACAACCAGATGTCCCTCGACGCTCGAACCTCCCTCCAAGAATGAACAACTGCACAATCATGATCAATCGCTTTCGGCTGTGCGCGTGGCTCTCCGACATTTTATGTTTACGGAGTCGCTCCCTCTTCTGTGCAGAACTTCCCTCGATCATTGACTCTCCCTCTTCTCTCTCTATTGATTGCTGGCGATGACGAGCTGTGGAGGAATATGTCAGGTGGTATGTACGCTCACGTGGCCAAACGAAGCGCTCCGGCGCATCCGCCGTTCCTTACGTGGGACGCCCTTCTGGCGACATCGGCGCCTGCCCTGTCCTGCTCCTCCCCTCCTCTGCCCCCCCAATCCCCGCCCAGACCCAAACCTGACTGGACAAGAGCGGGAAGCACCGCTTTGGCCCACTCGGCTCGCAAGACGAAGAGGCGAGGACGACAATGAGGCGGGCGAAGAGGAGGGCAGCGTGGATCCATGAAGGGAGGCGAGGATGACCAGGGCGGCCAGGAGGACTGCGAGGCCTCCCCCCCGCCCGGCGCCCAGGACCACAACCAGAACCGCGGCCGGGAGGTGTTCGCCTTGTTCGCGCCAGCTGAGGACCGCCTGGCGCCCCAGAGTGGGGGGAGCTGGGTTGGAGCTTGGCATCGCTCGGACATGTGCATTTTTCCTTCGGCGAGGACAATCAAGGAGCATCCTTGATCATTTGGCGAAAACCACACACGAAACCGAAAAAAAACACAGGGATTGGACGTCCGAGCGATGGCGAGTGGAGGCGGATGCCTTCCAGAGGAGGGGGGGGGCGGAAGGCGGTGTGGAGGAGGAGGGGAAGGGCCAGAGGGCAAACTGTACCCTTGCCGCCAGCCTTGCCTCGTGCTCGCCCCGCTGGGCCTCCCGGGAGGCCCTCGTCGCCCCGCCCGGGTTTCGCCTCGCAGGCCTCGTCGGAACGCACCCCAGAGAGATTTGGGGAGTAGCGGTATCGGTAGTTTAGTTCCCCCAGAGGAGGGCACGGAGGATTGGACAGAGGAAGGAGGCGTGAGGAGGAGGAGGAGGAGGAGGAGGAGGAGGAGGAGGAGGAGACGGAGGAGGAATAAGAAGGAGGGGCACGGAGAGAGACGTGAGGGAGACGTACGAGAGTGGAGCCGGGAGGAAGACGATGAAGAGGATGAGGATGGGGGATGGAGGAGGAGGCGGAGGAGGTCATTCAAGTAGGCGGAGGCAGCAGCGAGGAGGCGAAGTGAAGAGAATGGAGGGTAGAAGAGGCGGGGGGGAGGAGGAGGAGGAGGAGGAGGAAGAGGAGGAGGAGGAGGACGAGGAGGAGGAGGAGGAGGAGGAGGAGGAGGAAGGGGCGTATCAGCGGGGTCCGTTTTGGGGAACAAGTTGGGTCCAGAATGGTCCAACATTGGCATGGGAGCGCGCCCAAAACCAGCGTCGGCATCTACACGAGGAAAGACTTGTTGACGAGTCAGGAGTCAGCTATAAGAAACGTCCAGGCGACGCCGAGCGAGGCGATACAGATCAAACATTCTGTTGGTTTTTACTAGATATTAGAATTTAGGGTTTGTCGGCGAAGTTTGGCCCAAGAGGCGTTCGTGAGGCCTTGGTAGTGGATTGTCACGGCACCCAAAGGGGCCAACATGGAGCCCAAATGCGCCCCGAACCCATAGTAGAAAAGGAAGTACGAGCTCGTGAAGGGCGCCGCCTGGAAGCCGCCATGGAGCTCGAAAATGGTCGATGCCGCAGCCTGTTGGCGGAATGACTGAGGCCTCCTGGGCTCATGGGGGGGAAAGGGGGAGCGAAAGCCTTGTAAGAAACTTCCACAGTTACGTCCCACACGCTTCTCAGCCCAGTGGGCGGGCGGATTCAAGAGGCGACTGCCATTCCACCGACCCTTAATGCGACACTCAATGTACCTTGCGCGGACGGACTTGTGCAAGCCTTCGAGCACAAGCCTGTAACATGAGTAACATGAGGGACTTCGCATTGTGAGCATCTTGAAGCTGGGTCTGTTGCAAATCTCCCTGCAATCCCGGACATCCCGGTTGCAGAATTTCGCCCAGGATCCATTTGCCAAGGGCCCGCGGCCCAAGATGGCTCTCAGCGGCCCACATCGGGGACACGCGCCAGGATGAAACAAAGCAAGTGAGATCGTCGGAGGTCTGGCTTCGTGTCATAACTCGCGTCTCCGGCATCCCTTCGGGATGATCCGAGCACACCCTGAACGCCTTGGACGAGGCACAGCCGCTGGCACGCATCCGGAGGCTGCAACAACTTTCGGGAGCGGCGAATAGGCTAGAGAATAAAGTGGAGACTAGGATGCCCTGGGTTTCTTGGGTTCGAGGGTTTTGACACGGAGAAAGCGACGTTCCCACACCAAAAATCGATGGACGTCCTGGTGTCTCAGGGTTGGGTTTCCTGTGGAAGGTTCCCTGTGGCCGGGCTTCTGCGACTGCACCCGAGAACTCCGAGCAGAAAAGCCCGCAGGCCTGGATCCGACAGCTCCTGATTGCTGGAGCTCCGGGTGTGGCCCTCGCCCGCGGGGCGCGCGCGGGTCCCTGCGAGGAGGTCTTCCGCACCAGCTTCACGCCGCGGCCGCTGCTGGAGGCGGTCTGCGGCGCCGGGGACGCGGGCGACGTGGCCGCGTGCCCGCTGCGGTGGTGCGAGGCCCCGGCCCCCTTCGCGGCGGCTCGGCCGGACCTTACCAGCCTCGAACGTATCCCTATTCTTAAGATTGGCACGCCAAAAGGCGATGGCAATCTTAGGGATTCGCCGTCAAAAAGTAAGGGAATCCCTAAGATTGGCATCGTGGTGAGGAGGTGTCCAGCAAGGGATAGGGATATGGTCCAGGCTGGTAATGACCCTGCCTCGGCTCGAGCTCGGGCCCAGGTCGGCTCTCTGGCTTCCGGATGTTCCACCCAGTTTTCGAGCCTTGATCGCCAGGAGGAGTTCTGAGCACCGAGCGAGCACCGAAGCTGGAGGGTGTCCACGTGTCGGGCTCCGGGAGGCGATTCTCGGTCGACACTGTCTCGATACTCCTCCTGGGTGCTCGAAATCATTGCTGGGATGTGATCCTTCTTACGCACGGTGGGAACAGCGTAACTCTCGCTCGGCTCCACTTCGACTCGAGATCGATCTGGGCCGACGGATGGTCGGCCGCATCCTCGACGCAGGAGTTTGAGCGAGTGGCCCCAGGGAGGCCCCCAGCGCACCAGCATCTACCTCCCGGCTCTTCCGACCACTTGGGCGCCTGGGCGAAAGGCATGATCGGGGGAGCAGGGCTTGGTGTGCCGCACAAGGGTGTACTCAGGAGGGGAAACAACACACACACAGACACAATGAATCGTCGATTCCCCCCGGAAAGTATGGGAAACTATGGGCAGTGGGGGGGGGGAAGGCGAAACTCCAAAAACAAATTAATCGGGGAAAAGATGTGGAATCCGGTTGTTTGTGTCTATCTATTGATGTACCCTCAGAGATCCGGGAGTGGCGAGATTCCCACAGCGGGCGATGATGTCTGCTGTTTCGGGCCCCGGGGGGCCCTCGCAGGTCGATCCGGGTCGGAGGATGCCGAGGAAAGATGGGGTCCAGATTTTTGTTGATGTTCCAGCCTACTTTAGCCTGGGCCACCAGAAAGAATGTCGAGCACCAGACCAAGTGCCGAAACTCGAGGGTTTTCGCGTGTCGGGCCCTTTTCGGCACGCTTTCGACATTTTTTTCCGGGTGCTCGAAAGTATTTCTGGGATGTGGTGCTTCAGTACGATGGGAGCAACATAAGCTTCAGGATGCGATTTCTTTTGACGGTGTTGCAGTTTCCCGTGAGGCTGGCTCTGTGGGCTGGGGGCAGCGCGTTGGAGGCGGCCTTCTACATGTCCGGCGGCGCGAAGGTTACGTCGGGCATGTCTGTCTACAGGAGAAACATTCAAGAATAGTTTGTGACGATGTTTCGTATTTAATTCACCATGGTTGATTAGTAGTGTCTGACTATTTTTCGTATTCTTCTTCCAGCAGCCGCGTGTAAGAGGACATTACCGACCTGACTCTACGGGGGCGGAGGCCTCGTTGGAGGGGCCTGAATATGTCCAAGGGGCCTTATCAGACGCCGAAGAAGTTTCAGAGAGGGCCCTTTCCAAGAGGTGAAGCAACACACAGGCACAATGAACCACCGATCTCCAGGAAAGATGATGGGACATATGGGGGGTGAGGGGGAAGACGAAAACGCAGAACATGTAGGAAAACAGAGGGGATCCTGGAATCTGTCTATCTAGTTGTGTGCCCCTGGGCCCCTTCGCCTTTGCCTTCTGCGAGGGCTGCCCGCCTTCCCGCCGGGGCCCGCGCCCTCGCGCCTGGCCCTCTCTCCTGTACGAGGGGAGGAGCAGCCGCCGCCGCCGCCGCCCCTTGCCGTCCTCCGTGCTTCGTCGCCGTCGCCGACTCCGTCTTGGTCGTCGTGCCGCCTCTGCCTTGGTCGTCGACGCCGTCGTGGTCGTGGTCGTGGCCGCGGCCGTGGTCGTGGTGGTGGTCGTGGTCGTCGTCTTCGTCGTAGTCGTCGTTTTCGTCGTCTTTGTCGTCGTCTTTGTCGTCGTCGTCGTCCCTTGTCGTCGTCGTCGTCGTCGCCGTCGTCCTTCGCCTCCTGCCAGCCGCCGCCCTCGCTCGGCCTCGCCGTGCCGCCCGCCGCCGAGCCGGCCTCTCGGCGACGGGCGGCAGCGAGGTCTGCCGCGAGGTCTGCCGCAGGTCTGAGCTGCGGCGGACGACTTGTGTACGCCGTGCCGCACGGCAGGGCTGCGGGCCCTGCAAAGCCAGGGCGCGCTGAGGCGTGGCTTGGCCGCGCTTGCGCTGCTGCTTCTGCTGCTGCTTTCCCCCTTTCTCCTCCTCCCTCCCCTGCTGCTGCCCTCCTCCTCTCCTCGGCCACGCGGCGACCTCTCGCGCAGGTTGAAACGAGTGCGCACCGTGCCGCGTTGGCGTCTCCCGGGGTTCAGAGGAGGAAAAGGTACCTTATACAAATACCCTTCCCTCGTTTTCCCCTTTGGGGGCCCCCTGGGAGGCCCTCGTCGCCACCGCTGGATTCGCCTTTAAATTCTGGTCAGAACGCACTCTGGGAGAGGTCTGGGAAGCAGCGTCATCGGTGCCTTTGGTTTCCCCAGTGGCGTCGTCGATCCTTGATGTGGGAGTGGTGTGTAATGTTCCGGTTCTCGTGGCCACAGAACTGTGTACAGAATTGCGCTGGAGCGATGGCTTGAAGGGGTCCAGAGGGTGCGGTGCATGTGCGCCGGTCTCGTCGGATCTGCCGCAGGCCTGAGCTGTGGCAGGGCCCTTCTAGGGCTTTTTTCGATCCCACCGATTTGATTCGACATGGATTCCGGCCAGCCCGATCTGACCCGATTCCGATATTTAGCGATTCGATGCGGCCTGATGTTTTCTGGGCGCTGTTGTGCACCCCAGCGCAGCCGATTCGATTTGATTCCGACTTCGCGTCGGCTTGAACCGATCCGACGCACATTCGGATTCAATCCGAGTTTCCGATATGATGCTGACTGATTTGTTGCCCTCCCCCCAACAAGTTGTTGTCCCAGGAATTGGTCATTTCCCGACGGTTCTGGCGCGAATCGTGACGTGACTGGGATGGGGGGCGGAGTCAAGATTGGCGAACATATCCGTATCCGTGCTTTCGCGGTCTGGATTCTGGGCTGCGATCGCGCGGATACGCGGTCGCGCGGATACGTTTCGCGTGGGGCGTCCACGAAAAGACGCACCGTTTCCGCGTGGTCACAGCCCGCGAGGCCGCGGAAATGGAGTATGCGTTTTCGCCCACGAGGGAAAGGGGGGCGGGTACGATCACGGGCCTTGCAGTCAAAACGCTGAAAGAAGGACCGTCTTGGGTTCGGACGGGCTCGATGTTTCTTAGGTCATCATGTGTTCGCTCCTCCAGCTCTCCTCATGCACCCAGGCGCTTTTGGCGCGAAGAAAAAGGGGTTGCGTTCCTTCTTGTTCGTTCCTTCTGTCAGCAGCCCGACCGTGTCACGACTGAGAAGCGAGGAAACCAAGAGGCAACGATACCGCTGCTCCCCAGACCTCTCACAAGGTTCCGCCCCGACCAGGATCTCGGGCGAATCCGGCCGTGGCGAGGGCCTGCCAGGATGGCGAAAAAGGCGAAAAACGAGGCAAGGGTAGCTGTACCCATACATGCGACGTCCTGATTCTTTCAATTCGGGGTCCCTGGAAGTCCCGCCCCTTTCCCCAGGACCAGCTTTCCAGCTCGAGTCGTTTTTGGACGGTCCCGAGGCCCGGCGAGGGCCCCCCGAGGCCGAAATTTACCCAAAACCTCCCGTCCTGATCTTCTGCGACGCGACGCGATCCTGTCTGGGTACGGGCATTTCCATCGTCCCTTGCATCCGAGCCTGGGCGACCCGACAGGCGGAGGTCCCCTCCGCCCCGGACGCCTGCCAGTGCTTCGAGGAGCGGCCGGCGGGCCACGGCAGCGGCGCCTGCGGCGCGGCCTCCGCCGCGGAGGCGGAGGCGCCGCCCGCCGCCGCCGCCGTCCAGCCGCGCTCGCGGCCGCCGCCGGCCGCGCAGCCCCAGCGCCTATCGTCGTCGTCGTCGTCGTCGTCGTCGACGTCGTCGCCGAGGTCATCGTCGTCGAGATCTGGGTCGAGGTCGGGGTCGAGGGCGCCCGAGGCGCCCCTGTCGGCAGCCGTCGCCAGCCATCGGCAACGAACCTCTGGACGTCCTTCGGGCCGTGTGTCGGCCAGGGGCTTGCGCGATGATCCAGGAGCCGTCGTTGTCGTTGCTGTCAAGATGGTTGTCGCTGTCGTCGTGGGCGAGGTTGCCGCCCCCGCCCCCGCCGCCGTCGCCGCCGCTGCAGTGCCGTCGAGGTCCCGAGTCCAAAGATCAAGACTTGGCCGCGGGGGTCCACCGGCCATCTCGTAAACACCAGGACCGCCCCGCGCCCCCGGGCCGCTCGGCCGGCAGAGCAGCCTAGCGCCGTCGTCGTCCAGGGCGTTGCGCTGCCGGGCGCCCGCTGCGGACACCCATTCCTCCCCGTCGCGCCGTCGTCGCGCTGCGCACGTACGAAAGTGGCGACGGTTTCGCAGATCGCAGCCCTCCAGAGTAGGCGAGGTCTCGATCTGGCCTGCGTATGGCATCACTGCGCTGGGCCTCCCAGGAGCTCACGAGTTTGGCGAGGGTTTAGCAGATTGCAGCCCCCAAGGGCCCGCGAGGTCTCGATCTGGTCTGCGTAGGGCGACACTGCGCTAGACCTCCACGGAGCTCACGAAAGTGGTAACAGTTGCTCAGAGCGCAGCCCCGCAGGGACGCCGAGGTCTCGATCTGGCTTACGTAGGACTTCACTGCGCTGGGCCTCCCAGGATTTCACCAGAGTGGCGACGGTGTCGAAGATCGCAGCCCCCCAGGGACGGCGAGGTCTCGATCTGGTCTGCGTAGGACGTCCTTGCGCTGGGCCTACCAGGAGCTCACGAGTGGCGAGGGTCTAGCAGATTGCAGCCCCCCCCAGGGCCGGCTAGGTCTCCATCTGGTCTGCGCAGGGCGGCACTGTGCTGCGCCTCCACGGAGCTCACGAAAGTGGCGACCGTTTCGCAGAGCGCAGCCCCGCAGGGACGCCGAGGTCTCGATCTGGTCTGCGTAGGACTTCACTGCGCTTGAGCCGCTTGGCCTACCGGGAGCTCACGAGTTTGGCGACAGTTTCGCAGAGCGCAGCCCCGTAGGGACGCCGAGGTCTCGATCTGGTCTGCGTAGGACGTTACTGCGCTGGGCCTCCCAGGAGCTCACGAAAGTGGCGACAGTTTCGCAGAGCGCAGCCCCGCAGGGACGGCGAGGTCTCGATCTGGTCTGCGTAGGACGTCACTGCGCTGGGCCTACCAGGAGCTCGCGAGTTTGGCGAGGGTCTAGCAGATTGCAGCCCCCCCCAGGGCCAGCTAGGTCTCCATCTGGTCTGCGCAGGGTGGCACTGTGCTGCGCCTCCACGGAGCTCACGAAAGTGGCGACCGTTTCGCAGAGCGCAGGCTCCAGGGACGGAACGGTCTCGATCTGGGCTGCATAGGACGTCATTGCACTGGGCCTACCAGGAGCTCACGAGTTTGGCGAGGGTCTAGCAGATTGCAGCCCCTGGGGGGTCACGAAAATCGTGACGGTTTCGCAGATCACAGCCCCCCAGGGACGGCGAGGTCTCGATCTGGTCTGCGTAAGATGTCACTGTGCAGGGCCTCCCAGGAGCTCACGAGGGTCACGACGGTTTCACACATCGCAGTCCCCCAGGGCTAGCGAGGTCTTGATCTTGTCTGCATAACATGTCACTGCGCTGGGCCTCCCAGGAGCTCGCGAAAGTTGCGACTGTTTCGCAGATCGCAGTTCCCCATAGACGGCGAGGTCTCGATCTGTTCTGCTGGGCCTCTCAGGAGCTCACGAAAGTCGCGATGGTTTCGCAGGTCGCAGCGCCTCAGGCAGATCAAGACGGGCAGGAGGAAGGGGGTGGGAAGGAGACGCGCGAGCAGTGCTCTATTCAAACCGGGATCCCAACCAAAGGATGGTTGGGACTAATCCCCCCTTGTCGAACCACCTAACCTGTCTGAAGGACGGGCCTCATCTTTCGCCTGAGACTTCTTCATCAGTTGTCATGTTGTGGCTTTATATTTCCCACAGTTCCATACTTGGAGGGCGAGTGGTTTGCAAAATGGTTCTCTTGTCTTAGCGCCGCGCACATTCCTCTAAACAGGTTCGAAGCGGCTTCAAAGATGGAGGGTGGGTGGTTTTTATAATGCGGCTCTCGCCCGAGCGCCGTGCACACGCGTTTTCAACATGTGGCTAGTGCTAGCGCCGCGCACACTCGTCTGAAAACGTTGCAAAATAATTTAGGAATGAGGGCGTTGTTTTTAGCATGTGGCTCTCGCCTTTGCGCCGCGCGCATTTGTCTGACAAACTGTTGCAACCGTTCTAGGGACCCGCAGGGTTGAAGTCCCAGGAAGCGTGTCCTGGCACGATTTGGGATCGCCCGGACATGACAATCACGTTAAATCGCGGTGTTGGAATTCCACGAATGGCGTTCTGGTGCGATCCAGAAATGTCTGGACGCCATAGTCGCGTTGATTCGCGGCGTTGGGGTCTCAGCAGTTTGTGGCACGATACAGGGTTCTCAGACGGCGTTTTTTTATTTGGTCGCTTCCCTGAATGAAGACATACCCATGTGGGAATTCGTGTAGCGGAAGCATGGCGGCAGGGTTGTTTGCGACATCGCTGATGCGTCTTAAGTTTACACTGGTCCTACTCCTCCTCTTCCTCCTCCTCCTCCTTCTCTTCCTCCTCCTCCTCCTCCTCCTCCTCCTCCTCCCCCTCCTCCTCCTCCCGTCCCTCCCCCTCCCCTCTCCTCCCCCTCCAACTCATGCTGCTTCTCCTCCTCCTCCTCCTCCTCCTCCATCCCGTCTCCTTATATATATATATATATATATATATATATGTATATCCTCTTTGTCGCACCTCGAGGCCGGTCGAAATGGCGGGCCGGGCGCGTCGCCCGAGACGTCCTCCCCGCCCATCACCCCGAAGCTG
>CAUYUJ010013335.1:287500-447500 GCA_963575745.1 Prorocentrum cordatum
GCGGACCTCCGAGTTTTTATGTTTATGTCATTCTTCGTTCCCCTTGGCAGAACTGCAGAACGGTCCGATGCGCTGTCAGGAAGCCCAGTCGGAAGGGTGGTAGCCACGGAGGCTTCGGTGGCAACCTGCGGGAGCCTCGCATACCGTCTGGCTGGCTCTTGCAATCAACGCTGGTCGACGCTCATCGACGCTAAATCCGCAAGACAGCGGCGCGTTCCCATCGACTGCCAGACGCTGGCGCCCCTCTGACGCCTGTGCCGTTCGCCCGCCGTCGGCCCCCCGAGGGGGGGGAGCCTTTGCAGAGTCGGTCGGCGCCGTTGCCCAGCGGCGCCCGCGGGCCCCACCGTAAGGTGCTGCCTCGGCGCGGCCTCTCGCCACGCGGCCGCCTGGCAGCCTCGTCAAAATGCTCTCTCTCTCTCTCTTTTTCTCTTTCTCTCTTTCTTTTTTTTTGTTCTCTCTCTCTCTCTCTCTCTCTCTCTCTCTTCAGGAGGGGAAAGATCACACAGACACGCACAATCGTTGATTTCCAAAAAGATTTGGGAAACTAAGGGAAGTTGGGGAAGGCAGAGATCAAGAATATATGAGAAAATATTGGGAGCCCTTGGATTTGTGTGTATTTATTTGTGTGGCCCTGGGACTCTCCACCTCTGCGCCTGCTGCTTGCACCCCGCCCGCCAGCCGGATAATTAGCGGCTGGCAGCACCCGCGCTTTTCTGTCGGGGTGGGCAGCGCCGTCTGCAATGGACCGTCTGCTTGTTCCTCGTCGTCTGCGCCTGGATCGATGACCGGAAATAGATACGCTCGGGGAAGATCGCGCTGCTGCTCACTTCTGGTTGTCAAGAAAGGAAAAGGTACCCGTGCCGCTACCCTGCCCTCGTTTCCTTCGTTTTCTCCTTTTTGGGCCTCATGGGAGGCCCTCGTCGCCACCGCTGAATTCGCATCGAAATCCTGGTCAGAACGCACCCAAGGAGAGGTCCTGGGAGTAGCGGTATCGGAATCTTTTGGTTTCCCCAGGAACCTTGCGTGTCTTCCTCCAACCGCTCCCCTGCCTCGGTCTGCCGCGTGGGGGAGCACCGCCGGCTGCTCCATTCCTTTTCTTCTTTTCTCGCCTGATAAATATCTCTTCCCTGTCGCACCCCGAGGGCGGTCAAAAGGGCGGGCCGGGCGTTTCGCCTTAAACCTCCACACCACGTATGACCCTGATGTTCAAAGACGAACAACCTTTTCATAAACGGAGGGCGGGTCGCTTTCAAAATGTGGCGCTCGCTTTTGGACCGCGCACGTTCGTTTTCAAGTTTTGCAAGAATTTCACGGAATGAGGGTGGGCTGTTTTCAAAATGTGGTTCTCGCCTCAACGCCGCGCACATTCGTTTGCAAACATGTGCAAAAGTTTCGCGAATTGAGAGCGGTCCGTCCTCAAGATGTGGCTCTCGCCTCAGCGGCGCGCACATTTTTTTCCAACATTTGCAGCAGTTTCACGGATTGAGGGCGGTGCGTTTTCAAAAGGCGGTTTCGTTCGATTAGCGGCGCGCACATTATTTTTTCAAACATTTGCAACAGTTTCACGGATTGAGGGCGGGGCGTTTTCAGAATGTGGTTCTTGCTTCAGCGCCGCGCACATCCGTTTGTAAACAGTTGCAAGAACTTCACGGGTTGAGGGTGGCTCCTTTTCTTTTCAACATGTGGTTCTCGCTTGAGCGCCGCGCGCATTTTTTTACATGGGCAATTTCACTGATTCCCATGGTTAACGTACCATGTATGGTGTTTTGGAGCGATTCAGGATGTCAGGGCGCAACAGTTACGTTTATTCGCCATGTGCTGGCACGATTCAGGATCGCCAAGACGTAACAGTCAAGGTAATTCGCGACGTTGAAGTCCTGAGAGTGGTGTTTGGGGCCTCTTCTGGATGTTCACACGGTTTCCCCCAACGGGGCAATTCCCTCAGTGGAAATGACCCTCTTTAGGGGCCGTTGAAGAGGGAGGGTGTAGTTATTTTCAACATCGTTGATGAGTCTTGGACTTACAATGGTCCTCCTCGTCCTCCTCATCATCCTACTTCTCCTCCTGCGCTGCCTCCAAGGCGCCCTGCTCGCGAGCCGACCGGTCGCCCCCCTTCAGCTGCCCCCGCTCGGCGCTGCAGGGCGACTCGACGCCTTTCGCCACGGAGGCCCCGCCAGGTCTGGCGAGACCAGGCGCAGCCCTCAAGGCGGTGGAGCCCGAGGTGGCCGGGCTAGAGCTGCGCCGCCTCCGTCACAGCAGCCGTCGGCGCGTTCTTCTCTGCTGCGCCCCAGGCCCGCTGCTTCAGGGCCGCCCTCTTTGCCAGCAGCACTGTGGCCTTCTTCGCTGCCACCCAGGCCCGCTTCTTCGCCGCCTTCTTGTTCAGCAGCTCGCCCCTCGACTTCACTCGATGCTTGTACGCCCCAGCCCGGAGCACTGCCTCATAGTCAGGGCCCCGGGCTGGCCCAAGGGGCCTTGCGGCCGCTTCTTCGGCGCTAGCTCCGCGAGGGTTGACTTCAGCCGCCGCGCCTCCGGTCTGTTCTCCCAGGGCATCTCCCGTCAGCGCCTGCCATTGCTCACGGACTGGCGGCCACCACTCCGACGAGCTGCGGCGGCCCCCAGCAGCCGATGCACAGCCTTTCCTGCCAGCACGTGCGAGAAGACGGCGACCTCGGATCCCAGGGCCTCGGAGCGGAGTACCGGCGGGGGCTCGGCCAGGCTGCATGCAGCGCGCGGGCGCGCCTCCCGTGCACTTGTCGCCTGACAGTTCCCTCTCGAGTCACCTGGCAACGAGGAGGATCTAGGTCTCCTAGGTGGGGTCGGAGTGAATGGGTCGGAGGATCGCGCCACATCGCCGATGCATCTGCGATGCGGCTCGATGTGGGGCCCAATTTTCTCCACGCCGACGTCGCCGATACCTCGCCGATGTATCGGCGATGCTGCGAGATCCCCCGACCCCATCTACTCAGACACCATCCAGGAGGCCTCTTGAGGAGGGAAGCAGGCGCTAGCAGCAGCGGTGGCGGCAACGGAAGCAGAATTGCCGCCGTTGCAGTGTCCATCGCCGGCCGTTCCTTTCGGGCTGCCAGGAGAGGCGGCGGTGCCAGACGCTACGTCTAGAGTAGCTGTTTTTCCAAGCCATGTTGTGGTTTGGGGGTCCTCGTTTTGAAGAGACAGCGCCCCGCGTTCCCGCTCCTCTCCTTTCCTCCCCACTCCTCCCATCTCTTGCCTCTGCCCTCCGCAGGTCCTCATCGTCATCATTCTCCGCATAATGATCCCCATCATGACCACCACCACCACCATCATCATCATCATCATCATCATCAGCAGCAGCAACATCATCATCATCGTCATCATCATCATCGTCATCATCACCCTCCGTAGCTATTTTGGCTCAAGCTCGAGGTCACCGCTGCTGGAGCGGGATCCGCCTCATTTTGGCCAGGCGCACGGCCTTCAAGGCACCCAGACCTTGGATCAGATGCTCCGCTGCGCAGCCAGAATTCAAGCAGGGGCCCTCCTGTTGGGAGGGGCATCGGCACAGGACCTTTTCATTTCAGGCCAGCCCGGAACGAAGCCTGGCAAGGAGTACACCAAGGACGCGCAGGGCTTCACGATGCGGAGGTACATCGCAAACAGCGACCTGCTGGATGACCTTCCTGCCAACCGGAGGCTGCACTGGATCTTCAACCGCTCCTTCGCGGTGGACACCAAAGACTTCCCCGAGCTCTGCGACTCGAGCATCGTGGAAGACACGTGCAAGCTCTTCAACGGGGACCCGGAGGAGTTGGCGAACGCGGATTTCATCGTCCCGTCAGATGTGCAGGGCGTGCTCTCGGCCACCGTGGAAAGCATCGCTGACCTCTGGGAAGCCGTCGGCCTGCCCATCCCGGCGAAGTGCATGGACTTGTGCCACGCGGTGGTGAGCTGGCTCGAGCAGCACGCCCACGTCGTGCCTCCGAAGAGCGACCTCGGGTGCTCCCAGAACGAGAAGACTGGGAAGCACGACTGCGACATCGACCTGTCCCCCCCTTCTGTCCACGACTCTGGGGGTTCGTCGGAGGAGGAGCTCCCGATATTCGACCACGACGAGTTGGACGAGAACAACCAGGACATTCCCCCCGAGAGCCTGGACGACGACGAGGAAGACGAGGGCGAGGCAGATGGGGAGGATGGTGTCGAGTACGCGATGGATGAGATTGCCGTGGAGATCGCGCATATGTTCCGGATTTATCCTGAGATCGTGACCGCCGTCGAGATCGAAGAGGACCTGCTTGACGACGACGACAGGGCAGAAGATAAGAATTTGCGTGGCATTCCCGAGACTGGGCGCAGGCTTACTTGGGGCGGGTACGGCGGGGGCGGGTATGGTGGTTCCTTCAGGGACAAGATCCGGATCACTGAGCAGAAAGCCATCGCGTACATCTCTTCTGCAGTCCGCGAGTTTAACAGGAGGAACACCAGACGCCACATGGACAAGTGGTTCGGAAGGAGGGCTTTCAACGACCCTTCTTCCCGCAACAGGGTACAACAAGTGCTGAATTCCGTCAATCGCATGCTCAGCCATGTTGAATATGTATACCCAGGCCCTCAGCGCTCCCCTAACACCTACGCATACGTATACCCTAAGGCTTACACTTGCGGTTCCAGTGCTGAGTATAAGCGGGATGCCTGCACGAAGACCCGTGGGGGGAAGTTCGTTTTCTACATGTGCCAGCTCACGATGAGGTCGCCCGTGTCCGTTCAGATCGAGACGCTCACACACGAGGGGTCGCACCACGCGACAGCGTACACTGACGATGTCTGCATGGACTACTCAAACCCGTGCCGGCAAACAGCATACGGCAGGTCCCCTTGCCAACAGTTAGCGTCGATGAACCCGGCAAAGGCACTGAAGAACGCCGACAACTACTGCTATTACATCAACGACATCACGGATGTTGGTCGTTGAGCATGGTGGGAGTAATTTCAGAATCGAGTCCAGCCGCCTGTCTGAACATATTTTTCGATTGGTGAGCACGGGAGCAAACCACGGATTGACCTCAGAGCGATGATCAGATAGTTATCGCCTTTTTCAGGCGATCGTTTTTTTTGCGTATCTCCCTTCTCACCCTCCCCTTGCTGGTCGCCGACGCGATTTCACAGCGGCGAAGGCCGCTGGTAAACAGCGCTTTCAAATCTCTTGGAGCAGGGCCTTCTCTTCCTCAGTCTCCTTCGCAAAGATTGTTTCTTCAACTGATCGCGTGTTCGTACATATTGTACCTTCTCTTCTTTCTTTTCCTCCTCTTCCCCCGTCCTCCCCAGGCTGATGTCCGAGAGAATCAACAGTGGAGGCGATCCACCAGTAGCGAGGGCCGTTGGTTTTTCTATTAGCTGGTGCGAAATCATATACTTCCTCGCCATCACCATCATCATCATATTCATCATCATAACTATCATCGTGTCATCATCATTATCATCATCATCATCATCATCATCATCATCATCATCATTGTCATCATCATCAGCATCATCATCCTCACCATCATCCTCACCATCATCCTCACCATCATCATTGCTGTCATCATCCTCATCATCATCAGTGTTGTCATCATCGTCATTGTCGTCGTCGGTAGCATCATCATCGTTATCGTCATCGTCATCGTCATAGTCATCATCCTCATCTTCATCCGCATCATCATCGTCATCAGCATCGTCGTCGTCTTCATCGTCATCGTCATCATCACCATCATCAAAAGCAACATCATCATCATCATCATCATCATCATCATCATCATCATCATCATCGCCGTCATCATCACCGTCACCATTCTCGTCATCATCATCGCCGTCACCATCACGATCACCATCATTACCTGCGTTTCCCTGCCATCCCTGATACCGGGCCCCAGAGGCCGACGTCCAGGAACAGCATCCTGGCTGAATCACTCATACAGTTGGGGCCCTGAAGAAGGAACCCTTTTCGTTTGGGAGGGGCTCCGTGTTCCTTCATTGTTTCGCAGCTTGCCTCAGGTTTTCCCAAGGTTTTCGATGGGGAATCGAACAGTTGGAGATCTGGCGTCGCACTCTGATCAGGGCAGTCATTGGGCACAACGAGGGCATGCGCTGCGGGGGAGGGCTTCCCGGTAAAGCCGACGACTGCGGTCTGGTTGCTGTTGGAAAGTGCGTCGCTCCGCCGGTTCTGGCCCACCACGCTTCGGCGCGACGCGCCATCCACTTCTGGGTCCCCCAGCGTCAACGTCCCGAGCCTCTCCGGGTCCGCCGCCCCGCGGAGCGGGGCCACGCGCTAACTCCGCTCGCAGGGCACAGCGTGTCGCCGGAGGCCGCCGCCGCGACACGCTATTCCAAGAGGTCCTGACCGTAAGATTATTAAGTCGGGTCGGTCCCTCTACAGGAGGAATGTTCAAACATTGGAAACGTGTAATCAGGGGACGATTTTTAAAATATTCGTTTTTGACATTGTTGGATTGTTTTTTTTGACTATTTTGAATTTCCCGTCCGAGAAAGATCTGCCAATGGGGGGACGTGCCCGACCTAATCGTAAGAGGAGAGAGACGAGCGCCGCAGGTGAGCACGAGCATCCCGTCCGGGAAGCAACCACCCCCGATGGTGGTGCAGGAGCCCTCCCACCCCCGCGCACGGCTCGGGCAGTGCCGCGGGGGGGTCACCACCGGGGAGGTCGCCACTTCCTCCTGGAGGTCGAGGACAGAAGGGGAGGCAGGATCGAGCATCGAGGAGGTCGGGGCTCTTTTGGGGCAGTCTTTGGGAGTCCTGCAGGGTTTGGGGGGTTCCAGGGAGGTCCGTTTCCCGAAGGAGTTGGCGACCCCCCTTGATGGCGATCCCTTTGGCATTGCATTGACGGCTGGCTGTCGTCGTCGTCGAGAGCCTCTCAGAGAACTCTCGGGGTTACAGCGCTGCCTATCCTGGGATTTGTTGGCGGCATCCCCTGTGGCCCTCTTGGTGTTCAGCTGGAGTTCCACTGGGAGCTTTGGGGGCACGATTGCAGGCCAGCAGACAAAGCAAGAAGTCCCCTAGGATCAGGGGCGGCCTGACAGACCCTTAGCGAACCATCCCCTTCCGTGACGCCCCCCTCGCCTCGCCAAAAGACGTATGTATGCGGCTAGAGGGGAGCTCGACGGGCGAGGACGACGTCACGGAAGGGGATGGTTTGCTAGGGGTCGGTTAATCTTAAGTCGGGCGTGTCCCTCTACAGGAGGAATATTCCCTAGTCAAAACGTAGTTTGGGGACGATTTGGTTTTATTTCATTTGTTCTTGCTATTTGTTTTTAGGTTTTTCAGCATGGTTGGCTATTTCTTTTGTTTCGTCGGAAATCCGCCACCTGGGGCTGCCTCGTGACGGTCTTGGGGCATCCTGCAGGCCTGAGGGACGCCTAGAACCCCCATCCTGTGCCGAGCTGTACCATCTTGCATGACTCCGACCGGCCGCCCCCGCCCCCCTCGCCCCGGGGATGGGGTAGTAGGGGTAGGGATGCCTTTCACCCCGATTGGGAGGAAGAGGTGTTTGCTGGAATAATTGATGCCTGAAACCGTACGGGTTCCACACGACAGTCACATATCCAGTGTGCTGCGGTCTGTGGCATGCACCGCATGCTGAGAGGACAGACAGTTGCTGCCAAGGTATCTCTCGCTCTTCCTCTTCTTCCACCTCCTCCTCCTCACACTACTTTTTTAAGCGACGGGGTAGGCCTCGCCGCGACCACCCCAGGGGCGACCTGAGGAGAGGGACCACAAAAAGGGATCACTGGAACCGAAACATTGAAGCTGCACCTGATAGCTGGAGGACCAGTATTGGTCTCCATGAGCGGGCGTTGCTCAGGCCCGCCCACTCTGCTTGCACCACGGAGGGAGACCGGCCAGCGTTGACGGCGCAGATCCTCGATGGCCCGGCTCGGCACTCCAGCTTGATGCTTCCACGCGGGAGCATGCTCCTCCCTTCCCGAGGATCTGCGCACAGGACGTATCCCCCTCCCGCCGTGCCACTCCTCCCCCCTCCCTCTCTCCCCGTCCCTCCCCCCTCCGCCCCTCGCTCACGTCAGTGGCTGCGGCCGTTGGGAAGGAGGTCCTTTCCACGCCACGCGCTGGCCCATCCCGCCCTCCGCTACCCCTCCCCAGCCCCCTCACGACCTGGAGGACACGGTGCCACACGGTCTGGAACTCTGGCTCAGCGTGTCGCGCCGCTGGCTCTGGAATCTGTTTTAATTCTTCCGCGCTTCCGCCGCCATCTGAGGCTACGCCATAACTAACGGCGTCAGGCCTCGTTCAGACTGATGGCACGACTGCTTCAAGCCTGCGCGTGTGGGCTAAGGAGGAGGCAGCCAGGGCTGCCGCCTCCTCTGGCACATAAGGATGCTGTGCACATAGGGTTCGACCCCGCGGGGCCAGAAACAAGAAAAAGCCGCTGCCTCTGGGACCACCACGCCTCGGAGCGCGGGGCGGCCTCCGAGCGCCAGCGCCCCGCGAGCACGTCCCGGCCTCCCGCCCCGCGGAGCGCAGCGACGCGCCGCGGGCGGAGGCCCGATCACTCCCGTCGCCTGCCTGCTTCGTGCTTTTGGTGCCGACGTCTTCCGACGGGCGTGCAGGGGGGGGGGATGGGCACAGGGGTGGGTGCATCGACCTCGGACGACCGATGCGCCGCCCACGTCGCGGATCTCGGAAGCCTGAGCCCGAAAGCGTTTTCGTCTCTTGGGAGGTCCGCCAGCTTCCGCCGGCGGAGGCGGCCTCGATCTGCCTCCGCCGGTCTCGCGCCGCCCGTCCGCCGCCCTCCGCCGAGGAAGAGAGAACGACCCTCTCGGTCCTCGAAGGCAAAAGCACTCTCTGGAACGCCCCACGCCTCGTTCCTGTTGTCCCTCCGCCGCCCTCCGCCGAGGAAGATAGCACAGCTTCCGCCGCCCTCCGCCGAGGAAGATAGCACAGCTCCTTCGACCCTCGAGGGCAAGGCCCTCTCTGGAACGCCCTCTCTGCATCGTCCCCGTTGTCCCTGATATCCGACGTTGCCAGAAAAATGCAACATCGCAAAACATCGCGGCCAGAGCCCCGGACCCCACCTCTCTGCGCATCGCTCCTCGAGCCAGAGCGATCTGTGAGGGTCCCCGGGCTCGAAGTGGAGCGACGCCGCCCGTGGTGAGCAAGTTGCAGCGCCGCCGGGATCTCAGGGGTCCCCCTTTTGCCCCCCCCCCCCACACACACCTGTAGAGGCGAGCCGGGCACGCCAAGCGCGCGGCCCCGCGGAAGCCCCGAGAGCAGTCTGCGCAATATTGTGCAGAGTTGCGGCGACGGGCCGGCACAGCGCGCGGAGGATGGCCGGGAGCGGCGCCGTTTCCCCCCCCTTCCCCTGGTCTGTTGGGCGGGAGAGGGATCGTGGGCCCCCCCCCCCCCCCCTGATCTGTCGAGTGGGAGACCCAGATATGGTCGCGTCGTAAAAACAGCAGGACGGGAGGTGTGTAGCTATTTTCAGCCTCGGGGGGCCCTCGCCGTCAAGAAACGACATATGATGAAAATCTGGTCCCGGAGAAAGGATCGTGACTTCCAGGGACGCCGACCTGAAAAAATCAGGACGTCGCATGTTTGGGGAGAGATCGTGGGCCCCCCCTGATCTGTCGAGTGGGAGGGGATCGTGGAGCCAAAGGGGCAAAGCCCCGAGAGTCGCTCCCTGAAAGCAGCGAGGCAAGCGACGGCGGGCTGCAGCTTCGCCACCACGCGAGGTGCGAGGTTTTCGGACGCTTTCGTCGGTTCTCGAGGGGTTTTCCAGCCTCGGGATGCGTTCCACCAGCTGCGCCTCGGCGATGGCGTTCCAGGGGCGCCAGGATCGTCCCGACTGGCCGCCGGAGACCCGAGTTGTTCTGACCCACAAACCAATTTCGGCGGCGAACGCATTCCTGCCTCAAGCAGTGGCGAGGCGTCTTGGCTTGCCTATAGGCCCACCAAAGCATGTTCTAAGAACCTTTTGTAGTCTGCGCATGATGCTCTCATAACATGTCAGGCTGAGACCGTCTTGTTTAAACACGTCGGGCTTATGTTCTAAGAATATTGTTTTTGTCATTAGAACGTTTTGGGGTTCTAAGAACTTTCGTGAGTTGGGCCTCTAGGAATGCCGGGACGGTCTGCCCCTGCTCCAGTACCCCCCCCTGATCCGTCGAGTGGGAGAAGGAGGCCCAGAATGCTCGCGTCCTGGAAAGATTACGACGGGATGCTGTTGGCCGTGTCTGGCCCCCAGTGGGGGTCATCACCGTGCCCCGCCAGGCCCGTCAAAAGACGACTCGGGATGAAGAGCCGGCCCCGTGGAGCAGGTCGTGACTTCAGGGGGCACCCGTATGAACAAAATCGAGACATCGCATGCTTGGGAGAGGGAGGGCCGGATCCCCAGAATCCCTGAGTTTTTCTTGTAGGCCACGAGGCCTAGTAGGGGCCCCTGGAGGCAGAACACACAGAACAACTTGCCGTCATTTCTTCTCTCCATGGCCCGAGGGGGTCCGGTTGGAAAACAGGGTCGGGCAGGGCTGGGACAAGGGTCGACCTGTCCCAGAGAGCGCTCCGGAACGTTCTCAGAGCGTTCCAGAGCGCTCTGGGAAGGCCACGGCGCCTGGGATATCCTCCAGAGCGCCTATTCGGAGCGTTCCAGAAACGGCCTTGCCTTCGATCCTCGGCGGAAGGGCGACGGAAGCAAAACGAGGCCGCCTCTGCCGGCGGCAGGGCGGCGGAAGCTCGCCGGAGGGCGGCAGAAGCCAGATAACAAAAAGCACACCCAAGAGATGAAAACGTTTCTGGGGGGTTCGGGGTCTCCGAAATCGCCCCCCTACATCCCCATCCGGATTTCTCCTCGTCCTGGCCTCGTCTTCGCGGGGGGTCGCGACCGAGCGCGCCGGCCAGCGCCGCCCCTCCGAGGAGTGGCCGACGGGGCGCGCCGAGCTGGCCGGCGCGCTGCAGGCCAGGGGCTCTCTTGTGCGTGTCCGCGGGGGGCGTGCCGGCCGGGGGAGGCCCGGGGGCCCGGTCTCGGGGCGGCAGCAGGCGCGCGATCGACGGTCGGGGCACGTCGGCGAGGGCTGCGGAGGTGGAGGAGCAACGCAGGGGAACAAGAAGTGACATAAACATAAAAACTCGGAGGTCCGCGCGGATTTCTCGGATCTGCGCTGGGGCCCCCGGCGGCGCCTCCGGCGCCGCCCCTGGCGCGCTCCGCGCGCCAGGGAGGGGGGTCCAGCGCCGATCCGAGAAATCCGCACGGACCTCCGAGTTTTTATGTTTATGTCACTTCTTGTTCCCCTACAGCTGTCCCCCCTTCCATCGGCTACGTCGCACTGCGACGTTTCGTCTACCGTTCTCTGTCTCTCTCTCTCTCTCTCCCTCTCTCTCTCTCTCTCTCCCACTCCGTCTCTCTCTCTCTCTCTCTCTCTCTTCCTGCATGTAGATATGGATGTATCCATTTACCTATGTCTCTCGCTCTCTCCCTCTCTCTCCGCTGTTGTTTCTGGGATGGCGTATGTTTATCTCTGCCAATGTATGTTGTGCAACATGTGATGTGCAAACATTTGAGGATCAACCCACGTTGTGTAATCTTTTTGGAGCTGCGTTGCAGCCAATGTGATGCAATACAGATGGTGCGCCTTATGTAGTGCATTATACATGGTGCAATCGATGTTGTGAATCAGTTCCTCCTCCCGTCCTCCTCCTCCTCCTTCTCCTCCTCCTCCTCCTCCTCCGCCTCCTCCTCCTCCCCCTCATCCTCTTCTCCTCCTCCGCCTCCTCCTCCTCATTATCTTCCTCATGTAGTACAGTCCTCCTCTTCCTTGATGGTGGCATGTTCCTCCTCCTCCTCCTCATCATTATCCTCCTGCTCTACAAGGGCCGGTGTGGTCGGGCCCCGTGCCTCTCCGCCGACCCAGCCAACAAAAGATATATTTGCACTGCCGCGTGTGAGGCGCCAGTGCAGTCTGTATAACTTTCATGTGTCAAGCAGTGGCGAAGCGTCCTGGCGTGCCTAGAGGCCTGCCAAGCAATGGTCTAATAATTTGTTGTGGCTTCCACGAGATGTTCTTGGAACATGTCTGGCTGGGACTGTCTTGTTTTAACGCGTCGGGATTCTGTTCTAAGACTTGTGTGGTTCTTGGAACATGTTTGGGATCTATGTACATTTCGTGGTAGGCCTATAAGAATGCCGGGACGGTCGGTCCCTGCTCAAATGTGGGCTCGAGCTTAGCGGGCCCTGGAAACGACAGGGCCGTTTTTTCATCAGTTCCGTTTTGCCGTTTTTGTTGCCGGTCCCGACGCCATCTTTGTTTACGGGTTCCATTGCCGTTTGTGTTGCCGGTTCCGGCTCCAGTTCCAATCCAGTAGCCGCTTTTGTTGCCGTTTCTGGTCGCCGCTTTTTTGTCGGATCATTTTCGAGAGACGCTTTTTCGAAAACGAACAAAAAAAAACGACCCTGCCGTTTCCTGGGCCCACTCAGGGCTCAAGCCATGTGGGCTCGGAATGCTCTCTCCTGTGCAACACCAATCAGTGGAGTGGGTCAGACGTCTGTGCACGGCCACTCTGCCTCTTGACTCTCCTGCTCACGCTCCTCATCCGACCCTTCCCTCCCGTGGGCCGGAGGACAGGGGAGGCCTTCCGGCGCGTAGAGTCGGGATCTGGCAGCAGGCTCAGCTTGCTGCTGGCACCAACGACTGAGCATAGGGGGCGAAATTCGTAGGGAAGTTGCGCCAGTTGCTGGAGACGGGCAGGGGACATGAGAGGGGCGCAGAGTCTGAAGGTGAGGAGTCAGGAAGGGAGCGCGGGGGACGGCGACGGCGGAGGCGGCGACCACGACGCCGACGGAGCGGCCGATCCTCGACGTGTCCACGGCGCAGTGGTGGCGGCGGCGAGGGAGCGCGGGGGGACGGCGACGGCGGCGGCGGCGACCATGACGCTGACGGAGCGGCCGACCCTCGGCCGAGTGACGGGCGGCGGACGGCGCCCGGAGGTGACTGCGTCCTACTCGCCTGGCGGCGCCTCGTCGGGCGCGCCGTGCCACAGGCGGTTCGAGTGCTTCTGCCACGGACCGCCCTCGGGGCCTCGTCCTTCCGCCGCCCCAGGCCCCCCCACGCCCTGGGAACCGCCCAGGGGCGTGCCCAAGCAGCCCGACACCTCTGGCATTAAGTCGGGCACGTCCCTCTACAGGAGGAATTTTCAAACATAGTCCAAACATAGTCAGGGGATTATTTTTATATTTTTTGGGCGATTTGGGTGTTTTTTATATTTTTTATTTTTCGCCCAAAATCCGCCTGTGGCGGGCCAGGCCCGACCTAATTCTGGCAGGACCGTCGCCGAGTCGGCCTGGGGCGCCACTCCGCTGGAGCTGCCACGGGCGTGCGAGAGAGGCGACGGTGGCGCGTGTGGCAGCACCCGCGGGGCAGCGCGAGGTGTTCCTTAACATCTGCGCGCGTCAGGACCCGGCCGGGCCCCACGGTGGGCTCTCGGAATCATCGGCAACTGCGCAATTCGCAGGGCCCACGGGGGAGGTAAACTTCTGACTTTGCCCTGGTCCGAAATCCGGCTTAATCCGGCTCAAAATCCGGCGCAGTCCCGCTTAATCCGCGGCCCACTCTGGCGTAGCAGCCCCCCAACGGGGTTTAATCCTCCTCGGTGCGCGACGGAGGCTTGCCGCCGTTTTCGGCCCACCCAGGCGCCTGGGCGCCTCTCGTGACCACGGCCACGCGCGGCTCGAACCACCAGCTGGTCAGGGCGGCGTCCGAGAGGGGGCTTTGGGAATTGCTTTTGGGAGGAGAGAGGAGAGAGAGGAGGAGAGCAGGGAAGAGAGGAGGTGGAGGGGGAGGGGGAGGAGGAGGAGGAGGAGGAGGAGGAGGAAGAAGAGGAGGAGGAGATGGAGGAGGAGAAGGAGGAGGAGACCTCTTTGACCTCTTTGCTCTAGGACACAGTCCACACCCCGTCCTTCATCCTGTCTGCTGCAGTCAGTCCGAAGTGTCTGAATCCCCCTGCGTGACCCGTTGGTCTCCAACCTGCGGCCCTCGGGCCGCTGCCAGCAATCTCTGAACAATCGCCTGCGTCCGAAGCTCCTTGGCCACGCGGCGCAGCTGCTCATGCTCTTGCCCGTCGTCGCGGGCTCGGGTCACGCATGGGGGCTTGGCGGGGGCCCCCGCAGGCTCACGGTGCACCTCCCCCCAGGCCTCGAGGACCGACACGACACGACACCCGTCTCTCCGAGCCATGGCCATCTTGATGGCTCGTGGGGGGCCTTCCCGCCGAGGAAACATGCCTTGGTCAATTCTGCGCATGTTCTCAGCGCCGTTCGGCGTGAGACCCGCGCACTTCTTCCGCAGGGACCTCGAGTCCACGGTGGCATACGTCCCGCAGAGGGAGCAAATCTGTAAGAACCAGCGATCAACGAATGTGATCCAGTGAGACGGGTGGATTTCCAGATCCACACCGTTCAGCGGCGTGAACTCGGGGGCCCCAGGGACGCTTTTCCCAGGGGGCCCAGCACACGACGAAACCGAAAAGCGCAGAAACCTGCATCCAGGGACGATCAGCTCGCATTGAGAGCACCTCCACTTGCTACCTACTTGCTCTAGCTGGTGGGTCGAATCTCGAATCGCTTTCTCCTGCTTGGAAAGCTTCTTGAATACTGGAGCTCTGCCAGCGCGCTCTCCCGTCTCTGACGAGGCGGCCAGCATGAGCGCCCGACGGGCTCGCTTGCGGACCAGGTGCGCAATCGAGTCAATCCTGTCAGTGTCAGGCTCAGTACCCACCAGCCCGAACTCCCACGCCAACTCCGCCCCGACTCCCGCCCAGACATCCGCTACTAAATTGCCTGCCGCCAGGAACTGCTGCTGCTGGGAGTCTAGCAATTCTGGCGACTCGTCGAGATGTGAGGCCGTCCACACTACATTTATCACTCGATCTGGGCGGGCCTGCCAGGCGGCTCTCGCTCGGGTCCTCAGGTCCTCGTTGGGGCCTGTGGCTCTCGGGTGCTCAAAGCGATACTTCCAGGTTTTGCGACCGTCTTGTGGTCTGTGACAAACGTGAAATCTGAGGGGCTCTCCTCAAGCGCCAGCGCAAAAGCTAAAATCTCCGATCGGGGAACTGTTTGCCTGCGACCCAGGAGTGGGACAGCTAAGGCACGACCAACTTCCCACTCCCCGTCACGCTGCTGCAAAGCTACAATCGCTGATCCACATCGGAGGTGGAGGAGGAAGAGGTGGAGGAGGAGGACCAGTATAAGCCCAAGAGGCATCAGCGATGTTGGGATAAAGCCTCCCTCCAAGCACCCGCTTCATTCATAGGCCCCTATAGCGTTTCATTTCCACTGAGGGAACTGCTTCGTTGGATGACAAGTGTTTGAAGACTTTGAAATTTACAAAAATTCAGTGAAAACGAATGTGCGCGGCGTTGAGGCGAGCGACACATTTTGAAAACGACCCGCCCTCAACCCGTGAAACCTTTGCACATGTTTAACACTATTGTGCGCGGCGCTAAGGCGAGTGCCACATTTTGAAAACGATCCGCCCTCCATCTCTGAAGCTGTTGCCATTGTTTACTCTTTTGGGTGGTAATTGATGAGAAAGTCTCAGGCGGAACACCCGGCCTGCCCTCTCGACCGGCCTCGGGGTGCGACAGGGAGAAGTTATTCGTAAGGAAAACGGAATGGAGGAGGAGAAGGAGGAGGAGGAGGAGGAGAAGGGGGAGGAGGGGAGGAGGGAGGAGGGGAGGAGGAGGAAGACATCGATCTTGAGAGAGGGCCGGCCTCGACAGGCCCGCATCGCGCCGACCGCGGAGGGGATGTCAGAGCGGGCGCTCGAGGCTGCACAGACTCTGTGAGCCTGTGGAGTGCCCCTAGGAGACACTGGACAACCCTTCTCATCCCCATCCTCCTCCTCCTCCTCCTCCTCCTCCTCTCTCCTCCTCCTCCTCCTCCCTCCTCCTCCTCCTCCCCTCCTCCCTCCTCCTCCTCCTCCTCCTCCTCCTCTCCCTCTCCCCTCCCCCTCCTCCTTCTCCTCCTCCTCCTCCTCCCCTCCTGCTTATCCTTCTTCTTCTCTTCCTCCTTTCTCCCCTCCCCCCTCCTCCCCCTCCTCCTCCGTCTTCTCCCTCCTCCTCTTCTCCTCCTCCTCTCCCGCTTCCGCCTCTGGGTTGATAGGATTCCGGGATATGTTCTATCAGCCATGCTGCCGCATGAGTTTTAACTTAGTTTGCATGGTGAGTCTTCCTTTCTCCTGCCGTTGTGTGAGGCCTCATTGTATAAGTGGTCGATGGGACCATATATGGGGAGTGATGCACACACAGCGCCATGATCCTTTCGTCTTATTCGAGTAAGACGTTTTCTGTTTTCCTCCTCGTGCAAATGGTCCTGCCTCGCTGCACCGATTCCGTGACACATGCATTTTCCTCACTGTGCGAGTCCAGGGTTTTTGTATCGGGCCTGGCAGGCTGTGTGAGGCTGCGTGCGGCTGGCAGTCGGACTGGAGATATGTGGTGCTTTGCGAGTTCAAAGTAGAAAAAATATATATAAAAAAATGACTGATTTCTCCCTGTCGCACCCCGAGGCCGGTCGAAAGGGCCGGCAGGGCGTTTCGCTTGAGACTTCCTCACCATTTATGACCCGGAATCTGAAACATTGGCAACAGTTTCACAGTAGCCTACGCCTAGCGCCTACGCCTTAGCGCCGCGCACAGTCGTTTTAAAGCATTGCGGTTGAGGGTTGAGGGTTGAGGGTTGAGGGTTGAGGGCGGGCCGTTTTCAAAATGTGGTTCTCGCCTCAGCGACGCGCACAGTCGCCTTACACATTTGAAAGAGTGTTCAAGTATTGAGGGCGGGTTGTCTTCAAAACGTAGCTCTCGCATTAGAGCCGCGCTCATTTGTGTAAACATTTGAGGAAGTTTCACGGGTTGAGGACAGGTGGTTTTGAATATGTGGTTCTCGCCTGTGCGCCGCGCACCACATGTGTTTGAATATTTGCAAGAGCTTCGTGGATTGATGGTGCATGGTTTTCAACATGTTTGTGGCTCTCGCTCTAGCGCCGCGCACATTCGTTTTAAATGTTTGACGCGTTTTCGCGGGCGCCCATGCTCAACAAACCAGACATGTTTTTTTTTTTTTTCGGAAGGGTCGAGGACTATGAGACTATGAGGGTGCAGCACTTGCGCGGGCTCGCGGTTTTGAAGTCTCAGGAAGGTGTCCTGGCAGGATTCAAGGTCGTCAAGACGTTACAGTCAGGTTGATCCGTGTTGTTTCGGCGCACAGGAACCCGACACCAACACCAAGAAACCACTGGAAAAGAACACATGGCAGCTTCTGTTACATGCCGTCGCCCGTGTCTTCGGGCTCGCGTGTCCCTCGTTGATGAATGCCAGCTCTCAGCGCGTGGGAGCATAACGGGCCGTCTCCAATTTCCAAGTGAGCGTTAGGATTTCCATGGGCCGCGCGAGGTCCGCGGGCCGCGCGAACCCAGCCAGCCCCATGAACCCCACAAGTCCCACAAAGGTTTCCCAGCGCGCACAGGCCCGACGCGCCGCGCTGGCCCAGCGAGCCGCGCGGGCACCATGGGCTCCCTGACTTGTCAGGGCCACATCTGGTTTCCGGGCCTTGCAAACCCATGAGGCCATGGAAGCTCCGTGGGCCTCAGGGGCGCCATGAGCTGCATGTGACGTTTCTCTATCAATGAAGCCCCATGGCTTGCACATTCGGTGAGCAACGCGAGCCATCTCAAGTTTTTTTGGCTTCGTTGGGCCGCTAGCGCTCCGAACTTTTCCACTGGCGTCTTGGTACTGGTGCCGGCTTTTCGTTCCCAGCAATCTCAAAACAAAAACGACACCAGCACCAAGACACCCGCTGGAACGGCGGCCCAATGTGCGAGCTGAACCCCTCGACGATTCTGGAAGGTTGCCACGGGCTGCGGGCCTGGGTAAAGAAGGGGCCACGGCCTTGTGCCCAGGACGCGAAAGGCGGCCACCGCCCCCTTTCGCGGAGAGCGGTGGATTCGAAATCGTCGGGCTTTGGTTTCGGGCCAGACGAGGGTCAGGGATGTGGCGCGGGCGGGCATAGGGCGGGTAAGGGATGGGTGGGGGGAATGAGAGGGCGACGAGCGGGCGGGGGGAGGCATGGTGGAGGGCGGCGGTGGGGGGAGTGAAGTTTCAGTCATGGAGGATGCCGCATCCTTCCCTCTTTTCTCCCTCCTCTCCCGACAGCGCCCGCTATGTTCGCTCCTCGCTTGCACTTGTTATTTATTGCTCTCCCTCCTGCGTGCTGCGCGACGACTCCCTTCCCCCGCCCTCCTCGCCCATTCTGCGATACCTCAGGCCAGGGCGGGTTCGCGCTGGTCCAAAACGCAATTCAACATTTCGTGAAGCAAATACGTTCTTGGTGCTGGTGCCAGCTTTTTGTTCTCCAATTGTTGGAACCCCGAGAACAATATGTTGGCAAGGTTCAAGGTCTGCGAACGGTTGTCTTCCAACGAGGCAGTTCCCTCAGTGGAAATGAACCGTCGTAGGGGCCCATGAAGAGGGAGCTTGGATGAAGAGGGAGCTTGGAGAAAAGGTTGCTTCCAACATCGTTGATGACTCTTGGGTTTCTACTGGTCCTGCTCCTCCTCCTCCTCCTCCTTCTCCTCCTCCCCCTCCCCCCCTTGTATCCTTCTCCTCCTCCTGCTCCTCCTCCTTCTCCTCCTCCTCTTCCTACTCCTTCCCTTCCATAATTTCCTCCCCCTCCTCCTCCTCCTTCTCCTTCCCCTCCTCCTTCCCCTCCTCCTCCTCGTCCTCATACTCCTCCTCCTCCTGCTCCTCCTCCTCCTCCTTCTCCCCCCCCTCCCCCCCTCCTCATCCACCTCGTCCTCCTCCTCCTCCTCCTCCATTTCCTCCTCACTCCTCCTCTTCCTTTCCCTCCAGCCCTCGGCGCGGAGTGTCTGAAAGGCTTCGCCTTCTGCCGCCGTCCCTTCCAAGCGGGGCCAGCTCGGGAACGTCTTGGGGATGTCCCCCGCATGCTGCGTGGAGTTCTGGTTTCTCCACGCTCGCATCGCACCCGCGCTTCGAGCCCCCCCGGGCGCTCACGAAGGGGCCTTGCCTTCTAGGATCGAAAGTGCTGGCATCTCCTCAGCGGAAGGTCGGCTGCAGCTGGCAGAAGGAAAGTGGAGGCGGGTCCGCTGGCGGCACCTCGGTGGAATGCGGTGGAAGCACAATCTGCCCTGCAAGGAATGACAACGTTTTTGAGTTCAGGGTCTCCAGACACCTCCCTATCGAGAACACCGGCGACGACTCACCGGCCGCTCCTTGGAAGCTTGGCAACTGCGAGTGCGCCTCGTGGAAGTCGTCTTGGCTGTGGCATGGGCAGGTTGAGTCTCGAGCGTCTCCCTTGGCTCTCCTGGGACGCTCGGGCCCTGCCTGGAGACGTCGGAGGCCTCTCGGGGAGGTGCCGTGGGCTTTTGGGAGGGCGCCGGGTGGGACGTGAAATGTAGTCTGAGGGGCTCTGCCCTCGGCAGCCGGCGCCTCCAAGCGGTGCCAGCTTGGGAATGTATGGGGTAACCCATAGGCCCCCCCCCCCCCCAGTCACCCAGTCAGGGGGTGCTTAAGCATTTGTTCTGCGACCGTATGGAAGGACTGGGGTCCCACCAAACACATAAGCGAACTGTTCTTTCGGAGGAGGAGGAGGAGCAGGAGGAGGAGGACAAGGACGAGGAGGATAGACCAGGGAGAGGAAGAGGAGGAGGAGGAGGAGGAGGAGGAGGAGGCGACGGTGGTGGGGGAGATTCAATAAGGAGAGGAGGCAGGATGAGAAGGATTATAATGTCTAGGACGACGACGAGGATTAGTGGGGAAAAGGTGAGCAGGAATAAAGAGGCACAGGAGTTCGAGGGAGAAGGATGGGGTGGTGCAGGTGAAGTTGGATCAGGATGATGGTCAACTTGAAGATGAAGGAGGGTGAGGAATAGCAGGAGGAAGCGGACTGCGGTAAACGCAATAATAATGGACGAGGTAGGGAGGGATGAGAAGCATAAGACAGAGGGATGCTGCTGCTGCTGGTGGCGGCGGCGATGATGATGATGAGGATGATGACGATGAGAATGGTGATGATGCTGATGATGATGATGATGGTGATGATGATGATGATGATGCCGATGATGGTGGAGGTGGTGATGATGATACTGCTTGTGTTGGTGATAGTGACGGATGACGACAAATATGTTGAAATTGATAAGGATGATGCTAAGTATGATGATGATGATGATGATGATGATGATGATGATGATGATGATGGTTGTGGTGGTGATGATGCTAATGGTGATAGTGATGATGGTGATGGTGATGTTGATGATTATAGTGGTGATGGTGATGGCGTTGCTAATGTTGATGATTATGATACCGATGATGATGATGATGATGGTAATGATTATGGTGATCATGAATTGTTGATGATGATGCTGATGCTGCGTTGGTAAGCATGTTACTTGCGACGACTCTGATGATGGGAAGAAGCAGGATAATGCGCATGTGCATGCGGATGAAGACGAGCATGCTGATGAGGGTGATGGTGTTGTTGATGGTGTTGATGATGATGGTGATGATGATACTGATGATGCTTGTACTGACGATGCTGACGATGCGGATGTTGTTCTTGATGCTCATGTTGTTGTTACGGGTGATGATGGTGTTGATGATGGTGATGTTGGGCAGAAGAAGAAGAAGGATGATGAGGAGGATGATGCTGATACTGACGACGACGACGGTGATGCTGCTGGAGATGACACTGCTGATGACGGTGATGGTGGTGGAGATGGTGATCGTGTTCGATGATTATGATGGTGTTGCTCATGGTGATGATGACGATGATGATGATGATGATGATGCTGGCGATGGTGATGATGCTGATGCTGATGCTGATGCTGATGCTGATGATGATGATGATGATGATGATGATGATAATGATGATGACGAGGAGGAGGAGGAGGAGGAGGACATGATACTGACATTGATGATGGTGATGATGATTATGCTTTTGTTGATGCTGATGATGATGATGATGAGGAGGAGGAGGAGTAGGAGGAGGAGGAGGAGGATCAGGATGAACATAGAGGGGGCAGGGATCATATGAGGAGGAAAAGCGCTCTGCAAGGAACGTACGTGTGCGACCTGGGCAGCAGCTGGGACAAGGCCGCCGTCCCCTCCTGCCTTGACCGCTTCCTCCGCTGGCCTTTCTCGGGAGGGGGGGGGGTATCGGGGCAAAGTTAGTGGTGAATAGGCTCAGGGTGGGATGCATCGAGCCTGGTCGTTCGGAGGGCAGGTGATAATTCTCTTGCCGCATTTCGTCGAGTCTCGACTCCAAGTCGCAATTTGATCGCCGATAGTGCCCGACAGCCCAGCCCTTGCAGGCCCTTGCAGGCTCGCTATCGGGGACCTCCTACCGATCAATCGGCGATGTGCCGCCGATTCCAGGTAGATATCGCTCCCCTCTGAGCCGGTCCCCCCCTCTCATTGCCACTCAAGAGGGTGGGGAGGGGAGGGGAAAGAGGGAGGGTGGGGAGGAAGGATGGGGATGGAGGGGGGAGGAGGAAGAGGGGGAGGGGGGGGAGGGAAGAGGGGGAGGAGGGAGGGGGGGAGGGGTGGAGGGAGGGGGGGGAGGGAGGGGGGGGGGGGGGGAGGGGGGGGGGGGAGGGGAGGGGGGGGGGGGGAGGAGGGAGGAGAGGGAAGGCAGGGAAGGAGCAGGCCCAGTGGGAGGACTGGGGCGAGCGCGGGAGGAATGGCGCGCTCTGGGCGGGATTACTTACTCGTCTGTGGGCGCCGGCAGTGCACATTCCTGCCGCGCGCGCGCCCAGCGCTTCGACCGGGAGCTGAGGCGATGCTGTTTGTGCTCTTGAGGACCATCGTTTTCTTATTGCACAGCTGTGTTCTAGAGCTCGGACCTCTTTATTTTCGTTCGTCGTTCGTTCGTCATTCGTCCTCCCCCCCGGCCACAGAAGGAATCTCCTGGAGGAAGGAGGCGAAAGCTCCCGTCCCTCGCAGCTCCTTGGTGCAAGAGCCAGGGCACGCGTGCCACTTGTATTCATATCCAGTTCGTCTTTAGGGGAACGAAGAATGGCATAAACATACAAACTCGACGATCCGCGCGGATTTCTTGGATCCTCGCTGGACCCCCCTGGCGGCGCCTCCAGCGCCGCCCCTGGCGCGCTCCGCACGCCAGGGAAGGGGGGTACAGCGCGGAATCACGAAATCCGCGCGGATTTCAGATGTTTTATGTTTATGTTTTTCTCGTTCTTCTAGTCTTGGACTTTCGTGGAAGGGGCCCCGCAAGGCCGCGGCGCACTGGATACTGATAAACATCGAGCCCAGGGTCCAGATTTATCCACATCAGGTGCGCCTCGGGTTTCTGGGTCAGGGAGCCCGAAACTCCAAGGCGCACTTGATATGGACATAAATATTGCCCGCAGTTCTTGCACGGGATCTCCTGCCAGCCAATGTTGGCGTCGTGACAAGATCACGACCGAAGTTTTTGTTGCAGCTTTCGGCCTCCAGGGGCCCTCGTTGGGCCTCCGGGACAATCAAACATCAATGCGGGATGACAACCCAGCCCTGCCTCGGAAACGGGTCGGATTCCAGGGGACCCCGTATGGAACCGAAACAAGACGTCGCATGTTTGGGTTGACAGCGCGCTAGCCAGGCCCTGCGGAGCCGACGGACAGACGGCACAATCAGATCCTCTGACAACGAGTTGTTGGCGCGCCGAGTGGCAGGGCACAGCGCGAGCTGGAGGTCTGTCGCGACCCACCCTCGACCGACCCTCGACCTCTGTTGCGACCCACCCGCGGCTCATTCCGCGCCCGCCCCCTCACTCTTATCCGCAACTGCGGGGTGCTACATAATGTTGTTCCTGTCAAGAGGGTTCTTATATGGCAAGCCGTCAACTTCACCAGATACGATCAACCAATCTGAGATTTGAATTCACGCCCTCTCCGAAGGGCTTGGCAAGACGATCGGGGACTGCTCCAGCTTGGGCAATTCGCCTACCAAGAAAACCCTTCGGGACCTCATTCAAGTTCCCCCACTGGGGGAGGAGGGAGATGAGGGAGTTCTGTTTTGTTTTTTGTACCAGCGCTGACTCCAAAAGGACGTGGTGGAGTAGGATGCCCAGGTGCGTGAGCGAGACAGACAGAGCAAGCAGAGCAGAGCCACATGCGCCAACTTGGCAAACCTGGTCCCGCGGGTGGCGGCTCCACGGACCCATTCCTTAAGTGCGGCATGTCTCGCGACAGGAGGAATATTCAAGGATAGGGACACATAGTCTGGTGACGATGGTTCGTAATCCTTTGATTTGTTTGTTGGACTTGTGTTTGATTTTTGCTTCTATTCCACAGCCGGCCTGTAGGAGGACGTGCCCGACCTAAGCCCCTTCTCATGGGAAGAGTACCCTCCAATGCTCTTCGCACTTCGCGACTCATTTGGGGGAGGTTCGTCCAGCACGACGGCCAGATCCTACTGTCCTCCTGTCGGTCTGCGCCCGCGCAGTCCGACCCACGTCGCCCTCGTGCCCAGGCTCGGTCTCCGTGCGCCCTCTCCGTCGGGAGGGGAGGGCTGGAGGACCCGCGAACCGATCGAGCCGAGGCTGCGTGCTGGGGTCTGGACGCGGCACCCTTCGACTCGATGCCTCCCGACCCCCAGGGAGGGGCTCGGCCCAATGGGCTCGACCATGGGTGCGATCCGCTGGGTCCGCGACCTCGGCGCAGCGTCTGGGGAGGCGTGCTGAGCTTGGAGGTCGAGCTCCTTCGAGGTCGGAGTTCGGGCTTCCTTCGTGGAGCTCTGGAGCTTGGCGTCGGAGCTGGAGCTCTGGAGCTCGAGTCTTGGCTCAGGGCTTGCGCCCTGCCCCCGCGAGGCGGGCCGGAGGAGGAGGACCGGGGAGGCCGGTGCGCCACTCGGCGCGGCCCGCGCTCTGCGGCCCCCTGCGTTTCTGCGTTTCTCGCTCCGAGCAGCGTCTCCACGAGCGCCCGAAGCGCGGAGCGCACCGCAGCAGCCCACGAGGGCCGTGCGGGCACTCAGACGGCGGCCCCGGGAACCCGACCCCGAGGAGAAGAGAGGGGACCACGGACCAGTAAATACCTCGGAGGAGGGGAGAGGGGCCGGGTTTTAAAAAGGAGGCCCGACAGGGCCCATGGGCGGGCGCCGCGCGCGCCCGCGCCCGCGGGCGTCAGGCAGCACGGCACGGCGCGCGGCCAGGCCGTCGGCCTCTTCGTGGGCCGGCGGCCGCACGGCGGCGGCTGGGCTCCCTTCGGCGCGGAGCGCTGAGCCCAGCCGCTGTGGAGGCGGCTCCTAGGGGCTGGCTGCCCCCCGCCTTGGCGACCTCCACCCTTCGGCGCCGCGCGCTGTGGAGGCTCGCCGAGCCGCTCGTGGGCTCCAGCTGGCCTGCACTGGCTGCTGCTCTTTCCAAATCCTGCCGTCTCTGGCCGGCTGGCCTCGGCCCCTCGCATGCCACGCGAGGGCGACGGGGATACACCCTTCGGCGCCCTGCGCTGTGTATCCCACGTCGAGGGGCAGGCTGCCCCTTCTTCTTCTGGTAGACTCTGTAGTTCTCGAACCTGTGGTACTGCTTGAATCTGTAGTGCGCGAACCTGTGGTACTCGTCCCAGTCGTGCTGGTCAAGGTGGTACTGCTTGACTCTGCGGTGCTCAATCATGTTGGTCGTCGTAGTACAGCGTGAGACTGTGATGCCAAGCCTGTGGTACTCGACCCAGCGTAAGGTATATCAGTTGTCCTCGATCATGTGGTACCCGACGCGGCCGTGCTGGTCGGCGCTGATGTCGGGAGGTGGTTGTAGTGTGGGTGGTCGGTTGATTGCTGGTTGATTGTTGCTTGTCGCGCGTGCTGGTTGATGGGTCGTTGGGAGGTCGGCTTGTTGCTGGTGTTGTGGTAGTGGTCGTGGGCGCATATGAGGCCTCCATGCACCGACTTCAAGTGGGGGTCGTGGCTGCCCCACCTCGTCCCGCTATGGCTAGGGGTCACGGTGCCCTCGGTGGGGGCGAACCCCAGGCCTGGTGCATGTTTTTGTCGGAGTGGGATGTCTCGGCTGTCCTGGGCTTCGCCCATGGGCGCTCGGGAAGCTCCTCCTCCGCCATGGGAATGGTGGGGGTGGCGAGCTAGGGCGGACCGCGGGGGCGCAGGTAGTGGACGTCCTACCCCCCCCGTGCCCCTCACCATCCCCCCTGGTAGGCGCGGGTAGTATTCGTCCTTCCCCCCCCACCCTTCGAGCCCGTCTCGAAGCTTGATCCATGCCTCACCAGGGCAGCGTTGACTTGTAAAGAGGTGTGGTGGGCCGTACAAGGAATGTGGTTGATGTCGGTCGGTGGTGCAGCGTGGTCGTAAGAGTCGCCTACCGCCAGCCAGCTGGTGACCACTGAGTTGTATACGACCGATCACCGCCAGGATACACACAGCAAAACGTAGCGATTTGTGCCTGGGGTGTTCCCGCGCGTTCGGGGCTTCCCCAGGACTTGCGTCCTAACACCACAAGCAAAACTTGGCGACGCTGCCTGAGGTCTTCCCACGCATTCGGGGCTTCCTCAGGACTTGAGTCCTGACGCCGTAGTGCTTGTCGTCGAGGCCGCTCTTCGCCGCGAAATGCCCTGTAGTACCCGCCGTGGTCGTGCCCGTGCCTGTAGTGCTCGACATAGTCTAGCTGGAACGGGTGGCCGTATTTGACTCAGTGGCACCCACACCTGTGGTGCTCGGCACAGTCGTGCTCGTCGCCATGGTGGTGCTTGTCTCAGCGCTGCGCTGGCCTGTGGTACTCGGCTCCCACATGCTGGTCGCCGTAGTACTGCTTGTGCTGCTTGCACTAGTGGTGCACAAGCCCGTGGTACTCGAGTCAATCTTGCTGCCCAACTGCCAAGAGATAACAAGACATAGCAAAACACTTACAGTGATGCCTGGGCGCTTTGCTGCCTTTACCCAGGGAAATAGATACGCATAGAAAACCAATGCCAGAGCTGCATGATAACGCCAATAAGAATACCAAAAAGAATACTCGAGGGGGGGCGCGCTCCGTCGCCTTTGAGGGATCGTGCCCACCCGTATGGGCGCCACGGGTCCCCCCCCCTCGAGAATGGCACGCCATCGCAGTCCATGAAGAAGCCATGCTCGCATAATCATACGTTCGTGCTGGTCACTCCAAATATTGAGTCCGTAAGTTCGGTAGGTACGCAGGCCCTCGATCGCCCCGTCGATGAGTGCTGCAAAATATAAATCCAATCAGTCCACTGGACGTGCTGCAGAATCTGTAATACTGCAAAATAACGATTCATTCGCGAAATAGTTGTGCGGGTCGACGTGGTTCTGCCTGAGCTTGTGGGCCCACGACTGTGGTGATCCACCCCGCCGTGCTTGTCGCCGTAGTACAGCGCGCTACTGCGCGTCGATGCTAGCGCCGGTGATTACCCCATGCCCTGTGACAGTCGTGCCCCAGCTGTTCTGGCTCAATGTAATGGTCCAGTGGCGCATAGAAACTGTGGTAGTATTCATCTGTCTCGGCCCACAGTGCATCTGCGTCAGCGAGCTGTCCCCAGTGGGCTTCGAAGGCCGTTGCCATTGCCTTGCACAACCTCGAAGGATATTCTTTGAGAGGGGCGGTCCTCCAGCCGCCCTGCCCGTCTCGTCCGTAAGCTCTATCGCGTCCGTTATGTCGGCACAGCTGACCACCAGGCACTGCCCCAAGCTCTTGTGCGAGTTCGCTGAGGTGCACCGCCAGCAGACACGTTGGCTTTCGCGCGGCCTGCCCAAACTGGCACTGGTCGATGTAGTGTAGCTCAACGTTCGTCTGCTCTAGCAGCCACAGCGTCTCCGCTCGCTGCCAGCTGCTCGGCGCTTGAGGACACCGGGTAGCTGGAGCAGGATGCTCGAGTATAGCGGAGACGTTGTACTGCAAGCCCGTGGTGATGAGTAGTAAGGCTGTCCTGTAGAGCTCGTTGGCCAGTGCTAGCTGCTGCAGTTCCGTTTGGTTGGCTGCTTGTATGCCCCGGGGGAAGTCGTGGGTGCGCAGTGGGCGCGGGGCTTTTCCCTCGGTGGCGCGCCAGCGCGATGAGCACCACTGGGCCACGTCTCGCACGGGGGGCCGGCTACGATGCCGAAGATTTTGCCCTGACGTATCGCCGCGCACCAAAATTCAACAGCGTCTGGCTTGGTCAGGTCGCCTGTGTCGGGGTCGATCTGCACATCAAGTGATAATACTATCAAATTGCATTTCCCGAATGTTCATCCCGAAGTGGTGCTGGAAATCCTCCACTCAACGTCTTCCTGAGAATAGGTGTAGCAAGAACATGGCAGTAGTAACCGTGGGCCTGCACGGTGCAAAGGTCCTTGCTGATGGCGTCTCCGCTTGCAGGGCCGCTGCTGCGGGCGGCGCAGGCGAGAGCTGGAGCTGGTGTTGATCGATGTGGTCGGCGAGCTTGATGTGGATGATCTGCTGCGCATGCACCAGCGCCTTAGTAGCTCCGTGACCCATCGCTTTCCTCGCCGCCACCGCATCGCGTTCTTCGTCGCGACGTTCGGCTGCCTCCTGCAAATCCATTGGAACTTCAATAGCTTGGAGAACAGCCAGGCACATGTGGCACCTTCTCAGGTGCCTGGGTATGCGAGATCGCGCGATGAAGTCCTTCCCGCACCCAGGGCATGTTGTCGAGCGGTCGAGTAGTTCAGGAAGGTCGAAGCCGATGTGCTCCATGGTGCGGTGGCGCTTCCATGCTCCACGTGTTTTCAGGACCTTGCCGCACTCGTAGCATATGCAACCACTGTGTTGTGTAGGTGGCCGCCCGTCAAAGTTGGGCGTGGTAAGTCCGAAGTCTGGCGCGAGCCGATGCAGCTGCCGTTGCCAGATCCGATGTCGATATACGTCGTGCTGTCAGGACTTGCACCTAAGCCAGGCACGCGTGATCATGACTTGTGCGGAATGCTCTTGCTGTGCTCGCACTCATCGTACAAGGCCCCTGATGTCACTGCCCATGTCCTCGTCATCCAGCAGGAGTCGTTTTGTCCAGTCCAGGTCCTCGACGATAAGCACATTCCAGGCCTTACTGTCCTCCCAGAGCTCGCCGATGAGACGGTGAAGAAATGGCGTGTCCGCATGTAGCATTCTGATGAAGTGCATCAGGCGTCGTCGACGCAGGGACATGTGGATCGGGACTTCATCGCATAGCAAGTAGATCTCGTCGCCCAAGGTGTGTACGTGTCCCGCCCCGTGTCGCTGTTGTCGTGCGGCCGCTCGGAGACTCGCCATGCGTCGGCCCTGCAGCATCTGCTTCTGTTGTGCTGTCAGCGGCCCCCATATTTCGCAGTCGTATTTCGCGCCAGAGCCGTGAGGTACTGCATCTTGGCTTTGAGGTTGATGTGCGGAAGTCGGTAGATGGATTTCTTCAGGGGGGCCCTCCGCAGATCTGTGATCGACGATGCGTCTCATAAGGTTTGGCCCTTCGCTGCCGTCGCTTGCCACCGCATTGCCCAATGTGAGTCCCTGGGTCGTAACTTCAGCTGTGGTGGCGTCGATGTTGGTCAGCGGTTGGCCATCCTCGCGGTGCAGCGTGACAGGGCTGGTCTGGAAGATCTTCGCCTTGATATGCTGTTTGGCGTGTCCGCCGATTTGCAGCAGGGCTTTGGTCTTCTTGGGATGCAGATCGTGCCCGAAGATCTTAAGTCTCCTCGCAATGATGGACACTATATCAAAGATGCTGCTCTCGATTTTTGCATTGTCCCTGAGTACGCACAGGAAGGTCGCATCGTCCATGAAGGATACTTCTGGCATGGCCCCTTCATGATCGCGGAGGTGGCCTGTGGTGGTAATGGCTTGCTCTCCCACAGGTGGTAGCTGCAATGAGTAGCCCCCCGCATGCAACTCCTGCTCCAGCGGGCCCAGGGCGTGCGCGAAGCTGATGTTGAAGATGAGGTCGGCTAGGCCGTTGCCTGGGCGTGTGCCCTTGCGGCTCTCTGCGCATAGCTCGTCTCCACGTGCTTGGAATAATGTCGTGTCATGTGCCTCTTCCAGCTGGAAGCGGAGGCTCTCGTCTACGTCGTTGAGCGCTAGGTAGCCTGGTGCTGTGATCAACTGCTGGATGGCAGGCATGAGCCATTCTGGTGGGTCGCATCCTGACATAACCTTGTGAAGCCACGGCTTCTCACCCCCACGGCCCCAGGAGGAACTCGCGGATGACGGAGTAGAAGGCCTGCCGGAGGTCTAACAGGATGCCGACGGCGCTGAGGCGCTTGCGCTTGCAGATCCCGAAGAACGCTTTGATGGTGTGGGTGGAGTACGCACCTGACTTCTTCGGGATTCCGCCATGCTGAGTGACTCGCAGTAGACAGCTGCAGACCCTCAGCGTCGTTGAGCGGAGCCACTTGTGGTAGTGCTTGGCCACTGTGTTGTTGAGGAGGATCGACCTGTAGTACTCCAGTACGGCCCTCGTGCCGCTGCCCTTATGAAGCTTCACTGCGACACCTGCCTTGAATTGGATTGGTTCGCGGCCTCGCAGGATCGTCTTCAGAACGACAGGATACCAGTGGCGGGCCGTCTCCTCGGGCGCGAGTTTGAGGATGTCGTCGAGGTTGCCGTCAGGTCTTCCTGCTCGACCCTTTTTGCCGTCCGCGAAGCTCTCCACCAGGTCGTTGAGTGTCATGGGCAGGTGCTGCGAGACCTCATCGGGTGGTGATCTGCCAGTGCGGCTGCTGTTGTATCGGTCCGTGAGGTCGTACTTGCCCCTGATGTCTGCTGACTCAATATTGGCGAAGTGCTGGAGCGTGGCACGGCTGATCTCGCTCTGACTGCCCATGATGGTACCGTCGGAGTGCTGCATGGTGGGTAGCGCACTGTCGTATTTTGGCTTGCGGCCGCCGTGGATCAGGATCTTCTTGGTCAGCTGCCGCTCGGACCTGGCGTCCCGTGCTGTTCTACTGTCTGCCAAGCTGATACCAAGGTCATGGAAGTACTGGTTGCGGTCGGTGCTGAGCTGGTGCCTGAATGCGTCCTTAGTGTGGGCGGTGAAAAGCCTTGCGGCGTCGTGCGCAATGCCGAGGCAGCCAGTAGTGCGGCTGAGCTGGCAGGCGCCAGCAAGGGCTGCAATGGAGTTGAACCATCTGTCTTCCGCGTGGGCGTAGGCCGGCGCCTCGTAGCAGAGCCTCTTGCGGAATACTTCTAGTGGTGTTGGGCCCCCATTGTTCGTGTAGGTCCGCGTAGAGCTCTCAGCGTATCTGCGTAGTCGCAATAGTCGCATGCTGGCCTCGGAAATTGTGGCATTGCAAGGTGTAAGCGGGTCCCGTCCGAAATGCTGCGTCGTCTTGTCGGCAATGAACCCCGCCGTCTCGTGGTAGTGATCGTTGACATCGGCCTTCCATGGTGGTAACCTGGTGCTGTTCAGGTCCTGCTTGAAGGCGGTGATGCACTCTGGGTTCTTGAGCTTGTTAGTGTCCAGCTGAGTGGCGCCTTTCAGGTTGCGGTGGCGTCCGATGATGTCACCCACGACTTCAACAAGCACGGGCGGGTGATCCGTGGTCGAGTCGAAGCCGTTCTGAAAGCCACTGTTCCTCCGCTTGCTGTGCTCGTTCTTCTTCTTGGCGCCCGGCTTTTGGAAGTCCTTCAGTACTGTGCAAGCTGCGACGCATTTGAATAGGCAGGGAGCCGTGGCGACGTAGTCGATGCGGTTGGAGACCCCGTCTCTGTGGTATGTGTAGTCGTCGCTGTCCCCGTAGTATGTGTTGACGACGTGCAGGCGGCGGTTGGCGACAGACTCATGGAGTTCGTGGCCGTTCTTGTCGGCCAGTTGATTTGGACCCTTCTGGCCCAGCCACAGCGAGTCCTCTCCATCTTTGTGTCCTAGTTTGGCATTCGCGTCGATGAGTAGGATCTCTGGCTTCCATGTGTCGCACAGCTCTCTGAAGTGTTCCCACCACCCACTGATGTCCTTGGCCTTCTGGTACGGGGCGTGGGCCACGGCGATGACGTGGTGGAACAAGGGAGCATGCACGCGCACAAAGAGCATCCTGGCCGAAGAGTGCAGTTTTGTGAGCTGGGACTGCTTGAAGTACAGGTCTTTCCATTTGAGCTCTCCGTACGGGATCTCCACGTTGAGTAGCAGTGCGCATCCCCAATTGCCGTCCTGCGCGTCGCTCTGAATGTTGATAAAACCTTCCTTGTCCAGTCCATATGGCCTCCTTACAGCGCGTCTCCTGCAGCCCGGCGACGTGTACCTTCAGGTCCAGGAGTTGGGCTCTGACCAGGGCCCCTTTGCTGGATATGTCCAGGTGCAGGTCTGTGGAGGTGAAGTCGCCTACCATGGACTGGGCGTTGTACCGCGCGATGTTGAGCTTCAGTATGCCCTTGTTGTAGCTGTCCACGGTGAGGTCGGGGATATGGTCTGCTTCCGCCGTCTGAGGTGCGACATGCTCCTCGAGCTGTCCGTGCGTCCAGGTTGGATACGCATGTAAGTCCCTGCAGGCTGGGTTATCCATCCAGGCCAATTCGAGCGTGCTGTTGTATCGTACCATGTTAACTAGTTCTTCCGCGGGCGGTGGTGGCGCTGGTTGGAGTGCCGCATACTTTGACAAAATATCTGCTGCTTCGTTCCAGGGTGCATCTCGGTGAGCATGTGTATGTTCGAAGCTGATGATCTTGGTGAGTTGGAGCTGCTGGAAGAGTATACGTGTGAACCTCGCGAGTGGGTGGTTCCTACTCGATCTGATCCTCGATGTTCCAGCTGCTGCGCCAAGGGCTGCGGTATTGTCGCCGATGATGACGATCCCATGCTCGTCGTCCTCCTGGATACATGCTATACCTGCCCAGAGCAACGCTCCCAGTTCGGGGCTAGTACTGGAGGTGATGTTGTCGGCCATTTCCTCGCTGACTGACAGGGCGTGGTTGGAGTACATGTGTCTGTGGTGGGCAATGCCCTGGTCGTCTCCCCTCAGATGTACCACCGCCCATGCCGATGTGCCTGGCGCCTTAGCGTGGTAGGAAGCGTCGGTGAAGTAGTTGTGCCGCTTCACAGACGCCGAGGGTCTCGGGGGCGCGAGTTGCCTTACCGCCAGCCTGGTGTGCTCGTGCAAGTCGTGGTCCTCGAGGTCATGGTGCCATGTCAGCTTCTGGACGTGTTGTTGGAACTGTCTCGGTAGGAACTGTGGTGATCCAATATTGGCATAGCGTCGTTGAATGCTGCTGCTGCCGCTGCGCAGTTCGGTATCGTGCGTTCGTCCGTGTGTTGCTGGTCTAGTTCTTCTTCGGCGTCGCCTCCTGCGCTCGCATCGCAGGTAGTCGTCGCTGTGGTCGCACTCATTGTTGGTGCAGCGATTGTCTTGGGTTCTGTCTGCAGTTACGCTGCGCCTGGGTGGGATGCGGAAGGGGTGCATGGCTGTGGTTGTTCGACAGTGTGGTGCGGGGGTGGACTGGTGCAGTCCAGTCGGGTGGCCGCGAGTGCCGTGGTAGCACTTAAAGGGCAGCATTGCGCGTCGAGGTTGTACGTCTTTCTGGGGCTGCTGATGTTGTCTGGGGTGTGTAGTGCAAGCTGGAAGTGGCTGCTCGGGCTCCACGTGGTCGGCTGGAATACAGGGTGCGGGGCCCGCCCGCGTCGCGCTCCTCCCCCGAGGAGTCGGTGATGTTTGGCAGCACACCTCATCGGCGTTCAAGTTGTCCGATCCAGCCCGCACGGCCAGACTGAACAGGGGCTCGTGTGATTGGGCATGGGGCATGCTGTCGCGTAGACGATGAGGTTTGCCGTCAGGGGATTCGTGCCAGCTGCTATCTCGGGTAGCCCTTGCCTGCGCTTAGCTGCTCGCGGTGGGCTGTGTGTGGGGGACATGACTGGAGCCGGTGGTGGAGTTGGCGCTGCTCGGTGCTCGCTGGACCTGGTTGCGCACCACAGCACGACATCGCTGGCGCGAGAGCAAGGCTTCGACCACCCTCCCGTCGGAGGCATGCCCTCGCGCCTTCGCACCTGCAAGGGGGAGTCAACCCGCAGCTTTTCGGGGAGGGCAGGTCCGCCCGTCTGCGGCCTTGCAGTGTGAGGCGACCCCGCGCTGACGCGCCAACGTAGACAGGTCCTGGTCGATGCGTTGTGCTGTTTGGGCTCGACTGCGTATTGAGTATGCTCTGCTGCTGAGAGCCGAGGCGTTGGTCTCCAAGTAGTACGGGTACTCGTACGGCTGCCGCTGTGGTCCCGACTCGGGCGCCCGATAGTGCCGCCCATGGCCTGGGGGGTAGTCGGGGCCGCTGGCGGGCGGTCAGTGTTGTTGCTCGGTGCGATGGCACGGTGACCAAGCGTGTCGCAGTCGTGCTCCGCTGGTTGTGCAGATTCGCAAGGCTGAGTACTATCTGGCAGTACGTCATCGTCGCTGCTGATGTTGTCGGCAAGTGCATCGAAAGAGTTCTTTGTCGAGATCGCACCGCGGCCTGAAATAGTCTCCACCCTGGGTAGCTGTCTGCGTAACCTTCTGCGCTTCGCCGCTCTCCTTGCTGCTGCTACCGCTGTGGCGTCGTTGAGGTGCGATTATGTTGGTGCTGGGCTTCTGTCGTTGCTATCAAGGTATGTGTCTTGGATCTGCTCAAGCTCGTCGGCTCGGATTGGTCCATGCTGAAGCTGTCGTTCGCAAACGGTGCTTCGTTGTGCCGTCGTATGTGCATTGAATTTGGCTGTCACAGGTGGACTAGCCAGCCCCCTTGGGGTCTTTCTGCTTGTCTTGCAGTCCTCCTGCGGGCCAAAGTGGCTGGCAGTGGGAGGTTGGCGCGAGGGCCAGGCTCCGTCGGCTGCAAGTGTCGGGTGCTCAGAGAGGGCCCGGCGCTGGGAGACCTCCAGAGGTGGTGTCTCTGGTAGTCTCGACCTGCTGCCTGGGTCCTCCTTCGCGTGGCTGCGCAGCCTGGGTTGCGGCGCCGCACGGGCCGCCGCAACTCCCGCGGAGTAGGATGTTGGCACTGGCATGGCCGAGGGGCGTCGCCTTTGTCCATGCTGCTGGTACTGTGGCTGGCTGCCCGAGTAGCTCTCCCACTCTTGTTGCAGCCTCGCCCCGCCGTTGTGCTGGTTGTCAGAGTGTGCCCTGTCAGCCTGGGAGCCCCCAGGTAGACCACGCGTCGCGGCCTGAGGGAGTCGCTCAGGTCCACGCTTGGATCGCTCCTGCTTGGCGTCGCCCTCCTGTGGGCGGTCCCCACCCTTGCCCAAAGTTGCGGCGTCTAGAGAGCTGGTAGTGCAGATGGTTCGTCTGCTGCGTCTTTTGGGTCGGGGCTCCCTAGTGGAGCGCTGGTGGTCTGAAGCGGATGCGGCATCCCCAAGGCTCGCATCGGCTTGGGCGTAACTGTGTAGTGTGATGGAGGCTAAGTGCGATTGTGCGCGGCCAGCCAGGGGCCGCGTGTGGGAGGGGCTGGGCGTAGGCTCGTCAGCGCACGGGTCTCTGAGTCTGGGCCTCCTATCCCCGTGGTCTTCTGGTGTGGTTGACTGGACGCAGGTCTGGGCCAGTTGCCCCCCAGCCTGCGTGCTCCCACGCAGTTTTTGACCATCGACCCCCGTCGAGGTCGCTCTCGCCGCTCTCGATGAAGGATGCCACTCTGTCACATGGGTCCGCGAAGCCGTCGTCCGCGTCGCAGATCCTGACTTTTTAGGCTGGCTCCTTGCTTTCCTGGGCTCTCTTGGTTGCTTCAGATTGCCTCTGCGAGGTGGTGCTGAGCTCGTCCTCTCTGGTGTGCCCATGTGGAAGCGCGGAGGTGGCAGCCGTGGCTCGTGTGGCACTGTGGGCGTGATGTCCTCGATCGGCAGGCGTGGAGGAGTGTTGGGACAGGCTTCTTCGTCGCGGCTGAGGTCGATGAACAGGGTCGTCATGGGTGTTTTGGCTGGCTGTAGCTGCTGTTGCGAGCTCTTGTTTGGCGTGAAGGGCGTGACGGGTGGGAAAATGCTGGGCCTCGGCGTGGGCTGCTCCGTCGGTATGGGCGAGTCTGCTGCTATCGTTGGTGAGAGTGAGGCTAGGTCCGTCGGAGCTTCGTCCCCCTCCTCCTCCTCCTCCTCCTCCTCCTCCTCCTCCTCCTCCTCCTCCTCCTCCTCCTCCTCTTCCTCTTCCTCCTCCTCCTCCTCCTCCTCCTCCTCCCTTCCTCCCTCCCTCCCTCCCTCCCTCCCTCCCTCCCCCCCTCCCCCCGAGGCAACAGGGCCGGGGGCCCCCGGAGCGGTGTGTGTACAGTCGGCCCGGAGCAGTATCGGAGGTGGATAGACCTCCTAAACTGACACGTCGATTACGGAATTGGCCGTTTTCGGTTCGCGAGAGGGCGTCGCGGCCGTCATTTTTGCGGGTCCAGGTCCGTCGGTTTCGGCCCCAGGCCGTTTTCATTAAGGGGAGGTTTACTAAAGGGAGCTTTGTCCTCCGCCGATAGTAGGTCGACCCCGCCAGGTCAAAGGTACCCTTGTGTCCTGTGTCTCGCGACCCATGCCTCCTGCATTCCTAGCGCAGCGTGCCCCTCGGAGAGGGTCTTTTGTCCTCTCGCGTGTCCTGTCCAATGAAGTCCGACTGCAGCGTGCTCGTTTTCTGAGTCATCGTTTTGCCGATCGGCGCGGACTCTATCGGCGCGGGCCCTCGCACTCCCCCCCCGAGGGGCAACGATAGGGGGGATAGGCATTCTTAGGGAGGGATGTATCGACCCCCGCTCGCCCACTGATCGCCGATAGGGGCCCGATGGTCCCAGCCTGCCCAGGAATGTGCGGATTCACGATCGGAGGCCTGTCGCCGATCGACCAGCGATTTATCGCCGATTCCAGGTCGATGCATCCCCCCAAATGCCAGTCCCCCCCTATCGTTGCCCCTCCCCCCCCTCCCCCCCTCCCGTGGAGCAGACCTCGGCTGTCTCTGGCGCCCTGTTCGAGCAGGCGGCGTCGCCCCCACGGGACGCAGGGGTCCAGACAGCCGCAGCAAGCAGAGGTGCGGGGCCAGACCCCCGTTTTTTCCGCCCAATGTGAAGTCGGGCCTGTCCCTCGAAAGCAGGAGTATTGCAAACATAGTCAGAACATAGTCAGGGGACGATGTTTGAGCATTTTTCTGGTTTGTTTTAGCATTTGTGGGGGTATGTATTTGATTTTTCGCCCTAAATCACCCTGTAGGGGGACAGGCCCGACCTAAGCCAAATGTCGAAACGCCGAATATAAGTAAACGCTCGCGTGAGAAGCGACCGCGCCGCGCGGTGAGCCAAATGGGATATCGGGGTCGCCGCACGCGGCTCGGGAACTCGGCTCGCTCTATCCTCGAGAACAGCAACTGGGCCTCTTGGATTTAAATCGGGCACGTCCCTCTACAGGAGGAATATTCAAAAATAGTCAAAACATCTTGATACGATGTTTTGACTCTGTTTGCGTATGGTTGGGCATCCTTCGACAATGTTTGATTGTTTGTCCATAGTCCGCCTGTAGGGGGATATGCCAGACTTAATCTTGGATGGGGTCCGACTAGATGGGGTCGGAGGATCGCGTCGCATCGCCGATGCATTGACGATGCGGCTCGATGTGGAGCCTGTGTTTCCCCGCGCCGGCGTCGCCCACGCATCGCTGACTTCGCCGATGCATTGCCGATGCATCGCCGATGCATCGCCGATGCTTCGGCGGCGCGGCGCGATCCTCCGACCCCATCTACCTCCGACCCCATCTAGGAGGCCTCTAGTGGTGTCCCAGTGGGGATTCGGGGTCACCGAACGGTTTTGGGACTCGGGTCGCTCTCGCATCCAAAATACAGAAAGAACCCCTGACCCTAATAACACGGTGAAAGCGTGGCTTCACCGAGGCCCCCGTCTGTCTGCACTGGGGAAAATCGATTCGGGCGCTTTGTCTCGGTAAATTTGCAGAAAAGACCCCCCTATGCCTAATGTTTCCGGCCCTCCCGACTCAGGTTCTCTCCCCAAAGGGTCAGGGGTCCCTTTGAATGCGACTCCGAGGACGTCTCGGTCTCCGAAGTCCCAAGGCCCTGCGGCAGAGAGGTCTTTTGGGATGTCGAGGTCGCCGCGCGGTCCGTCAGTGCACGATGTCTGGGACCTCCGACACTGACGGGCCCGCCCGTGCTCCGAAGAAGACACACCTGTGCATACACGTAAGCTTTCGGAGCTCAGCTCGGATTTCTCGGATCGGCGCTGGCCCCCCCATCAGCGTCTTCGGCGCCGCCCCTGGCGCGCTCCGCGCTCCAGAGCGGGAGCGGGTTTCAGCGCAGATTCAAAAGTCCGCGCGGAGGTCCTGCTCTCTTTTCTTGTTCTAGTCACTTGTCACCTCATGGGCATATCTCTGAGCCAATTTGGCTCAAGGTGGTGTGTTGCTAGCTTGCGCCGCCCCGTCGCGCACCTGCTCGCAGCTGCCACGCGCATGCGCGCAGGTAGGTGGAGCGGGACCAATGGTGGTCTCGGTGCTGATGGTCGCTGAGAAGCCCTCCATCGCCGAGACCGTGTCGCATGCGCTGTGTAGAGGAGGGAAGCCGAACAGGAGGCAGGGCATTTCCCCGGCCTGCGCCGTGTGGGAGTACGAGGCCCAGGCCTCCTAAATGCGGCTGCGGCGGGGGGGGGTCTCCAGGTCGCACCGCAGCGCGCCGACGAGCCGCCGATGCGTCGGAGATGCAGCTCCGACTGTGAAAGCGGCTCGCTCCAGCCACGCGTCACCAAGCATCAGCCGGTGCAGTGTCGGTGAGGTGCAGTCCAGGGATCACGTTTTTGCCGCTTCAGCCATGTGTACGTAGGAGGCCTCCACCAGGGTGACTTCTACGGTCAGAAGGCTTGGTTTAAAGTTACTAGTTGCGCCGGCCATGTGTACAACATAGACTTCCCCGCAGAGTTCAACATCTGGGATAGGGTCGACCCTCTCACTCTCTTTGGTGCGCGGACGATCAAGCAAGAGGCCAATCCAAAGTTGCGGATGCCGGCGCACTTCCAGAAAGAGGCCAAGGGGTGCCATTACCTCGTCCTGTGGCTGGATTGCGACCGCGAGGGCGAGAACATCTGCTTTGAAGTGATGGAAAACGTAGTTCCGAATCTGTCGTCCATCGGTGGAGGGCAGCAGGTGTGGAGAGCGAAGTTCTCATCGCTTGCTCCGGTGGATCTCAAGAAGGCGATGGATACTCTCGGTTCGCCCGACGAGAATCAGGCCCGCTCTGTGGACGCGCGCCAAGAGATAGACTTGAAGCTGGGGTGCTCGTTCACGCGGTTCCAGACGAAGTATTTTCAGGGAAAGTACGGAGATTTGGACACCAACCTGATCTCTTACGGGCCCTGCCAGACACCGACTCTGTGGTTTTGCGTCAAGAGGCACGACGAGATCACCGGCTTCCAGCCGGAGAGTTTCTACACCGTGGACGTGGAGATCACCAAAGGAGGACGGGACCTTTATTTGGAGTGGCAGCGTGGTCAGGTCTTCGACCTCCCCATTGCCACCACTTTTCGAGACCTGGTGCTCGAGAACGGAGCTCCCGCCAAGGTAACCGACCTCGGCCAGAGGGGGAGGAGCGAGAGGATGAGGAGGGCAAGAAGAGGGAGGAGGCGGAGGAGGGGGGATGATGAGGAGGAGGAGGAGAATCGCGAGAGGATGCCGAAGCGGGAGGGAGAGGACAGTTTGGGGTGCGAGGGTTTGGTTTGGGTTGGGGAGCGGCTGGGCATACAGAAGAGAAGAAGGAGGAGGAGGAGGAGGAGGAGGAGGAGTGGAAGGACACGAATGAGGAGCAGAAGAAGGAAGGGACCTACGTAGCGGAAAAGCTCGAGAACATGGAGGAATAGGACGACCACGACGAATTGGGGAAGGTTCTGGTAGCTTGTGAGGACAAAGAGAAGCAGGACCAGAAGCAGGTGGGGAAACACGAGGAGCAGAAGCAGCAGAAGAGATAGAGAGAGAGAGAGAGTGAGGGAGGGACCAGGGGAAGGGAAAGGCGCAGGTGTGTGGAAAGAGGGAGGATGATGGGCATGAGGAGGGGAGGAGAGAGGACAGGGATGGGTATGATGCCGAGGAGGACGAGGAAGGAGGAGGAGGGGGAAGAGGAGGAGGTGGAGGAGGAGAAGGAGGAGGAGAAGGAGGAGAAGGAGGAGGAAGTGGCGGGTATGAAGAGGAGGAGGGGGGTTTGGCGGATGAGGAGGAGGAGGCGGGAGGCGGGGGGGGGAGGAGGACGATGTTGAGGGAAGGATGACAGCAACGATGGGGAGCTCCCCCCTCCTTGCTGAGGTCACCGACATCACCCAGAAGGAGGACAGGCAGCCCAGGCCACAGGCCCTGAACACCGTGGCCATGCTGAAGATGGCCAGCACCCGCCTGGGCATGGGCCCGCAGGACTTGTCGTCACCGTCGCCGCGTCATCCTTTGCCTCGTCGTCGTCGTCCTCCTCCTCCTCCTTCTCCTCGTCCTCCTCCTCTTTCTCCTCCCCTCGTCGTGCTTCTCCCCGTCCTCCTGCTCGTCCTTCCGCCTCCTCTTATTCTCTGCACCGTCCTCACCGCTCCCTGCCACACCACCGCCCCCAGTTTGTTTCGCTCCGCTTCGTTCGAGGCGGTGCCGCAGCCCTGGACACCGGGGCGCGGGCCCACTGCGGCCGTGTGCCCGCGGCGCTCGCGCCCCGTCGGCTTCGGGATCGCAGTGCGGGTCGGTGCCCCATTGGCTGCTCTGCCGCTGCCCTGCCACTGCTTGGCCTCAACACCTACGCTGGCCTCACGGCAGCAGCTGATGTCGTTGGACTCCCCCGACTCCCCACATCTTACATGACAGTTATCGGATTCAGCATCGGTTGTGCCGTGTTTCTCGCACGCGCTGGTTGCAGCATTGAGCTGGATGACGTCGGGCTCCGAAGCCGCTTCCGCATCTCGCTGAGCAGCACCAGGCCGCCACTGACCGCCATTCCCGCACACGCTAATGCTGGCGCAGTAGCTGATCACGTCGGTCTCTGGGGTCGACCCCGCATTTCGTTCGGCTGATTACATTGGGCTCCAGATTCGTTTTTCGCGCCTGTCTCGGCAACACTAGGGTCCGTTGCCAGCAATCGCCCTTTATGCACGCGCTGATCCCGGCTCTGTAGTTGATGACTTTGGGTTCCAGATTCACCTCCCACATCTCCTTGAGCCAGCGCCCGTCCTTCCCGCATGCGTTGATCCCAGCGGTGCAAGTGGTGACGTTGGATTCCAGACTCGCCTCCCACATCTCGCCCATCAGCGCCAAGGCCTGCTGCTACTGCCCGCCCTTCTCGCACGCGCTGGTCCCAGCGTTGCGTCTAAGCACGCTGGGCCCCATATTCGCCTCCCACGCCTCGCTCAGCAGCGCAGGGGCCTGCTGCCACTGCTCGTCCTTGCTGCTCGCGCCGATCCCAGCGCTGCAGCTGATGGCGATGGGCTCCAATTTAGCCTCCCGCATCCATTTCAGCCACTGCCCGTCCTTCCCGCACGCGCTGACCCAAGCTCCGCAGCTGATGGCGTTGGTCTCAAGATTCGCCTCTCACATCTCACCCATCAGCTCCAAAGCCCGTGGTCACTGCTCGCACTTCTCGCACGCCTCGGCTCCAGCGGTGTAGCGTGTAGCTGACGATCCGGACTAGTCTCCCGTATCGGTTCGAACAGCGGCAGAGCCCATTGCCACGGTCCGTTGTTCCCGCACGTGTTGATCCCAGCGTTGTCCCTGGTAACGTTGGACTCCACATTCGGCTCGCGCCTCTCGCTCGGCAGCGCTCGATCCCGCTGCCACTGCACGCCCTTGGCGCACGCGCTGATACCAGCGTTACGGCTGACCAGGGCTGACCCGTGGATTACGTCCACAAAATCTTCACGAGTTGGCATGTTTTGGTCGGTATGCTGCTGAACGGCTGGCATGATGACGTGATGCTCTAGCTTTGCGTTCCGCTAATGCTACTGCTGCCTGCTGCCTGCTGCCTGCTGCCGCTGCTGCGTGCCGCTCGCAATGTCTACCAATAGCTGCTGCGTGCTGTTGCTGCTCTTAGCTGCAGGGTGCTGCTGATGTCGGGTCGGACGTGCCGTCCTGTCAGATTTGTGCTCATGGAGGCCCCCTGCGGCGCCTCGGAGGCTCCCGATTGGGCGGCCGAGGGGCTTGTAGAAAGGTTCCGGGATCTCCAGGGAGCTCGCGGCGCGCTCCCAGGGGAGCCCAAGGGGGCTCCGAAAGGGCATGACAGTTCACTAGATTCGGATGCAACTCCTGGGAGGTCAAATTCTGACTTTGCCCTGGTTCGAAATCCGGGCTAATCCCGCTTAATCCTGGTCACTCCCGCTTCATCCTGTTCAATCCGGCTTAATCCCGCTTGATCCGCGACCTAGGCTGGCGTAACAGCTTCTTCCCGATGGGGCTGAATCTCAGAGCGTGAATTACCTACCCCGCTTTCGCTTCCAGGAAAAACCAAGTCATACCACGCGCCTCCTCGTCAAGCGGCCTGACCAGTACAGGCCGTAGTTTGGCATCGCTTGGTATCTCCTGGAAGCGAGGGTGGTCAAAAGCGAGGTGGGTTTGCTTTCCCCCCAGAATCCTCAGGAACTTTTCCGACGAAGACCTCCCAGCAGCTGCCTCCCGAGCCAGACTCCATGGGAGCGGCCGGCTCGCCGGGGCCAGCGGCAGACCGGGCGAGAGGGAGTGTGGTTTCCCCCCTGCGGTGGAGCCCGAGGCCCACTCGCCTGGCGCCGACATCGCAGAGCGGAGCTCGCTCGGAGAACGCCAGGGTGGGCCCGAGGGCTGTCCTGGAGCATTTCGTTCCGGATTTCGAGGTGAATGTCGGTCGGATTTTTCTGTTGGCCAGGAATGGAGACCAAAAAGAGGCCACGCGAAATTCACTTCGTTTTTCGCTCGCCGCTTCGGGCAGAAATCCACGCAGAAATCCACGCAGAAATCCACTGCAACACGTCTGCAAGGCTGGTGCAATGACCACGCCGACGACTCCGCCTTTTGCAGCGCCACCCGCCCTAAACGCACTGCAAAAGCAGCACGGGCAGGTGGTATGGAGGCCGGAATTGGGGAGCTCCTGATCGGGGGGCCGAGTGGCTCGCAGAGAGGGGTTCCGGCATCGCCCGGGGAGGCCCGCGAGGCGCTCGCGGGGGCTCCCGGGAAGGCCCCAGGACGGCGTCATTCTGAAGAAGGAATCAAGGCACCTCATTTCACCAGAGACAAAGGTTCAGAGGAGGAAAAGATACCCATACCTCTACCCTCAGCCCGTTTTCCCCTTTTTGGGGCTTCCTGGGAGGCACTCGTCGCCACCGCTGGATTCGCCTCGAAATTCTGGTCAGAACGCACCCTGGGAGAGGCCCCGGGAGTAGCGGTATCGGTACCGTTTGATTTCCTCATAAGTACCCTTCCCACCAGCTAGGGGGTTGGCTGTCCTACCCTCTCGAGTCTCGAGCCGGTGGCACCTCGTTAGTCCCCAGAAGGAGGTGCAACGAGTTGGAGGGGAGGGAGCGGCCACCCCCCCAGCTGGTGGTAATGGTACATGTGTCTCTCCTGGTAACTGGGTTGTGGTGGGCCGTTTTGTGGGATGTTTGCCAGAAGGCGAAGCTCTCTGGGGCGTGTCAGGAGCGCCGGGCCCCCTCTCTCGGAGGCGGTTCTGACTCCTCGGGGGCCGCTTGGGGGCTTCTTAGATCCTCGAACGGCCCTCTTTGGGTCCTCTTCGGGGCCCGTTGGGGCCCCCTCGGGCCGCCTGGGCTCCTCTTGGTTGGGCCGCTTTGTGCGCCTCTCGGGCCGTCTTGGGACCATCTTGGGCCGTGTTGGGCCTCTCTCCGGGCTTTTCTGGGGTCCTCCGGGGCCGTCCTGGGCGCCTCTTCGGCCGTCCGGGGGCCGTCTGAGGCTGTCTTGGGGCTCTCTCGGTGGACTCGTGGGCCGTCTTGGAGCAATACTGATGACCGTCAGCGCCGTCTCGGATGCTGTTGAGAGGAAGACATGGGGAATGCTGAAGTTGTCAGTCTTCTAAAAACGGTTGTGTTGCGATGTTTGCTTCTTGGGGCCTTTGTGGGTCCTCGTGGCGCGCTCCTGGAGTGTCTTTGGGGCCTCTTGGACCGTCGTGTAGCTATCTTGAGCGTCTGGGAGCCAGCCTGGGGAGCGTCTGGGAGCGTCTTCAAGCGCTCTTGGGGCTCTCCTTGGGCGTCTTGGGGCGCCCTGGGACGGCTTGAAGGGGCCCGCGGCCGCCCCAGAGGCCCGCTGGGGCCCGCTGGGGCGCTGGAGGAGCCGTCAAGACAGCGTGCCTGTCGCACGCGCGTGTTCCTTCAATGTCGTAGGCAGAACGGCCAACTCCAGCTTGACCCCTCGCAAACCGCTGTGCCACGCCAGCGCCAGCTGCGACCGCCAGCGCCAGCTCTGCCTGCACGCACTGAGCCGACAGCGCAGGCCTCGGTTCTTGGCGAAAGGCACGGTTGGGAGCCAGCATGTATTGAGCGGGGGAGGGGAAGCAGAGGGGGGGGAGGATGGGGGAGGCAAGGACGGAGACCTAAATGCTGTACGCACTCGCTCCCTCCTCAGCCCGTCACCGTCTCCTCCTCCGCCGCCTCTTCCTGCTGCGCCTCCTCCTCCAGCCTGGATGGGACTCCCACGCCGCCCTGTGCCAGCATGGTCGTCACGAAGGCCCCGACACAGGGACCGAACTGTCTCGCTCGCTCTGTGGGCGCCCTCGAGGGGCCGGGCGCCCATCACTGCCCTGTGCACCACCCCGCGTCGCGCCTCTGCAGGGAGGCCCTGCCTCCGCTCCGGGGTCCCAGCGCACATCGCCAGCGCGTGCTTCCACGATCCCGCCCGGCCCCTGCAGAGCGGGCAGCTCTCAGCGCCCTGTAGCGGCCCGCCCCGCGACCAACTGTTGATGGGCATCTGCCCGCCGCTGCGCACAGCCAGCCACGCATCGGGGAAGCGCCATGGACGTTTGCTCCCCGACGCCCACTGCAACGGCAGCGGGAGGAGAGGGCTGAAAGATTTCCGCGTAGAGGGAGTATCCCCTCGCGGGCCCGTTGGCCACCTGCTCATAGAACCATCGCTCCGCATTGCGGCGGGTCGCATGTACACCTCTGAGTGCTTCCGTTTCGCTACCGCCTTCTTGCACATGCCTCGGTCGGAGGGGGTGATGCTCCCCAGATGGTAGGACTCTCAGAATGGTTTGGCACCATGGCTCTGCATTAGCGTGTCTGCGTGATCCAGCCACGTGGCCCCGGTGACGGCACGCGCACCAAGGCAAGCAGTGCGGCCGACTGACTTCCGTGGAAGGAGGTCCGGGTAGGCCCGTGTCGGACCGTTGCTGCGACCCTGATGAACCAACGCTTTTCGTGAAATGCTCTGACGTGCCCACCTACGCCCAATGAGATCCCCGCTTGGAATACGAATCTGATCCTGGTTGACACGTACGTGGCCTCGTTGAGTCGACGCATGGCCATCCGGCTGCGCAGGAGGCAAGCAGCTCTGCGTTGTGGAGCACGGCGGAGCAGACCCGCTGCGTGAACTGCTGGGTGGCTCACGTCCTCCTGCTCCTCCTCCTCCTCCTCCTGCGTCCTCCTGCGTCCTCCTCCTCCTCCTTCGTTCACGGCCCATCCTCGTTCTCCTCGTCGTCCCTCCCCACCCCTCCCTCCCCTCTCCGGTCCCTCCCCATTCTACTTCCTCCCTCCCCGCCCCCTCCTCTTCCTCCACCTCCTGCCGTGTCTCCGAATCCGCCGCCACTGTGGGTCAAGAACATTTGGCTCAGGCTGGCTCATCTCCGCGCGGGGATGCTCGTGCAGCCAGAGCAGCGGCATCGTCTTATTTGGTGGGCATTTGGTTGCCCGTGTCCCCCGTCAGCCCAGTGCATTCGCCAGGCGGGTTTGTCTTGGGCCGTCATGCTCAGGATCTGGCTTTACGGCCTCCTGTGCAGGAAGCACCCCATGCACACTCCAGGCGCGGCGCTGGAGGGGAATTGCCCCCGTTTGCTCAGAAGGTCCAGCGACGCCTCTCCCCCGCCCCACCCACCCACCAGGAGGGGAAGGGGGAATGGAAGTAGGAGGGAGGAGCAGGAGGACGTGGAGGAGGACGTGGAGGAGGATTAGAGGATGTTGTCTTGTTACAGGTCGGATGAGGGGAAGGGGCCTTTTGGTGGGACAGGTTGCGGGGTATCTGGCGCTCATGCTGGAGCCTGCCGGGCCTCTCTTTGGGCCCTTCTGAGCCACGTTGTTGGGAGGTGAACTTTGGCATCGGCGTTGGCGTGTCCGTGGTCGAAGACCAGCCTAAGCCGACACTGCCTTTTGGAATGCCCCTCAACCTGGGCAGTCCGGCAGGATTTGGGGCTTACTCTGGGCTGATCTAGCTTGCTGACTGGCTGTTTCATTTGGCTGATCCGCCAATGTTTTGCGACGACCTCCCAACAGTTACCTCCTCAATGTTGAAGCGCCCTGCAAGATCTTCGAAGGCCCATCACAGCTGCTGCGCACCCCCTGCGTTCTGCAGAGTCTCCCTCGGGCCCACCAGGGCTATCTGCGCGTTTCCCCTCGGCGTGGTTCAGCGGCTGCCTTGGCGGCCCACGCGTCGAGGCGGGGCTCGCCGCGGAGCGGAGTCGGAGGTGCTCTCCAGAGCTCTTCGGCGACGTGCGCGGCCGGTGCGTTCCAGGGGCCTGCGTGGCGGCGCTGCGCGCTGGGGCGGGGCTCGCCGCGGGGCGGAGCTGGAGATGCTCTGCAGAGCTCGTCGGCGAGGTTCGCGGGGCGGCGCGTTCCAGGGGCCGTCGTAGCGGCCGGCGCTGCGCGCTGGGGCGGGGCTCGCCGCGGGGCGGAGCCGCAGGTGGTCTTCAGAGCTCGTCGGCGGGTTGCGCGTGGCGGCGCATTCCAGGGGCCGTCGCGGCGATGCTGTGCGCTGGAGCGGGACTCGCCGCGGGGAGGAGGCGGAGGTATTCTTCAGAGCTCTTCGGCGAGGTGCGCGGGGCGGCGCGTTCCAGGGGCCGTCGCGCTGGGGCGGGGCTCGCCGCGGGGCGGAGCCGCAGGTGGTCTTCAGAGCTCGTCGACGAGTTGCGGGTGGCGGCGCGTTCCAGGGGCCGTCGCGGCGGCGCTGCGCGCTGGAGCGACGCTCGCCGCAAGGCGGATGTGAATGTGCTCTTCGGAGCTCTTCGGCGAGTTGCGCGGGGCGGCGCGTTCCAGGGGCCGTCGTGGTGGCGCTGCGCGCGGTCGAGTCGCCGCGGAGCGGAGCTTGTCGTGCCGTTCAAAGATTTCGGCGACGCTTGCGGGGGGGCGATGGCCCCTGCCCCGACGCGGTCCGGCGCGCAGTTCGGGGGAGGCCTGGGCGAAGTCCTCGCAGGGCGCTGCGCAGCTTCAGCGCCTGCTCTGGAGGATCGGAATGGACGCGGAAAAAAGGGCGACGAAGACCGACAGCAAGTCCTGTCCATTTTGGGCAGGAGCTGCTGCCGATTGCGCCGCGGACGGTGTCGGTTTGAAACAGAAGGTTGCCTGCCCAACTGGCTAGGCTTGGCAGCGCAGTTTTGCTCTCAAGCAGCACACCAGGGCTTGGGCGGCAGACTTGCTGCTGGACAGTGGCCGCTGCTGGGCTCGTGCAGCACATTTACTTTTGGGCAGCGTGCCCCTGTATTACAGGGCTGGACCTAAACGGTGTTTAGTTTGTTTCGTTTTGGCAGGGAAGTGCAGGAACACAGGTGGAGCAAAACGAAAACAAAACGCACACAAAACGAAAAACAACGTTTAGGTCCAGCCCTGATGTATGAATGAGCCCACGTCGGGCGTGCCAGCCCGTGGCTGTCGCGCTGTCTTGCTCGCTTCCAGTCCTCCTCGACCGGCATACTGTGGCCCTCAAAGTGTACAAGGTGCAAGACGCTCCACTCCTCATCCTCTTCCTTACCCCATCCTCCCTCCTCCTCCTCCTCCTCCTCCTCCTCCTCCTCCTCCTCCTCCTCCTCCTCCTCCTCCCCCTCATTTCCTCCGCCACCTCGTCTTTCATACTCCGTGCTCTTCCCCCTCCTGCGTACCACGTGCCCTCCATTAGTCGCGCCCCTCCTCCCCCGTGCCAGGAAGCCATGCGGAAGGCCGAGAGCCTCTATCTGGGGGGCTGGTTGACGTACCGTGGGGGCCGCGAGTCTGTCAGGGCCGCCTGCGATCCTACTGGATGCGGTTCCATTCGCCAGCAGAGGCGGTGATCCCGATTCGGTTCGGTTCGGTTCACCGGCATGCATCGGTCGGGGCCAGCCGGAGCCAGGCACGGCGATCCGATTTCGATTCGATTCGATTCGGGACGACTCGTTGGCCACGACCCACTCCTATCGGGCTCCGTGCTTCTATCCAGGCCGGGCCTGCCAGGATCTCGAGGCGAGCCCAGCCGTGGCGGTGAGGGGGGGCCCGAAGGCCCAGGAAGGTCCCGAATCACAACACAGCTCGCCGCTTGGGCCCCACCGCCAGCCCAAACGGCGAGCATGACTCGGGCGTAGCCCCGCACGCATTCGAATGCCCACACGTCCTCGTACTGCTCGAACTCCTCCCCGTCTCCCCACCCTGATCGTCGTCGTCGTCCTCCGTCGTCGAATCTCTATGAGCCCCGACGGCGACGAAGACGAGGAGCCATGGACATCCGACGTCGCGTTTTCTTCTCTGCGCGCCTCGAGCCCTGGGGCCTCTCTCGATCCCTTCCCCGGGGGGCCCTGTTCTGATGGCTCTGGGGCCCGATGGGAGGGGACCACGGGAGGCAGGACTTGAGTCGGGCGATCGCAAACATGGATCAAGGGGGCGTGGATTCGCGACGGGGTTCCGTTTTCCACTGGAAATCACGGACTTCCGCCGCCGAGCGAGGCGGCACCGGCCGCATTTTGGGGAGGGCACTTCTCCCGATGCATGGATCTGGCGAAGGCGCGCCAAATCCATGGATCGTTAATCCATGTTTGCGCGCCCCCAATCTCCGTGAGGGATATGCAGAAATCGAAAAAATGGCATGGGGACAATGTTACTGTTGTTTTTGACTAGTGTTGGGCATGTTGGGAGTATGCCTGATGCTTCTTCCAAGATCGGCCTACAGGGGGACATGCCCGACCTGAGGCAAGACCGGCCGGGGGAGGTACCCGCGCACGGAGACGAACACGTACCCCCAGAACTTCGACCTCCGCGCGGCGGTGGCCGCGCAGACCTCGTCGCCGATCTGGGGGAACTACGCCTCGGAGCTGCTGCGCAACGGGCTCAACAAGGGCCGCGAGGGGCGGAGGGAGGCGGGACGATCACAAGCAGTTGCGAAGTGTCCTGGCGTGCCTATAGTCCTACCAAGCAATGTTCTAGGAACCTTGTGAGGTTTGCACGAAATGTTCTTAGGACATTTCTGGCGGAGTCTGCCTTGTTTTCACGCATCGGTTTCATGTTATGAGGGCACTGCTTTTGTTCTTAGAACTGCTTTGGGTTCTAAGAACATTTCGTGGTAGGACTATAGGAATGCCGGGACGGTCGGTCCCTGCTCCAGACGAGGAGGGTAGGGGGGGGGGCACGTTCCCGTCGCACGCGTCAGAGAATGGCGGCGGATAGATTTAGGTCGGGCATGTCCCCCTACAGGCTGATGTTTGAAGACAAAGAAAGAATACCCAACACATATTCAAACACAGCCAAACATATTTCCCAACCATCCTGTGGTGTTGGGTCTTCGCTCTGTCCTCTCCTCTCCTCTCCTCTCTCCTCTCCTCTCCTCTCCTCTCCTCTCCTCTCCTCTCCTCCCCTCCCCTCCCCTCCCCTCCCCTCCCCTCCCCTCCCCACTCCTCCTCCCGCTCCTCCCTCCTCCCATCCGCCTCGACATTTCCCTACGTTTTGCCCACCCGGGACACAGTTTCGTGGCCCCACAGGGAGCTGCACCGAAGGCCCCAGTGGCAGGGTTCGCATGCGTCCCCCCGCACATTTCGGCACAAACCCTCCCACGGCTCGTGGCCCCATAGGGAGCTCCACCGAAGGCCCAGGCGGCAGGGTTTGCATGCGTTCCCCCGCCCATTTTGGAACACCCCTCACGAGGATCGCGGCCCAATGGGGAGCTCCACCGAAGGCCCCAGCGGCAGGGTTTGAATGCGTTCCCCCGTCCAGTTTGGCACGGCCTTCACGAGGATCGTGGCCCCATGTGGAGTTCCACTGAAGGCCCCAGCAGCAGGGTTTACATGCGTCCCTCCGCCCATTTCGGCACACCCCTCACGAGGATCGCGGCCACATAGGGAGCTCCACCGAAGGCCCCAGCGGCAGGGTTTGCATGCGCTTGGGGTTTGCATGCGTTCCCCCGCACATTTTGGAACTCCCCTCACGAGGATCGCGGCCCCATAGGGAGCTCCACCGAAGGCCCCAGCGGCAGGGTTTCCATGCGTCCCCCCGCCCATTTCTGCACACCCCTCAGGATGATCGCGGCCCCATGGGGAGCTCCACCGAAGGCCCCAGCAGCAGGGTTTGCATGCGTCCCCCCGCCCATCTCGGCACACCCCTCACAAGGATCGTGGCCCCATAAGGGGGTCCACCGAGAGCGGTACCCACAACGCGGTACTCACAGCTGCGTATGGTCGGGTCCTTCGCCAGGATAAATGATTGTTTCCCTAACCGTCCTGTGGTGTTTTGAAGGGACGGTCCCCGCGTTTCTCCCGCCTCCTTCATCCCTCCTCCCCCTCCCTCCTCCCCCTCCCTCCTCCCCCTCCTCCTTCCTTCTTGCGTTTCACCCACCCAGTACAGCGTTTCGTGGTCACATAGGGGGCTCCACCGAAGGTCCCAGTGGGACCGCCCGCATGCGTCAACCACCACTCAGCACAGCCCTTCCTCCTTGCGTTTCACCCACCCAGTACAATGCTTCGTGGCCCCATAGGGAGCTCCACCGAAGGTCCCAGTGGGACCGCCCGCATGCGTCAAGTGGCCCCAAAAGGAGCTCCACCGAACGTCTCAGGTTGGGATCACCCGCATGCGTCAACCACCACCCAGCACAGCCCTTCCTCCCTGCGTTTCACCCACCCAGTACAATGCTTCGTGGCCCCACAGGGAGCTCCACGGAGGGTCCCAGTGGGACCGCCCGCCAGTACAGCGCTTCGTGGCCCCATGGGGAACTCCACGGATGGTCTCAGTGGGACCGCCCGCATGCGTGAGCCACCACCCAATACAGCGTTTCGTGGCCCCGTAGGGAGCTCCAGAGAAAGATCCCAGTGGCACCGCCCGCATGCGTCGTCCACCACCCAGTACTGTATTTCGCGGCCCCATTGATTGGGAGCTCCCCCAAGCCCCAGTGGCACCGCCCGCGTGCGTCCCCCCATCCGGTACAGCGTTTCCTGGCCCCGTAGGGAGCTCCGGCGGCCCGCCCGCATGCGATCCCCCACCCAGTACAGCTCTTCTTGGCCCCATAGGGAGCTCCACCGAAGGTCCCAGTGAGACCGCCCGCATGCGTCCCCCCTTCCCGTGGCCCAATAGGGTGCTCCACCGAAGGTCCCAGTGGCACCGCCCGCATGCGTCGGTCAACACCCAATACAGCTTTTCGTGACCCCGCAGGGAGCTACACGGAAAGACCCCAGCGGCACCGCCCGCATGCGTTTCCCCCAACCAGTGCAGCGCTTCGTGGCTTCATCGGGGGCTCCAGCGAGGGGCACCGCCCGCATGCGTCAGCCGCACCCAGTACAGCTCTTCGTGGCCCACAGGGAACCCCACCGAAGGCCCCAGCGGCACCGCCCGCATGCGTCTCCCCCACCCAGTACGGCACGTCCTTCACGCGTTTCGTAGCCCCATAGGGAGCTCCACCGAAAGCGGCACCCACAACGCGTTATTCACAACTGCATATGGTTGAGGGTGTCGCCAGGATATTGCTTTCAAACAAAAACTAGAGTATCGTTTTTACATTTTTGCATGTTTGCGTATCCCTCCTGTAGAGGGACATGCCCGACGTAAGGGTCCCTCGTTTCGCTGGCAGGAAGTGGTACTTTTAGATCGTGGGCCTCGCGGGGCTCCCCGTGGCTTCCAGAGGCGCATGCGAGGCGTGTGCCCTCCCCCCGAGAGGCTTCTAGGGACCTCGAAGGGGGGTGCGGTGCAGGGGCGATGTTTCCCCACATCCAAAATGGGATTCTTGTTGTCTCTGGACACCGCGCGCGGGCACATAATGGAAGGAACACCCCCCCTCTCTTTTTCACTCACACACTCACATCACCACCGCAGCATCAAGACAACATCACTTACACATACAGTCACACTCACTTCACCACTCTAATTCATTTTCTCTTGACACCCCTCGCAGTCCTGTCACCTCACCCCCTCTCCTCTTCTGCCTTCGCCCGTTCACTCGCTCAATCACTCACACACCATCATCATCATAACACCTTCCGCTTCTCATACCTTCGCACACTTACTCACTGGCTTCATCATAATCTCAATCATCATCATCATCATCATCATCATCATCATCATCATCATCATCATCATCATCATCATCATCCGCAGCATCAGCATCAGCATCAGCATCATCATCATCATCATCATCATCAGCATCATCATCATAATCAGGATCATTATCATCATCATCATCATCATCATCATCATCATCATCACCATCATCATCATCATCATCATCATCATCATCATCATCATCATCATCATCATCAACATCACCATTATCATCACCATCATCATCATCATCATTCACACCATCATGATCATCGGTCGCCTGTGTGTCGTCTCGGGCGGGAGCATCGTCCGTGAGTGAATTGCGAGGAAATCTCAGGCGGGAGCCCCTCCTCCATGGGGCCCGCAGCTCACGTTTCTTAATCAGAGTAGGTCGTCGGCCTCCTGCATCTGTCGTCGCTTGTGGGCTCCTGAGGCCTGGAGATGGAGGATATACGAGGCGGGAGCCTCGGCTGTGAGTTAATTGCGAGGAAGTCTTAGGCGGGAGCCCCCTTCCTATGGGCCCGCAGCTCAGGTTTTTAATCCGAGCGGGGCATCGGCCTCGTGTACTTGTCGTCAATGTTGGGCTCCTGGGGCTTGAAGAACATGGAGGAAGTATGACGCGGGAGTCTCGGCTGTGAGTGAATTGCGAGGACGTCTCAGGCGGGGGGCCCCTCCCTATAGGGCCCGCAGCTCACATGTAATGTCGTCAGTTTGGGTTATCGGCCTCTTGTAATTGTCGTCAGTTTGGGGCTCCTGAGACTCGAATATGGAAGAAGTATAATGCGGGAACCTCGGCTGTGAGTGAATTGCGAGGACGTCTCAGACGGGAGCCCCCTCCCCATGGGCCCGCAGTTGTTGCTTTTATTCGAGCGGGTCATCTGCTTCTTGTGATTGTCGTCAGTTTGGGGCTCGTGAGACTTGAATATGGAGGAAGTATCAGGCGGGAGTTTCGGCTGTGAGTGAATTGCGAGGAGGTCTCAGGCGGGGGGCCCCTCCCCATGGGGCCCGCAGCAGTTGTTTTTAATTCGAGCGGGTCATCGGCTTCTTGTAATTGTCGTCATTCTTGGGCTCCTGATGCCCCCTCCCTATGGGGCCCGCAGCTCACGTCTTTAATCAGAGCGGGCCTTCTTCATTCTATACTTGTCTTTACTTCTGGCCTCCTGAGACCTGAACATGGAGGAAGTATAATGCGGGAGCCTCGTCTGTGAGTTATTGACGAGGAAGCCTCAGGCGGGAGTCCCCTCCCTATGAGGCCTATAGCTAATGTGTTTAATCCGAGCGGGTCATCGGCCTCTTGTAATTTTCGTCACGTTTAGGCTCATGAGGCCTGAGTATGGTGGAAGTATCAGGCGGGAGCCTCGTCTGTGAGTGAATTGCGAGGAAGTCTCATCCATATGGGGCCCGCACCTCATGTTTTCAATCAGAGCGGGTCTTTGGGGCCCGTGAGGCCTGAATATGGAGGATGTATCAGGCGGGAGCCTTGGTTGCGAGTGAATCGCGAGGAAGTGTCAGGCATGAGCCCCCTCCCTATGGGGCCCGCACATCACGTTTTTTCTCCGGGTCGTTCTCTTCGCACGTTTCTTCTGGGTCGCCCTCCGGCGCGTAGCCGCTGGGACGCACGTCGTGCGTTTTCTCTAGCTCGTATTCCGCACGAGGAAGAGTTGGAGGAGGAGGAGGAGGAGGAGGAGGAGGAGGAAGAGGAGAAGGCAGAGGGAGAGAAGGCAGAGGGGGAGAAGGCAGAGGAGGAGAAGGCAGAGGAGGCTCCTGCGGCGGGCTCCGCCGAGGAGGCCGCGCCGTGCGCCCGGACCTCGAGGAGCAGCAGCACGGCGGGCACGAGGAGGAGGAGGAGGAGGAAGAGGAGGAGGAGGGGGAGGAGGAAGAGGCGGAGGAATGCCCGAGGAGGCCAGAGCAGGCATAGGGAGGCCCAGAAGGCTCCAGTAGGCCCCAAGAGGCCCCAGGAGGCCCCGGCGGAGGCAGGAGGCCAAATGAGGAGGCAGGAGGAGGAGGAGGAGGAGGAGGAGGCAGAAGGCCAAAGGAGGAGCAAGAGGAGGAGGAGGAGGAGGAGGAGGAGGAGGAGGAGGAGGAGGAGGAACATGGAGACGAGGAGGAGGAGGATGAGGAGGAGGAGGAGGAGGAGGAGGAGGAGGAGGAGGAGAGGAGGAGGAGGAGGAGGAGGAGGAGGAGGAGGAGGAGGAGGAGGGAGGAGGAGGAGGAGGAGGAGGAGGAGGAGGAGGAGGGGTAGAGAGAAAAGAGGAAAAGGGAGAGGGGCGGAGGACGACGAGGAGGAGGAGGAGGATGAGGAGGACGAGGACGAGGACGTGGACGAGGGGGAGGGAGGAGGAGGTGGAGGAGGAGGAGAAGGAGTATGAGGAAGGAGGGGGAGGAGGAGGAGGAGGTGGTTGAGGAGGCAAGTGGAGGAGGAGGAGGCGGAGGAGGAGGAGGAGGAGGAGGCAGGGCGTTGAGGGGTTGAGGCAGGAGGAGGAGCAGGCAGGAGGAGAAGGAGGAGGCAGGAGCAGGTGGGAGAAGGGAGGGGGCAGGTGCAGAACCCCAGGCACTTTAAACATATTCTCATGTAGGGCCCTACCGTCGGACTAATGATGAGTTGTTGTTTTGGTTCGGGGAGGACCCTCCGGCACCCTCATCGCCGAGGCGTCGTTCTCTCCGCGAATTTCTGCTCAGAACGCACACCACGAGAGTCAAATGGGGGGTGCGCTCGAGCCCTACGGTCAGAAACGCTGCCCTAGCTTTAAGTCGGGCGCGTCCCTCTACGGGAGGAATATTCAAAAATAGTCCAAACATAGTCTTGGGACGACTTTTGTTACTATTTTGGATCACTGTGGAGTATTAAATTACTATGTTTTAAATGTCTCGTCGAACACCGTCTGTAGGAGGACATGCCCGACCTAACTTAGCGTCTCCCGCAGCTGGTTCTGGCCCGCGACGCTTCGGCGCCACACGCCCAGCACGCCCCCCCCCCCGTCCCCCAACTCGTCGACGCCTCGAGCTCTGCTCGGCGCCTGCCGCCCCGCCGTGCAGAGCGGCGCGCAGGCGGCTCGCAGGAGGCGTGGCGTGCCCCAGGGGCCGCCGCCGCGGCACGCCGAGCAGTCGCAGTCAGGGACTCCGCACCGCATCTGGGGGGGGGGCGCGGGGGGCAGACCTGCAGACGGCCTGGGATACCCCGCGGCGGCAGGCGTCGTTCTGGCCTGTCCGCTTGCAGGCGCCCTGGTTGCGGGCCCTGGGTCCGTCCTGCGCAGAGCAGGGGCTCCACGGGGTGGAAGAGCCAGCCCCCGGGGAGGAAGTCGAAAGGTTCGCGGGTGCCCATACCGCAGAACATGCACGACGTCTGATGTTTGGGTGGATGGGGAGGGCATCCCGACAACCTCCTTCCCTACCTCCCGTCCTGCCCTTCTCGGCCGCTCTGGTTCTCCTCCCTCGTCCTTCCGTTCTCCCTCATCCTCCTCTTCCCCTCTCTCTCTCCTTCCCTCCCTCCTCCACCTCTCTCTCTCCTCCATCGTCACTCCTCACTCCTCTTCCCTCCTCTTCATCCTCCCAGGCCGCGACGGTACCGACATGGGAGACCACCCTCCGATCACGCCCGTGAGGTCCGCCACCGAGTCTCAGATCGGGGACGGCTGGCGTTTGTTCGACATGGTCACCCGCCACTTCCTCGCGACGGTCAGCGGGGACTGCAAGTTTCTGAGGACCAAGGTATTCTTCGAAGTCAACGGCGAGCATTTCAGCATCGCGGGCCGCAAGGTCACAGACCCTGGCTTCACGAGGCTCCTCCATCGCGTGGTGTAGGAGAAGAGAGCAGGAATCGGAGGAGGATGGCCAGGAAGAGGAGGAGAAGGAGGACCAGGACGCAGAGAAGGCGGAGAAGGTCTAGTTCGAGTATGACGAAGACGAGGAGGAAGAGCATCAGAAGCAGCAGAACGAGGAGGAATCATCATCTCATGCTTCCCAACGGGAGTTAGGAGGAGGCGGATGAAGAGGTGAGAGGTGGAGGATCACGAAGGATGAGGGGCTGGGCGAGGAGGGAGGAGGCTCGTGCGCCCTGGCTTCTTCACGAGGATTCAGCTCTCCGGGGAGATGGACGATGTGAACATCCCCGACTTCAAGATCGGAGAGTCCGTGGCGCTCAAGAGCTGCAAGGCCGGCAAACCGCAACACCTGAAGGATGGAGAGAAGGAGTACGTTCGGGAAGTTTGGCTAAGCTTAAGTCGGGCCTGTCCCTCTACAGGAGACGTGTTCGAAAATAGACAAACAATAGTTTGGGTACGAGTGTTTGGCTCTTTTTCCTTATTACTGAGCATGTTTCGACTACTTTTTAATTTTCGTCGAGAACTCCGCCTGTAGGGGGACATGCCCGACCTGAGTACGCTCGGGAATGTTGGCTAAGCGTGTCTTGCGACCGGCTCTGGCCTATCACGCTTCGGCGCGACACGCTAAGCACCTTCAATACAAGAGGGGAAAAGGCCATACACAGAAACTGTTGGCGCTCCGCGCGGATTTCTTGGATGCGCGCCTGGGCCTCCCCCCCGCGCCAGGGAGTGGGGTCCAGCGCAGATCCAAGAAATCCGCGCAGAGCGCCACAAGTTAATATTTATGGCGTTGTTGTGTCTTTTGGCGACACGCTAACCACCTTCAATTCCCAAGCAACCACGTTCTGCGCTTTTCCCAGCCTCTAGCTACCCGCGGAGCGAAACAACACGCTCTCCCTCTGCAGGGCATGGCGTGTCGCTTGAGCCGCCACCGTGACACGCTAATCAGAGTTCTTGACCTGGGAGGGGGGGAGGAGGAGGAGGATGAGGAGGAGAAGGTGGAGGTGGAGGAGGAGGAGGAGAAGGTGGAGGTGGAGGGGGAGGAGGAGAGGGAGTACGAGTCTCTGCAGAGTAAGAGCTGCAAGGTCGGCAACCACAAGACGCGCGCACCTCCGTACCTTTCCGAATCGGATCTGCTCAGCCTAATGGAGAAGCACGGCATCGGTACAGATGCGTCCATGGCCACGCATATCGAAAACATCCAGACGCGGAACTACGTGTCGCTCGCCGAGGGCCGACGGCTGATTCCCACAAAGCTTGGCATCGGGCTCGTTCACGGTCTCCAGCTGGTAGACAACGAGTTGGTCATCCCACGCGTCCGCGCCAACATCGAGTCGTCCTGCACGCTGATCGCGGTCGGCAAGGCGCCGTGCGAGTCGGTGGTGCAGCTCGTGCTGAGAACGTTCAGGGAGAAGTTCATGTACTTCGTGAAGCACGTGGACCTCATAGACCAGCTCTTCGAGAGCACCTTCACCAGCCTCGAGGCAGCCGGGCGGCCTCTCTCGCGGTGCGGCGACTGCAACAAATACATGAACGTGGTGGACAGGCAGGGTCCCTTTCGATCCGATCGGTCCGATGCGACGTCGGCTTCGGCCGGCCCGATCCGCTTCGATTCCGGAACGCCGACGCTCCGATACTGCCCGCGGGGCGCCCGTGTGCGTCCTGGCGCAGCCGATCCGATTCAGTCTCGACGCCGTGGCGATGCCGTCCGAGCCGACGCGCGCCTCGATCCCATGCGGCTGTCCGAGCCGATGCCGACTGAGCCTGGGCAGGGTGCCCGTGCGCATGTTCTGCAAGAACTGCGACCGCGTGTACAAGATGCCACAGCGGCAGGGGCAGATCAAGCTCTACAAGGAGCTCAAGTGCCCCCTGGACAGCTTCGAGCTCGTCATGATAGCCAACAAGGCGGCCGGCAGAGCTGCCGCCTCCCCCCTCTCCCCTACTCTCCTCCCACCCGCCGTGGCCCTCCCCAGCCCCACTCACTCTCTCTTTCTCTCTCTCTCTCTCGCTCTTTCTCTCCCTCCCTCTTTCTCCCTCTCCCTCCTCATGGATCGTGTCTTTTCTTTCTTATGTTTCTCTCTCTCTCTCTCTCTCTCCCTTTTTCTTCTATCTGCATCGACTTCCCTCTCTCCCCATCCATCCCCCCCCGCCGTCCGTTGGATCGCAGCTCGGCAAGGTGGGCAAGAGCTACCCTCTCTGCCCGAAGTGTTACGACGACCCCCCCTTCGGCGCCGCGAACGCGGCCGGCAAGTTCTGGGAGCTGGAGCACCCCGTCTACATGAAGTACCGGCCACAGGTGCACGGCGGTCGCTGAAACTAGGTAGTTCTGAATTCCCAGGTTCCAGTCTGCTCCTGGCGCCTCCCACTTCAATCATCGAGATGCGTTATTGTGTTTCGCGGTTCTCTGGGAGGGCCTGGACCCAGTCTATTTCATCCGCCTTCTTACTGCATGTTAATACCGATTTCTCCCGACCGACGTGGGCGGTCCCGGAGAAGAAGAGATCGAGATCCTCACCTCAAGCAGTGGCGAAGCGTCCTTGCCTGCCTCGTAAGCAACTTAGTGGGCCCCGGAAACGGCAGGGCCGTTTTTTCACCGTTTCCAGAAAAATGTTCCTTGAAAGTGGAAGCGGCAAAAACGGAACCGGTAAAAAAACGGCCTTGTCGTTTCCAGGGCCCACTAAGCCAAGCAATATGCCACGATCCTTTTCTTGTTCGCGCGATATGTTATGATAGCCCTTCTGGCTGAGACCCTGCTGCGTTTACCCACCTGCTACACGTTCTGAGAACAGCGCTTGTGCTGTCTGCTGCCCCGAAGGGGCGCCTACCCCTCGCGCGCGGCCTCCCCCCCGGCACCCCTCTCGGGCCAGGCCCGGAGGAGCCCGGGCAGATCCCGAGATCCCCAGGGAAGTCCGGCGCTCGTCGCGGACGCTCCCGCGCGGGCCGAGGGGCCGCAGACGTCGTTTAACGGGCGAAGAACGGTATAACATAAACTTTTTCGCCGTCGGGGACACCTGCCCCTGGGCGGCTGGAAAGTTTATACCCCTACGGTGCCACCGTAAGGGTATAAACTTTCCAGCCGCCATGGGGCAGCTGTCCCCGACGGCGAAAAAGTTTATTTTATACCGTTCTTCGCCCGTTAAGTCGTCGAAAGCCCTCACCGGGGCAGAGCTTGCGCGGCCCACCCTCTGCCGGGAGGGGGCGGGGCGGAGCGAGCCAAACCAGGGCGTGACCCCCGAAAGGCGCCTGCCCCCCTCCCTTGGTCCGCCGTGTGGAGGAGGAAGAGGAGGAGGAAGAGGAAAGGATGAGGAGGAGGAGGAAGAGGACGACGACGACGAAGACGAAGAAGAAAAAGAAAACGAAGAAGAGGAGGAGGAGGACGAGGAAGAAGAGGAGGAGGAGGAGGAGGAGGGGAGGGGGGGGGCCCTCTCCCTCTCTGGGCCGCTCAGGGCCTCTCCGCTGCGCACCTCCTCGGGCAAGGCCCGGCACGGAGGCAGATACCTCCCCAGCGGCGGTGCTTCGCGGAGCAGGCCGTTGGTCGGCGCGAAAGTTCGCGGAGGAGCAGGCTCTTGCGGCGGGCTCCGCCGAGGAGGCCGAGGAGGAGCAGCACGGTGGGCACGAGGAGGAGGAGGAGGAGGAGGAGGAGGAGGAGGAGGAGGAGGAGGAGGAGGAGGAGGAGCAGGGCGGGCACTCCGGGTCCGCTGGCGCCCCTACGTCGGGCAGCGGCTGCGGGAGGAGCAGCAGGGCGGGAGCCAGCAGCCTGCGGCTGGCCACGCGGCAGGCCCCGAACGCCGAGGCACGCGCCGCGCGGAGGCCCGGCACGCAGTGCCACTCGCAGGGCCGCGGCGGGGCAGCGCCGCCGCCAGGGTTCCTCGATGGAGGGCACGCCGCCGAGTGCATCGCCGCCGCGCTCTGCGGATGGGGCCAGGACGAGGATATCAATCCGTAGCGTTCCGGAGCGCTCTCGGAGCGTTCTGGGACCCTCTGAGAAGGCCGCGGCGCCCGAGACATCCTCCAGAGCCGCTGGATCTCGGAGATCTTCGGTGTATGCTCCCCCGATGTTATCCTCGCTCTGGCCTCATCTTAGCTCCGGAGCGCGACGCGCCGATGGCTGTCCACCACTGTAGGGTCGAAGAACAAAATAATGGCATAAAACATAAACGTTTGCCACTCCGCGAGGATTTCTTGGATCGGCGCTGGGCCCCCCCCGGCGGCGCCTCTGGCGCCGCCCCTTGCGCGCTCCGCGCGCCAGGGAGGAGGGTCCGTCGCAGATCCAAGATACCCGTGCGGGCTTAGTCAAAATATTATGTTTGTTCCGTTTCTGTTTTTCTGTAGGAAGATCACCAGTGCATCGCGAGGTTCGGGGTGCGAGGACCGAAGCCCGAGGAGAGTTTTGGAAGCTTTGGGTCGGGTTCTTCTTCTTGGGTTAAGCCGGGCCTGTCCCTCTACAGTTGTGGAGGACGATCAATGGAGAGGAAGCATGTTGCCAAATACTTTCCCGATGTCTAATACATGTCCTAAACATGTGTTAAGCATGTTTTAAACATGCTTAACACATGTTTAGAATAACAGTTTCCTACATTTTTAACGCAGTGAAGTTCAATGATACGACTGTTAGGGTGCCCATTGTCGTGGCATCCACAACTCTACAGGAGGAATGTTCACAAATAGTCAAACGAGAATATGGGATCTTTTTTCAAAGCATGTTTGAAGCATTATGTTTGTGCGTCTCAGTTCGAGTCTGTTCTTTATTCGTTCAAAACCCGCCTATAGGGGGACATGCCCGATGTGATTCTTGGGGGACCGTGGGTGCTCTCGGGGCTCCGCCTCCTCGAGGCGGCGGCGCTTCCTCTCAAGGAAGCGGCGACCCCCCCCTCAGTGGTGCCCCCCTTGGAACTCGACTGAAGTCGGGCCCGTCCCTCCACAGGAGGAATCTTCAGAAACAGTCCAAAAATATGATTGTGACTATTTTTCTAGTAGTTTCGATTCTGTTTGATAATGTTTGGAGTATGTTTTATTTTTGTCCAAAATGCCCCTGTTGGAGGACACGCCCGACCTAACACTCGGCCGGGAGATTCCTGGGTCGTCTCGGTCCGATCTCATCAGCGTCCCGGTTTCGTCTTATTATCATCGGGAACAAAAGAACCCCTGACCTTAATACCACGATGAAGACGTGGCCTCTCTGAGGTCCCCGTCTTTGCAGCAGGGGTGAAGCATCTGGACGGTCTGTCTCGATACACCGGCAGAACGTACCCCCTAGTTATCCCTGATGTTATTGGCCCTCCTAGCTTAGGTCCTTTTCCAAAGGATTAGGGGTCTTCTTTCGTTGCACCTACGGTGGAGGCGTTGGTTGAGGAATGTGCCCAGGGGGTTGCAGACAGTTCCACTGGCCTCCAGACCCCGGCCTCCTTATCCAACTGTCCCTTATCCCGTTCTCAGTCCGTCGGGGGGCGGGCTTTTTTACCCGTTTCAGGGACCACGCTCTGGGGCGTGACAGCGAGACGATTGCGAGTAGAGCTGAGTGTCAAGTTTCTTTCTCACTGGCAGGCGAGTTCAAACATCGTGAAACGGCGCTCTACGCTGCCTGCTACAACAAATAATTCCTTACCCCATGCCCTCACCGTGTTAGCCTTTGGGGGGGCCCGCAGGTGTTGTCCTGCATCGGGGAGGGCTGCGGCGGCACGCTGTGCCTCGACGTGGACTCGGGCCCGAAGTGGCAGGCGGCCGGCGCCCGGAGAGAGCGCTGCCGCCGTTCCTCTCGGCTGCGCGCAGAGGGGGGGGGTAAGTCGGGCATGTCCCTCTACAGGAGGAGTGTTCGCGTGTAGTCAAGAGATAGTCTGGGTGCGATGCTTCGACTGTGGTCGACCATGTTTGATTGCTTTTGGGCTATTCTAGATTTCTCGTTCCTCGTCCGCCTCCTGGGGGACATCCTCTACCTACGGGTAGGGGGGAGGGGGGAAGGGTTCTTAGAAGCACCCCTGGCTCTTAGAAGGCGCGGGCCTCGCTCTGTGGTGAGAGGCAGGGCCAGCGCCTTCGAAGGAGCACGGGTGCTTCTCCGCAGCCGCTCCCCCTCCCCCTGCCCATCTCTGCGCGCCGCCGGGCCCCCCCCCCCCCCCAAGGCAACTGCCTGCCAAGGCTTCGGGCTGCGCGCAGACAGCCCCCCCGGCCGCGACTGCCTGGGGAGGAGGGCTACCTGCACGCAGCCCAGCGCCTCCTCCTCCTCCTCCTCCTCATCCTCCTCCTCCGTAGCCATTTTGGCTCAAGATGATTGGTGCCCCAGGGGACCACACGGATACCGCTAGTCCGCGGCCAGACCACCGTTCGCCTACACTGTGGGAGTTGGGCACCCACTTTCAGCCTTGCTGCCCAGCCTGCGCTGCTTCGGCGGCTTGCTCTCGGTGCCTGCGAGGCCAGCCTGCTGGATGGCGCCACAGCACTACCGTTCGGAGCAGAGCAAGCGGCAATGGTATTGCAAGAGCTGCGTCGGGCCCAAGGGCCTTCCCTGGTTCAACTTCGCCGACGCCACTTCCTGCGCCAAGTGCAAGTTGGGCAAGGGGCTTTGCTTCAAGGAGTATCGCGAGCCGCCGCTGCCGTCGCTTCGCAGGCCAGGGAGGTCCTTCTCTGCATGGGCGGATTCGGTGCAGGTCCAGAAGCTCAAGCAGGAGCTGGCGGCCGCCAATGCGAAGCTCAAGCGTGCGGAGGCCCCGCCCGTGGAGGCCGAGGAGGAGCTCAGCGGATCCGACAAGGACAAGCAGAGGCTGCGGGAGTTGGGCGAGCTACTCAAGACGGTCGAGGGCAGTGCCGATCCTCACCTCGCTCGTGCAAAGGAGGCGTTCGTCAAGGAGCAATCTGAGCTCAAGGCGAAGCTGGCGGCGGCGCGCCCCTTGGGCCAGAGGCTACGTGACCTCGGAGCCCAGATCAGCAGGCAGCAGAAGTTGCAGGAGGACCAGCAGCGGCGCCTCGTGGGGATCCGCGAGAAGCTGGCGTTGCTGCATGAGCAGGAGCAGGCGGCGCAGCAGCAGTTGGCGTCGCTCGACACCCAGATGCTGGAGTTGCAGGAGCAGCAGCGGCAGCTCCAGAGCCAGGCCCCGCTGCCCCCCCAGCCTGAGCACGGCAAAGGGCCGCTGGATGAGCCGATCGTCGGGCTCGGCCAAACGTTGGCGGGGCTCGACCAGGTGCTCAACTTCCTCGGCGCCGAGCATGGGTTGTCGGAGCGCCTCAAGGAGGACCTGGAGCGCCTCAAGATGCTCAGCGAGGAGGCCAAGGTCAAGCAGCAGCGGGAGAGGGCCGAAGCCGCTGCGGCTGCTGCCGCCGCTGCTGAGGACCAGCGGGCGCCTGGCGGCAGCCCGCCTTCGGAGTGTGACGCGATGGAGCAGGACGAGGCCGACAGCGCCGAGTTCGTCGATGAGATCGTCAGTGCAGGAGGCGACAAGCGCAGGATCGAGGAGATCATGGCTAAGCTCGGGCGCAAGCGGCACAAGGCGGTCGCTGCCTGCTGATGCCCTGGCGCCCTTTCGTTTTCTGCTGTGGCTGTGTCTCGTGCCCATCGCAATGGCTGAGTCTATCGGTGTCACCACTATCAATGTCTCGTCAGGCGGCCCCATGGTTGACTACCTGGCGAATTGTTCAAGCATGTGCGTCGCCGTGCAGGAGCATCATGCGCTGCCAGGAGCCCTGGCCAAGGCCCAGAGGGACGCGCTCGCCGAGGGCTACCACGGTGTCTGGGAGGCTGCGCTACCTGGACAGGGCACTGGCAGTCAGGGCGGCGCGGCGGTTTTGGTGCCCAAGCGTGTGCTCATCACAGGCCCCCCTGCGCTAGAAGGGCCAACGTTGGAGCCAGGGCGCACGGTGGCGGCGCACGTCAACTGCGGTGGCAAGCGAGGTTTCGTCATGATTTCTCTGTATATGCGGGTTGACGAGCAGCTGTCGCCAGAGAACCTGGCCATCCTGTTCAAGTTGTATCAGTATCTGAAGGTGCTCGACACTTTGCAGATGCCGTGGATCGTGGGAGGAGATTTCAATATGGAGCTCAATCAGTTGGGCTCGCTGTCGTGGCTGCACTCGGTCAATGGCGTTGCGGTTGTGCCATCGGTGCCGACTTGCATGCAGGCCCTCCCTGGGCGCACCATCGACTTCTTCTTCGTGGCCTGCCAGGTCATGCCGAGGATAAGCCATGCAGCAGTCGGTGAGGCAGATACTTGGCCGCACCTGCCCGTCACGCTCAGGTTGGCAGCCCAGCCGCAGGCGATGTGGACTCGGCAGCTGGCGCAGGCCAAGGGTTTCACCAAGGCGCCGAAGGTCGGCTGCGCCAGGCCGCCGCCAGACTGGGACCCGCTGCTGAATCAGATCAGGCAGGCGACCTCCTCGGAGCAGATGGCCGACGTGTGGGGCCAGCTGCTGCTGGGCATCGAGTTCGAGCTGCAGGGCCGCTACGATGTCGTCGGACCGCAGGTGTCAAAGTTCACGTCCAACCCTGCGCCACCTGCGTTCGAGTGGGCCAGGTTCGACCCTGACGAGAGGCAGTCTTGGAAGAGAAAGGCGCCCGACGTGGCAGCTTGGCTTGCTGCAGCGCGTTGGGCGCGGCAGTTCCGACGTGTCCGCACTGCTCTCGCATCGTTCATCACGAAGCTGTCCGACCCTCCTGCTCTCTTGTTGCCAGGGCCGAACTGCTCAGGGACGGAGGCGCCATCGCCATCGTCTTCCTCGGCTACGGGTGCGTCGTCTGCGGCTGCGTCCTGTTGCGCGGTGGCGGCAGCGGCTGGAGCACGCCCCCGTCCGAGGGTCTACTGCAGCAAGCTGTGCGACAAGACCGCGAGGCACATTTTGGAGTTCCAGTATTTTTTGAAAAGGATTGCTGCTCGCTCCGATGTTTGGCCACATCTTGATAAGGCGGCTGTCGATCTAGTTGTGCTTGGGCTCCTGGCTTTCGTGCGGGAGGATTTCGACCAGCAAATCGAGCGCATCATTGTCAAGGCAGAGGGCAGCGGTCGCATGAGAGTAAGGTAGCCGCCAGTTGGCAGGCGTGGGCCGAGGCGTCGTTCGAAGGCGGCGCTAGTCGCGCTCACAAGTTTTCCAAGCCACTGGCGCTCCAGGAGGTGATCGACTACGGCGCAGGTGTCCAGCACGCGTACCAGCTGGCCGATCGTAAGGTGCAGCACTGGAACCAGTACTGGCAGAGGCACGATGACGGGGTGATTGATTTGCCCAGCGACCACCAGGTGTGGGACCAGCTGCCACCTCTCAGCGGCAGGGACGTACGCCGTGCGGTTCGCGCCTTCAGCTGGACAACGGGCACGGGGCAGGTCAGGATTGCCCCGCGGGCGTTGGACCACCTGTCCGACGCAGCCCTGGATGCGATGGCCGCCGTCTTCTGTCGTTGCGAGCAGCTGCTCATCTGGCCCAAGGCTCGGCTCATGACGAAGCTCGTTCGACTTCCCAAACCAGGAGGGGGGGGGCGCCTGATCGCTCTCCTCAACACGCTCGTTCGGGTGTGGGGGAGGGCCCGCCGGCCTGTCTCTGCCCAGTGGGAAGCGAACAACGCCAGCGAGGAGTTCTGGGGGCACACGGGAGGCAGATCCTCCTCCGACGCTGCCTTCGATCTGGCCCTCGAGCAGGAGACGGCCCACCTCACGGGCGACCACGCCCTGATCGTGCTGCTCGACATGCTCAAGTGCTACGAGTTGGTGCGTCACCAGGCGCTGCTGGACGAGTGCAGGGCCAATCTGTTTCCCATGAGGCTCGCGTACATGCTCGTGCTGCTCTACCAGCAGGAGCGCGCGATTTTTGCGTACAACTCCTTCTCGGAGGCGAAGCGTGCGTACCAGGGAATCCTGGCGGGGTGCACTCATGCCACTACGCTGCTGATGGTGCTACTGACGCGTACTTTACGCATGACTGCTCGAATCGCTCCTGAGGTTCGTCCACGTGACCTGGTGGACGACGTGGCTTTGTCGTGGACTGGTGCCGATGCCCGCGGTGCCCGCACGCTTGCGACTGCCACGAAAGTGTTCTGCGAGGCGGTCAAACCCCTCGGCCTGGTCCTGCAGTTGGACAAATCGGGGCACTTGGCCGTCACACAGCAGTCCAAGTATCACTTCAGGCAGTATGCCAAGTTGCTCAATATTGGTGGCAAACGTCACATGCGCTACCTGGGCCACGACCTCGCGGCCTGCGCTGCTGTGCGCTGTGTCCAGAAGGATCGCCTCAAGAAGATGGATGCTCGTCGCCCTCGGCTGAAGGCGTTGCAGAAGGGGGCTGGACGCTGGCGCTCGGCGCGCCTCTGGACCACCGGCGTGCTGCCGTCGGTCGGCCACGGCGCGGCTGTCAGCGGCATGAACGACGGCGAGCTGAAGCAGATGCGCAGCTTGGCAGGCAGTTTTTGTGGCTTCAGTGGCAGCGGCTCCCTCACACTGTACCTGGCAGTTCAGAAGCAGCGCAGTTTCGACCCGATCTACCACGCCACCTGCAGCCTGCTGCAGCAGTACACGGTGTGGGTGTGGGCCGCGCGCGGCTCTCTCGCCAAGCTGCAGAGGGCCTGGATGGCGCTGAGAGACCAGTTCGAGGATGCTCGCGGTGCTGTCACTTGGGCCAGTGCTAGGGGTCCCATCTCTGCGCTCTGGCTCACTCTGCGCAGAGTTGGGTGGGACATGGCCAGTGCCACGGTCCTCGTGGACGACGCGGGTGTCGGCATCGACCTGCTGAGGGTCTGTCCCAGCGAGGTCCAGCACTACATGTACCTGAGCCTGGAGCGCTGGCAGAGCCATCGTATTTTGGACCATCTGCCTGGAGCCCCTGCTCGGCGGCCAGACGGAAGCCGAAGGCATATCTGGATGCGAGCCCTTCGTCAGGGTCACCTGCAGAGGCTGTCCAGCGGGCTGCGTGGTGCTTTGGCAAAGCTTCAGTCTGACGGCATGTGGACGCCCGCCCGTCGGCGCGAGGCAGGTTGCACGGACAATGCAGTTTGTGAGTTCTGTGGTCACGCGCCTGCCGACATCGAGCACGAGATGTTCTACTGCACCGTGCACGAGGCGCAGGAGGGGGAGGAGCAGGGCCCGTGCCCCGAGGACGTGCTGCAGGTCAGGAAGGACATTTGGGAGCAGGGCCAGACGGGCGCTGGTGCGGAGTGGGACTTCACCGCTGTCGACCTGCTCTACGCGTTGCCGATGCGCCCTGAGTTTCGGCCCCCTGAGCCCAGCATGCTGCCTGTTCGAGAGTGGGGTGCCCGCGATGTGCCGTGGCCGTCTAAAGTTTTTGGCGACGGGTCCTGTTTGGATAGCGATTTCCCCGAGGCTATGCGGTGTGGCTGGGCGGTCGTGGCCCTCACGCCAATTTTTTTGCCGTTCAAGGCTGTTTTTGGTGGCCTCGGAGGCCCGATTCAAACCGTTCCCAGGGCCGAAAGGGTCGCCGCCCTCCGAGGTCTCGAATTGGCGTCCAGGCCGTCTGAGTTTGTCACCGATCACCTGGCTCTGGCGCAAGAGGGGGAGCTTTGGTTTGGCAGGCATGCTCGACCGACAGCTCCCCATGCGAGTGTCTGGAGGCAGTTGCACGCTCTGTTTGAAAGAGATTTAGATCGTTTGCCCCGTTTCTCCTGGACTCGTGCTCACAGGTCCGTGGATGAAGGCATTGCGTCGTGCATTTCCTCGGGAGAGCCCCTCGAGAATTTTTTCGGTAACATGTGGGCTGACTGTTTCGCGAAGATGGCCGCGCTCGATCTGTCTGGATCTTCCTCGGTCATTCGTACGCATAAGTTTGTGATGGAGCAGGCGAAACAGCGGATGAGATGTCTCGCTTTTGCCGCCCACAGAGTGGCCATGATGGCATCGCCCGTCGTCCATCGGCCGCTACCGCCTGCCCCTAAAGCCCCCCGCCAGCGCAAGCCGACCACCCACGCGTTCGCCCTGTTTCCTGCTGGCGCGATCGGGTGCACTGTTTGTTGGCGCCAGGCCTCGACCCCGTCCTCCCTGAAGTCCCTCTCCTCCCGTCTGTGTGATCCCCTGGACGTTGGTCCTGGACACCTGGTCCAGGAATGCGACCGTGTGCTGATTTGCACGCGCTGCGGGGCCCACGCCGTGCGCCCGCAGAGGTTTTCTGTGGGCCTCAAGCGCGCGTGCATCGTCAGGGAGGATGGAAGTCGGTCGGGAGCGGGTGGGGGTGGTGCGCGAAGTGAGAGAGTCCAGCGAATGTTGCAGCAGGCCCAGCGCGGCCGCCACCCCAAGACGGGGGAGGCCCCCGGCCCGCTGATGCTGGCCCCGATTGCCCCTGAGGCCGCCGTGCAGACGCTCACTGTCGTCGGGACGGGGGTGGCGGATGGGGGGGTCGGGGTCGCTCGTGGGGTCGAGGAGGAGGAGGGTCGGAGCCCTGTGCCGCGAGCCGGTGCTGCGGCGCTGAGCAGGCCCGCGCCTTCGGCTCCCCTCTCCCCCTCGGCCCCCGTGCTGCAGCCACTGCCCGAGTCTGGTGACTCGGACTAGCTGTGGCCAGCAGTTCGGGCGCTCGTCCGCGCCCATCGGCGCTTCCTCCGAGGCTCAGTCGGGATCCCCTTCTGCGCCCTCGGCCATTGCTCCATTGCTCCTCCTCCTCCTCCTCCTCCTCCTCCTCCTCCTCCTCTTCCTCCCCCTCCTCCCCCTCCTCCTCCCCCTCCTCCTTCGCCACGGCGAGGCGGTCGGCTCGTCGCCGGCCGTCCTGTTGGCCTCCCGAGGCCAGTTGGAGACCCTGGGTCCGCCCAGGGCTCGCAGGGAGGTTTCGGCCCCGACCCCCTCGGCTGTCAAGACGGAGGAGCAGGAACGGGGGAGGAGGAGCAGGAGGAGGAGGAGGAGGAGGAGGACCGTCCCCCTTTCCTCCCCGAATCTGTGAAGTTCACATGCTGTGTCTTCTGCTCATGGGCAGCTGCTTCTCTCAGCATCAGTCTGCTGCAGTATGCTCTCGTACTCGTGCCTCCTCAGCGGCGAGGAGGTGCTGTGCCCCCACTGGCGCGCGGGGGGCGGACAGGAACACGTCGTATCGTAGACGAATCAACGCATGCTCGCTGGACGCGCATGTGCTGGCAACCGTGTGCAGTGAGCATTGCACAAGCGATGGCGCTAAAACGCGATTGAACACCAGGGAGGGACATGAGGTGGTGGGGAGGCGCGAAAGGGGAGAGCTACTGAGGCTGGCCCCGCGGGGGAGTGGGAGGGAGGAGGTAAACGAGGGGAACAAGGGGAGTGGGGAGGACAGGGGAGGAGAACAAAAGGGCCGGGGGGGGGTAGAGTAGGGAGCGGAAAAGGGGTCCGAGACAGAGGTGTTGGAGGAGTTGCGCGTGGAAGACGAGCGCACCGCCGGGCGATGATTTGGAGGACATCAGGGAGGAGAGATGGCAGTCCCCGTTGACCCGCCCAACGAAAACTTGCCCCAGCTTCCGAAAACGGCAGCAACAGCACACCGACCACCTCCCCAAGCCCCCGAGAGTCTCCCCAGACCTTGCGCGACCCCCCCAGAGCGTCCGAAGACGTTGTGTAAACCTCCCATGATGCCAGCCCCCAGAGCGTCCGAAGACTTTGCGCAAGCCTCCCAGGCTGCCAGGGAAACATGGGTTCGGAAGATCGCTCCGCATTGCCGGCGTCGCAGAAGAAAAAGACACGTTCCGGACACGATCGCCGCCCGTGGCGATGCATCGGCGGTGCGGCGCCGATCATCGGGTCCGAGGTTCTCCGTCCGGACATCGCCGACGCGTCGACCGGTGCCTCGGCCAGATGTTCGGCGGCGAGCGGAGGGGGGTAAGTGAGAGAAGGCGGGTCTTCTCAGAGGGCTCGGAAGTCCGCCGGCCCTCTGAGAAGCCTTCTGGGCCGTCCCAGAAGAAGACACAGAAGACCTCTCGCAGAAGGCGCGAGGGCTTCTTCGAGAAGTCCCGCTGGCCTTCTGAGAAGGCCTTCTCCTCATTTCCCCCCTTGCTCGCCGCCGAGAGGAGGAGGAGGAGGAGGAGGAGCAGGAGGAGGAGGAAGAAGGAGGAGGAGGAGGAGGACGACGAGCAGGAGCAGGAACAGGGGGAGGGGGAGGAGGAGGAGGAGTCCCGCCGCCTCCTCTCTCGCCACCGAGTTTGCGGCGCGATCCGCCGGCCCCCATGTTGGCGGCCTGCAGCCCCCGAGTGCCTCCCCGAAGTCGAATCCCTTAGCTCAGGCGATCGCAGCCATGGATCAAGGGGGCGTGGATTAGCGACGGGTCCCGTTTCCATGGGAACTCGCGGATTTCCGCCGCCGAGCGAGGCGGCACCAGCCGCATTTTGAGTAGGGCACCTCCCCCGATCCATGGATTTGGCGACCGCGCACCAAATCCATGGATCGCTCATCCATGTTTGCGCGCCCCCGATGAGCGGCCTCCCCAGCGGCAGGCCCCAGGGGGCAGCCCCCCTCCCCCCCCCCGGGCTCCTCTCGGGGGCTCGGGCCCGCCCGGGGGCCCCCCTGCGCGGCAACGCATCGCGGGCCCCCTGGGCTTAAGGTCGGACATGTCCCTCGACAGGAGGAGAACACCGCCGTGAGAATAGTTAGGCCCGCTTATCTTGCCACGTCGAATGAAGGCGAGAGCGTCGCAAGACTTGCGATGGCACCCCCTCCCCCGTAGACCCCTACGAAAGGACAAAGCGCAGCGGTGGCGCGGCCGCTGCGGAAGAAACAAATTCTTCCACTGATGCGAATTAGTAGTAACTGTTTATTGCAGGGGATTAATGATTCCGCCTATTTATGCATGCGTGGAAAATTATTCCGCGCCGGCGCAAAAGAACTCCCTTGGGGAAGGCAAGTTGGCCAAAACGTTCGTCCCGCCGGAAGAGTTCTTGACATATTCGGATGTTTGTTAAGCATGTTTCGGTTTCTGTTTCAGGTTTCTTCGAAATCCGCCTGCTGGAAGACATGCCCGGCCTAACCTTAGGGGGGGGAGGTGGACTGCAACGTCTGCATGCAGTCGCTCCACATATTCGGGGACAAGGCGCACAAGATCAAGGTGTCGCCCGACTACTGCGAGGAGTGCGGGGCACACTTGCTGGCCGTCACTTTCAACAAGGCCCCGACTCTCTCGTCGTCGTCGTCATCGTCGTCGTCGCTGCCTTCGTCGTCGCTGTCGTCGATGTCGTCCTCCTCTGGCTCTCGAGTGGCGAGCAGCCTCTCGCCGGGACGGCGAAGCAACTCCGCAACCGCAGGCTCGAGAGCTCCGAGCGGCGGGCTCGAAACGGCGGCGGGAAGCAGGCGATGCGAGGCGGCAGCAAGCAGGAGGCAGTTTTGGGGTACATGGTCGGGCATTTCAGCACGCTCCTCTCTACTCTTGTGCGTGTGGAAGACGATCAACGGAGAGGAGGCATCATGCCAAATGATCTCCAAATGAAATCAGAGCGAGGGGGCCGAACGGTGATTCATGGTCCCTAGGTGCATGGCTGTATAAGGAACTCGTGGTGGGAATTCTGCTTGTTGCGTCGTTGCTGTTGTTGCTGCTGCTGCTGTTCCGATGGGAATCCTATAGGTTCTCCGCGAACCTTTTAGGAATCCCATACGAATCCCACAGGAATCCCATAGGGCCTCTACGAATGCGATGGGAATCCAATGGGAATCTTATAGGAATCTTATAGGGCCTTTACGACTCCTATGGGAATCCCAGAGGAATCCTAAGGGAATCCTCTAGGGCCTTTTACGAATCCGACAGGAATCCTATTGGAAGCCTGTAGGGAACCTCGAGGGCCTTTAGGGTTCGGATGGGGATCCCATAGGAATCACCCCATGGGAATCCTATAGGGCTTTTAGGATTCCGATGGGAATCCCATGGGAATCCTTTCTGGCCCATCGATTCTGTACGAATCATACACGGATCTTATAGGAATCCTTTTGGGGACCCTATAGGGCCTCTACAAAGCCTATACGAATCTTATTGGAATCCCAAAGGATTCCGATAGGGTCTCTACGCATCCTATAAGGATCCGATAGGGTTCCTATGGGAATCCTAGAGGGCCTCTACGGACCCTATAGGAATCCAATTGGAACCCCATAGGAATCCTATAGGGATCGATTCCGATGGGAACCCTGTAGGAATCCGATGGGAATCGTACAGGAATACGATGGGGATGTTTCAGGGCTTCTCCGATTCCTATCGGGATCCCTTAGGAATCCTTTAGGGCCTCTACGAACCCTACAGAAATCCGACGGGAATCCCAGAATAATCCCATAGCGCCTGCACGATTCCTATAGGCATCCTATAGCAAACGCGTAGGAATCCTATTGGGCCTCTGCGAATATTTTTGGATTCCTATAGGAGTCTCATAGGATTCCTATAGGGCTTCTGCGAACCCTATAGGACTCCTATAGGAATCTGATAGGAATCCCAGAGGGACTTTACATATCCTATAGGACTCCCATCGGAATCCTATAAGGCCTCTACGAATCCCGTCGGAATCCTGTATGATTTGTACACGTATCCTATAGGGCCTCCACGAATCCTCTTGAAATCCCATAAGAATCTTATAGGAATCCTAGAAACCCTTTGCGAATCCAATAGGAGTCCTATAGGAATCCGATGGGAATCCTATAGGGCCTCTGCGAATATTATAGGAAGGACCTTTTTACGAATCCTATAGGAATCCTGCGGGAAACTTTCACGACTCCTATGGGAGTCATATTTAGGAATCTTATAGGAATCCCATAGGGCCTCTGGCCTCACAGGGAGCTCCTCCGAAACTTCATTTCGGCACACCTCTCTCGAGGATCGCGGCCCTGGCCTCAGAGGGCTCCTCCGAAACTTTATTTCGGCACACCCTTCTCGAGGATCGTGGCCCTGTCCTCACAGAGGGTTTCTCCGAAGCTTCATGCCGGCACACCCCTCAAGGATGATCGTGGCCCTGGCACCGCAGGAAGCCCCATTTCGGCACGCCCCTCTCGAGGATCGATGCCCTGGCCGCACAGGGGCTCCACCGAAGCTTCATTTCGGGACATCCCTCTCGAGGATCGTCGCCCTGGTCTCACAGGGAGCTCCACCGCATTTTCATTTCGGCACACCCCTCTCGAGGACCGTGGCTCTGGCCCCACAGGGAGCTCCACCGAAGCATCATTTCGGCGCACCCCTCTCGAGGATCGTGGCGCGGACCCCGCAGGGAGGCTCACTGAAATTTCATTTCGGCACACCCATCTCGAGGATCGTGGCCCTGACTCCACACGGAACCCCACCGAAGCACCATTTCGGCACACGTCTGTCGAGGATCGTGGCCCTGGCCCCACAGGGAGCTCTTTTCGTTCCCGTGCTGGCCCAGCTTCTAACTCGCCTCTGCCGTGCAGGAGGCACGGCGGCGGATTTGACCCCCGTGGCTCCGGTGGCCTTGCGGCTGACGTGGGCGCGTTCCTCTCCCTCTCTTCATATGTGGTTCAAGCCATTTGGGCATGCGCCTCCCCCCTCTGGGGCAGGCCACGGAGGGGCGCCGGGCAACGCGCCGGGACCCATGGGGATTCTATATCATCCCTAAGGGATTCTATAGCACCCCTTAGGGATTTTATAGCAGCCCTTCGGGATTCAATACCAGCCCTTTCGTTTCTAGAGCATCCTTCAGGGATTATATAGCATCCCTCAGGGATTCTATAGCATCCCTTTAAGGATTCAATAGCATCCCGTTAAGGATTCTATAGCACCCCCTTCAGGATTCTATAGCATGCCCTTAGATAAGGATTCTATAGCATCCCTCAGGGATTCTATGGCATCCCTCAGGGATTCTATAGCTCCCCCTGAGGGATTCTGAAGCAGCCCTCAGGGATTTTAATTTTAGTATCCCTTTAAGGTTTCTATAGCACCCCCCAGGGATTCTATAGCATCCCTCAAGGATTCTGTCGCATCCCCTTAAGGATTCTGTAGCATCCCTTAAGGATTCCACAGCAGCCCTCCGGGATTCGATGGCATCCCTTAGGAATGCTATAGCCTCTCTTCTAGGGATTCTATCGCATCCCTAAGGGATTCTATAGCAACCCTTTAAGGATTCTATTACATCCCTCAAGGATTCTATGGCATCCATTAGGGATTCTATAGCATCCATTAGGGTTTCTATAGCAGCCCTCAGGGATTCGATGGCAGCCCTTAAGGATTTCATAACATCCCCTAGGGATTCTGTAGCAGCCCTTAGGGATTCTGTAGCAGCCCTTAGGGATTCGATAGCATCCCTTAGGGATTCTATAGCATCACGTGGGGGTTCTGCAGCCTTCCCTTAGGGATTCTACAGCATCCCTTTCGGATTCTACAGCATGCCCGAAGTCTTCGGCTCGGGGGAGCGCACATAGTCTCAGCTCGTGGAAACGCGTCGGCTTTCTTCAGGATCCCGAAGGATTCCAGAGGATTTCCTAACGGCTTCCTTGGGTTTCTATTGCCAACCATATGTTGCGTTGCGTTGCGTTGCGTTGCGCCGGGGGGGGGGGGGAGGGGGGGGGTCCGGGTCCACCAGTGAGATGTTTCGCCACAAGGAGCGAAACAGCGAGCTGGTGGACCCTCACCGGGTCCACCAGCCGGTTGTTTTGCCTTGTTGTTGTTGTTGTTGCTGTTGTTGTTGTTGTTGAACATTATTTATTCTAAAGAATAATTATTGTTGGGGCCCCTGGTGCGCGGCCCCCTCGCCGCGCCTAGGCCGCAGCCACATTTTCATCATTTTCGTGAGGAAGTCTCAGGCAAAACGTGTGTCCGGATCCGGTTGTTTTGTTGTCCCCCGTTTTCCCTTGCAAAAAATAAGCTAAAGTGGACATTTCTTGTTCTAACATAACCAAACTTCAAGAATCCCTTGCAAAAAATAAGGTAAAGTGGACATTCGCGCGCGCAAGACGAAATCCTTCCAAAACCTTAGTGTTCGTAGCGATTTCAACATAAAAACATCAAAAAACCAATGGTTTTTCAAAAAAAAATGTCAAAATTTCATCCCGCGCGCTCTTGCGGATTTGTAGGAAACCCAACACTTTTTAAACATTTCTGTCAAACGGGCTTTTCCGAGCAACTTGTTCACGTGCTTCGAACTTCTCCAACAACGGTTGCGCACCTGCCAGGGCCATCATCCCTGTCAAATAATACCATGCGGGACACATTCGTTTTTTCTTCGCGCGCGCACGCCGTCGTCGTCGGCCGCGGGGCCCTGAATAGTAGCCACGGTCGTCCGCATGCCACGAAGTGAAGTGTCCGAACGTCATAGGGCGGGAAGCTGGGTGTGGGTGGTGGCGAAGAGTCGTTTGGAAATGTGGTAGAGCTTGAACCGGCCCCCCCACAAAGTGGGGGTATTGGCGGGCGTCGTATGAAAACCCTGGCACTGGTGAGAACGGAGTGTCCCCACGTGCTAGTAATTGTTGTTGTTGTTGTTGTTGTTGTTGTTGTTGTTGTTGTTGTTGTTGTTGTTGTTGTTTGTTGTTGTCGTCGTCCGACCCGCGACCCACCCGCGACCCACCCCGCGACCCACCCCGCGACCCACCCCGCGACCCACCACGCGACCCACCCCGCGACCCACCCGCGACCCACCCGCGACCCACCCGCGACCCACCCCGCGACCTACCCGCGACCCATCCGCGACCCACCCGCGACCCAGCCCGCGACCCACCTTCAAGGGAGGAAAAACCACCCGGACCCGACAATTGACGTTTATTAACAGGCCTTGGGCGATGACTAAGCAGCCTTGCCCTGTTCGATTGATTCCTTGTGTGCGTCTACTAAACGGCTTCGCTGGTCGGGGTGTTTATTATGGGTGGATTTCCTGCCCTGTAAACCCGCGACCCACCCGCGACCCAAGAGAGAACCACCCGCGACCCATTTGCGACCCACCCGCGACCTACCTGGTTTAACGAACAAATCGGCGCCTGCGGCGGGCTCGTTGTATATTGTGCAGCTTTGGCACCTGCGGCGGGTTTCTTCAGAGTCTCGCAGACTGCCGACGTCCCCACCGTCCCCACTCTTATCCGCATCTGGGGGGGGGATCTCCGAAAGTGCTAAACATGCTTTAGCAGGTTTTGACCGGATAAAGTTTGTATTGGCATGGCATCCACAACTCTACTCCCATCCTCCCTCACGTGGTCGTTCGCTACCCTGGAATGGCTCCTGGCCGTAACCTCTGATGCCAAGGAAGCCTCTTGGGGCTCTCTTGCACCTCTTTGGGGTAGTCTTGGGGGCTGCTGCTGCTGCTGGGTGCCGCAGGCGGCTGTGAGCCTTGTGAGAGGGGTCCCGTCGACAGTTTACAGAAGCCCTGCCAGACAGCACGTTCGGTTGCACCACGTCTCCCTGGTGTGCTCGTCGGCACTGGCCGTGGCGTGGGTGTGCGCTTGCTCCGCATGGCGCATCCCAAGAGGGTCATGAGGCCTGTCTGGCCGTCCCGCTTCCATTCTTCTCCCCATCTTTTCTCCGGCCCGCGCCCCCGTGCGTCTCTTCGCGGCGGCTGTGTGCCCCGCCGTTTGCTTGACCGCTTGGTGTGCCCAACATGACGCAGATCAACTACAGTCGAGCCTCTGATCAAGAGCCCTCCTTCCGAAGAGCTGGACCCGCGTTTCTGAACCAGCCTGCCGGAAAGCTGGCCCAGTAGCTGGAGCACGTTCGCCTCTTCAGCAGGAGCAGCAGAAACTGGCCCAGGTTCGTTTTACTGATTGTCCCGGAGGCTGGCCCAGATTTCGGAAGTGGTAGCGTTCTTGGCCATATGTTTGGCTAAGATTTGCTACGCCTCAGCGTGCCAGGGGCGCGCGGCGGCGGATCCCATTATTTGGACAGCACCAACCGATGTTGCACACGTCCCGCCACACACCCTCGGTGAGTGATCCAAAAAGGATTCCTCCCATCGGGCGGGGACCGAAGTTAGGAGGGCCAAAATCTTTAGGGATAGGGGGTCTGCTCTGCCGATGTATTGCACCAAACTGACCAGAGCTGTTACGCCTGATGCAAAGCCGGGGACCTCAGTGAGGCCACGTCTTCATCGTGTTACTACGGTGGGGGCGTTCGTGAAGGAAAGTGCCCAGGAGGCTGCAGACCCTGCAGGATGCCTTGTGCAATGAGGGCCGCGGCGATGTCCACGGCCAGTCCACGATTGGAGCCACACTGGCCTCCAGACCCTGGACTCCTTCCTCCACGATTCCTCATCCGATGCCCTCACCGCGGCTCGCGCGCCTGGGCTCCACGACCTGGCGCAGGCGCGGGCCAGGGGCGCGGCCCGCAGCAAGGATTCCTGTGCACGCACGGGCCTCCCGGGGATCTTGAATAGTTAAAGAAACAAAATGCCCTCCCCGCAGATAGGGTCTGGGGTTCTGGAAGTGGAGGAGGAGGAGGAGGCGGAGGAGGAGGAGGAGGAGGAGGAGGCGTTCTTCTCTCCCCGATGGCTCTGCTCCGCGGCGCGGTGGGTCCAGCGAGCGGCCGAGCAGAGCCCCGCGGGGCGCACCCTGCCGCTCTGCGGCTCGAGGGGCCAGGGGGGCGCGGGCGGGCCGGGGGGCCCCGGGGTGAGGAAGGCCGCGGGGCGGCCGGAGCCTTCCCCCCCCCCACACCACCACATTGTGGGATAGTGGTGGGGACGGTGGTGGTGGGGACAGTGGTGTGGGGGCAGTGGGAATGTGGTGGAAACAGTGGGACAGTGTAGGGTACAGTGGTGGCGGGGACAGTGGTGAGGGCGGTGGCGAGGACGGCGGTGGGATAATGGGACAGAGGTACAGTGGGGACAGTGGTGGGGACAGTGGGGGCAAAGGTGGGAACAGTGGGACAGCTCAGTGGGATAGCGGCGGGGACAATGGGACAGTGGGACAGGTATCGTTTAACCCATCCCCATCCCGGCCATCCCCGTCCCCATCCCCTTCCAGACGCCCACCAGACGACCACCCCCCAGTGGGGGATGCACCCCTCGAAGCCCGAAGGGAGCGACCTGTATCTCCATTTCGGGGGGCAGATCGGCCAGTGGGGCCCGGGCCACGCCGCTGGGGATAGGGATCGGTTAAACGATATTCATTCAAGTTGGGCATGTCCCCGCACAGGAGGAATGAATCTTCAAAGACAGTCAAGAAATAGAGTCAGGGGACGACTTTTTAATAATGATTTGGCTATTCTTGCACATGTTTAAACTACTTGTTTATTTTCTTTCGCGATCCGCCTCTAGGAGGACATGCCCGACCTAAATCCATCTTGCAGGCCGAAAGCCCGAGCGGGCGAATTTGTCAGACCAGGTGCAGTAGAACATCGGAACAGGGCGCATCGTCCTGCATCGTTGCACTGCAAATGGCAGCGCCAGTTAGGCGGAGTCACATCAAAAGACTGGGCCTCAATTGCACAGCATCGTTGACTGCAGGGCGGGGAGATGTCTCCTCCTGTATCCGTTGCGTGCCGGCGCAGTCAGAGTCGATGGAAGACAGTGTCGGGCTTCCCGCGGGATGCAACATAGGCGGGCCGACTCGAAATGCCCCAGGGCCAATGCGCGGAGGCATGCAGCCGTGGGAGCTGCTCGTCGTATGGCTTCCGTCAGGCATGTGGCAGCGCGCGTGAGCAACCTGTGTGCATATCCGAAAACATATCGCAGCCAATCGCACCACATTCCACAACTCAAGGCAACATGACATTCGTTTCCTCCGACGCGGGCAGCCGTGTTGGTAACACAGCGCTGGATGTCCAATGGAGTTTCGCTTGTGCAGCAATCCGTTTCGCCACGCAGCCAGGCCACATGACAGTCAGGTCGTTTCGATGCCAAGTCGGCCCAGGACAACGGAGGGGCTCAGAGGAGTCCCGTCCCTCCGTGTGCCCGCAGCATCACGTCAGGCCGTGGTCCAGGGCCTCTCGCGACGCGCGAGGCCGCGAGCGGCAGCACGGGCAGCGGAGGGCTGCTACCAGGACGGTGTTGGCATGCCTCTTCACCTGGGGCACTTGCAGGCATCAGGCTGGACAGGATGCAACCCTGGGCGTGGAGCAGTGGCCATCCCGCCGCTCTGGTGGCACGTCTCCTCAGAAGGTCGTGCCCAAGTCAACTCGAGTTGGCCTTTCGCCTTCGGCAGGCCCCACGCCTCGTTCCCGCACACATCCGCACACAGCTGCAAGCCCTGTGTGGCAGCCATCCCCCAAGGGGAAGCAGACTCTGGTGCTGATCGGTCGTGGCTTCCACCCTCGTGCGAAAGGTCCGTCCAAGATTGTCACAGAGGCCAATCTCGAGGATTTGCGCCAGTGATTTCACAGTCTCGACGTTCGTTGTCGCGTGCCCCATAGTCCTACAGACCAAGTCCGCTTAAAGCCGAATCGGCGAGCGTGAGCACCCCTCAAGCGCAGAAGTGCGCAGGGGCAAAACAAGCCAGGCTCACAGGGGACGTCCTCTGGTCAGCTGGCTTGCCTCCCTCATCTCGGCGAGGTGCTCGATTAGTCGTCGTCCTTTTCGCCTCCTCCCCACCCCCCCCTTAGACCCCGCCGGAGGGGAGGGAGCCGTCGCCGTTGCCGCCGCTGCTGTCGTCCCCAGCCATGCGATGTCTTACTATTTGTCAATGCGAGGCCCATGGACGGCCCGACCCATTTCCCCAGGGCCAGTTTCATCCTGAGCCCTTTGTGACAGTCCTGAGACCTAGCGAGGGACCCCAGAGGCTGCAACATACAACAGAAAAAGCCTTCCCGTCGTGAGAACTCAAGATGCGAGCATTTCTGGGAAACCTTTGCTGTTGCCGCCGCCGCCCTCGCCTTCATCGTGGTCGTTGACCCTCGTCGACATCGCGCCGGCGGCGAGGGCAAGTCGCCGCTGGACGGCGGGGAAACTGAGAAGACCGCCTGCATCGCCTGCGACCCGCTCTTCAACTCCCTGTGCACCTCCGGGACCAGCAAGGGCTTCCACCCGAAGAAGTTCGGCAAGGCCGGGCGGGGCCGCGGGCTCCCCGTGAGACCTGGGCGCTGCTGCTGCTGTCACCGGGCGTTTCCGCCCCGTGGCGGGCCGTGGGGCCGTCGCGGGTCGATCCGGCTCGAGGGAAACAGCAAGAGCACCTCCAGTCGAGAGTAAAAAAAAGAAAATCAAGACAAAAACAAGAAACCAAACATAAAATGAAATAAACAACACATTAAACAAGAAAATTAAAACAAACACCTCCAGTCGAGAGTCTGCCGGTGCGTTGTTTTCAATTTTGGTCGTGGCGTCGGAGCTCAGGGTCTTCTGGACATGCTGCATGCGGGTCCGCAGGGAGACTGCTTCTGCGGGCTCTCGGGGCCCTCTGCGGGCCCCGTGAGATTGTCAAACAGCAGTATTCGGGATGAGCTGGTCCCAGGGGGCAGCCTCGGTGTCGAGGACCCGTTCCCGTCAGGGCTTTCCTCCTTCATGGCAGTACTCTTCCTGCGCCTGCGCCTCTGAGGAGGAGGAGGAGGCGTCGAAGGAGAGGGAGGTGGAATAAATCCCGACCGCGAGGAGGGGGAGGATGATGACGACGATTTGGAACATGCGGACCATGCGGAGAGGAGGGAGTGAAGGAGTTCTGGGGCAGGGGATGTGGAGGAGGAGGAAGAGGAGGAGGAAGAGGGGATGGAGGAGGAGGAGGAGGAGGAGGAGGTGGAGAAGGAGGAGGAGGAGGAGGAGGAGGAGGATGAGGACGGCGAGGAGGACGACGACAGCGAGGAGAGAAGTGGGGACGAACGAGGGGTATAATAGGGGCAGACGAGGGGGGCAAGGGGGACGGGGAATACGGAGGGAGAAAACGACAGCAAGAAGGAAAGCTTTGTGAGGGAGGAAGAGCGAGGAGGAGGAGGAGGAGGAATCGGAGGAAGAGGAGGAACAGTGAAAAGCAAGGAGGGAAGAGGGAAAGATGAGGGGGGTATCATTGTATCACGTTGAAACAGCGGGGAGAAGCAGAGCGGAGGGAGGAGGGAGGACTGAAGATTGCAGAAGGTGGTTTGAGCAGGAGAGGGGAAGACGCGAAGGAAGGAGTTGAGGGAGGAGGTGGAGATTGATTTAGGGGCGGAAGGAGGAGAGTTGGGAAAAGGAGCGAGCAGAGAGGACAAGGAGGGCGTGGAGTTGGAGGGGGGAAAGATGCCCACACTGCTACCGTTCCATGTTTTTGTCCCTGTTTGGGCCTCCTGGGAGGCCCTCGTCGCCACCGCTGGATTCGCAGAAAGATGCTGGTCAGAGCGCACCCCGACAGAGGTCTGGGGAGTAGCCGTATCGGCAGCTCTGCTGGCTCGTCCAGGAGCAGCAGGAGAGGCAGACGCGGGAGCCGGGGCCAGGTGAGGAGCCGGGAGGGCGAGGGCGGGAGGAGGGCGGGGGAGCGTGAGCCAGAAGGGGGAGGCGGGCGCCCGGGGGTCGACGCCGTGCAAGCCGGGGGAGGAGCGGCTGGCGCTGCGCTGGCCTCGGGACGTGTCGTCGGAGCGGCGGGGGAGGTTGGAGGGGGGGGGAGCAACTTTGGGGGGGGGGGGAGGAGGGAGCAGGCAGTACAGGGCGAAGGGTGGGACAAGCGGGGTAGAGGGCAGGGGGCAGGAGCCACGGGAGGCGGAGGCAGGCGGAGGAGGGGGGGACAGGGAGCAGCAGCAGCACCCGGGAGCGAGGAGGAGGGGGTTTAAGTGGGAGGGGAGGGGGGAGGCAGGAGACGGGAAATGGGGGAGGGAGGGAGGGGAGGGAGGGGGGAGACATGAGAGGAGGAGCACGTGGCTGGCCTCTCCTCCAGCACCCCCCCCCGTGGCGAGGGCAAGGGCAAGAAGGGCAAGGGCAAGGGCAAGAAGGGCCCGACGGACGAGGACAAGGCCGAGGAGCGAGGGCGCAAGATGGCGGCGCAGGGCAAGCGGGCCTGACGCGCCCCCTGTCTGGCCCGCGGCTCCGCGGCGCGCCGCTCCTCGCTGGGATCGCCCCGGAGACGCGGGCTGCAAGACCCCCCCCCGCTCCAGCCTCCTGCTGCTCTGCTCCTCCTCCTCCTCCTCCTCCTCCTCCTCCTCCTCCTCCTCCTCCTCCACAATTACTCAATATGAAAATACTCTCCCTCTTCCCCTGATGGCGTCCAGGTGATGGCCGCGCACCCTCCGCGTACTGTTTTTTACACACAGGATGCCCGGGAAATCCCGGGAAACGACTCTCGCTGAGGCGCCGGCGTCATTTTTTCCCAAAATGCTGCTCTCGTTGAGGCGCCGGCCTCATTTCTGCTCCCGAATCGTTCCGAATCGTGCTCCCGCTGCAGCGTGGGCCTCATTTTCGGATCGGTGTTTGGCCTCCGTCGTTCAGGATGGCGTTCTCGCCCCAGCGCGGGCCTTTTTCTCGCGCGCCCATCCGCCCGCCACCACGCACCGCCACCAGCCGTCACCACCACCACCACCACCACCACCACACCACCACCACCACCACCACCCACACACCACCACCACCCACCCACCCACCACACCACCACCACCACCACCACCACCACCACCACCACCACCACCACCACCACCACCACCACGACAACCACGCACACACGCACGCACGCACGCACGTGCACCACCACCCACTACGCACGCGCGCGTGGAGCCACAGGTCCACTACGACACGCGTCCGCGGATAGAGAAAATCAGCGCCATGGTAAGGGATGGAAGGGAGGGGTAGGACGTCAGATATGACGCGAGCGCACCTAGCTTGCCCTCCCCCCTCCCCCTCCTCCTCCTCCTCCTCCTCCTCCTCCTCCTCCTCCTCCTCCTCCTGAGCCCCTTTCGGCTTCAGCGGGGGTCTTCTGGGAGCGCACTTGAAAGGAGCGCAGCCCCCAGGAGCCAGCGGACGACGTTGCATGGCATGACGGGACGGCAACGACGCTTTTGCTGCCTCGTGGAGGCAGAGGTCGGCGAGGCCCAGCCAACCTCGCTCGAGTCGCGGAGTGGATCTGGACCTCGTGGAGAGGGCTGTGGCGGCGGCGGTGACGGCTGCGGTGGCGGCCGTTGCGCCAGCCGGGCCCCAGCCACGCCCAGTGTCGCAGGCGGCGAGCAAGGTTCGCCCATCGCAGGCCCCGATTTTGGCGATCGAGGATGGTGCGATGGAGACGGCAAGCAAGGTGGGTCCACCCGCACCGCCACCAGGGCGCTGGTCTCCTCTTCCTGTTTGCGTGCGGCTTCGAAGGTGGACCAGGACCACCACGGAACACCTGGCGGCGGTGGAGGAGCTTCGGGCACCGTGCGCCGCCCCGAAGGTGTCGGACCCGCCGATGCTGTGGGAGGGCTCCAACCCGTCGGGCGGCAGCAGGACGCCGGACAAGAAGGAGAAGAAAGAGAAGAAACATAAGAGTGACACGGGCCGCGCGAAGGAGAATCGAAGGCGCAGGAGGAGCCGCTCTCGGTCCCCGCGGCTGGTGGGCTGAAGTGCATCGGAACCCCTGCACTGCAGCGGAACGAAGCCGGCAGCCTCGCGTGTCTCGCGGACGTCGATGAGGATACCGACCCGCTCCAGGAGCTCGTCGTGGGTGAGTTCGACGGGTCCCATGCGGATGAGTTCGAGGATGGGGGCACTCTGAAGTTCAAGGAGTCGCCCCCGATGCTCGCCGGCGAGCTTGTGGATGCAGAGCAGGAGAAGATCGTGCAGCCGTCCCTGAAGCCTTCTCATGGGGACCTCGAGGTTGGTTGTTCGGAGCAGCTCGTGAAGCCGATCCTGCAACCCTGCGGGGAGGAGCTTGCGGATAAGGCTCTGGCGGGATCGTTGCGCCCAGGATGTGTCGGGGTTCCGGCAGGACTCCTTCAAGCTCAACCGCAGCGCGTATGAGAAGCAGGTGCCAGCCCACGCCCAGCGGGAGGCCGCGTGGAGGCTCCGGTCGGACGAGGTGGTGCGGGTCTTACGCGGCGACGCGTGCCGGCAGCGGGAGGAGTGTGGGCAGGAGGCGCCAGGGCCGAATCCCTGGCAGGACCATCGAGGTAATGAGGGCGAGCAGCTGGAGGACAAAGATGCCGAGAGTGTCGGCCTCAAGGACGTTCATAATGGCGAGACCGGTGTGGTGCAGCTGGTGAGGGACACGTTCGGCGAAGCCCTCCAGGTTGTGGAGGCCGCAGGTGTCCATCGCACCGCCTTCACGCGCTGGCTGCAGGAAAAGCCTGAGTACATCGCTATCGCCATCGGTTTCTCCGCAGTCGGCGGCGGCTGATCGCGCTCTTCTGTCAGGCGGCCGGGGACTCTTTGAGGAAGCAGGCCGAGGCGGTCGTCGCCTTCCCGGCGCCTGGGGGCGTGGCAAAACGAGAGGGGGTTCTGGACACGTCTTCGCGCTCGGCGAGCAGGACGGGTTATGCTTCAGGAGGTGAAAAAAAACACACAGACACAATTCATCGTCGATTCCCTAGGAGATATGGGAAACTATGGGAAGCGGGGGGGGAAGACAAAAAACCCGAACATATGGGAGGATATTGGGGAATCTTTTTACTTGTGTGTATTTATTTGTGTGTCCTGGGGCCCCTTCATATACTTTCAGGAGTGGTGGGGGCGGGGGCGGGGCTCTCTCCCCCGGGTCGTCCACCCATGCCTGTTTGGGGGTGGGGACCTTGTCTTGGCATCGCTCGGACGTGTGCATTTTTCCCTCGGCGAGGACCATCGAGGAGCATCCTTGATCGTTTGGCGACAAAACCACGCACGAAACCGAAACAAAAAACACGGGGAATGGACGTCCGAGCGATGGCCAGTTGTGGAGTCTTTCTGGCACTGGGCCTCGTTGGCCTGGCGTCTTGCGGTTGGCCCTCTTGGGGCCTCTGCTGGCGCCCGCCTATAGGCGTCGGCCTTGCGGCCGTTGGGCCGAGCGTTCGGGAGGACCCGTTCGATGTCAGTCAGTCAGTCAGCCTCCTCCTCCTCCTCCTCCTCCTCCTCCTCCTCCTCCTCCTCCTCCTCCCCCTCCTCCCCCGCCTCCTCCCCCTCTCCCCCTCCTCCCTCCTCCCCTCCTCCCTCCTCCTCCTCCTCCTCCTCCTCCATTATCCGAGCGCGCGCGGGCAACGAGCTAACGTTTTATGGGCTCGTAATGTCGTAACCTCCTCCTCCTCCTCCTCCTCCTCCTCCTCCTCCTCCTCCTCCTCCTACCCTTCGGAAGACGACGGCGAGCCGCCGCCCTCCCCATGCTTCCCATCATACACCTCCTCCTTCCACCTCCTCCTCCTCTTCCATTTCCTCCTCCTTCTTCTCTTCCCCTCTGCCCTTCCCTCTTCCACTCCTCGTCTTCACTGACATGACGCATGATCAATAGTACTCTCATCTTTTCCGCTGAATTTGTCCAGCAAATGTCCCGCCCTGTCCGCGTAGCGCAGTCACATCCAGGATTATGCGTTCGTTGTGTTTTATGTGGTTTTCTTGCCGAATCATTTTCGGTCCTTCCGAATGGGATTCCCGGTGCAACTTTGTCCCCACTTCAGCGTGTGCGGTCCTTCCGACTTGTGTTCCGTTGCAGTGTTCGTCTTTTGCTTGCGCTTTCGTTCCTTTATCGAAGGGTGCTCTCGATGCAGCGCTGCACTCATGTCTGCGCTGTCGGTCCTTCCGAATGGTGCTCCCGTTGCAGCTCTGTCCTCGTGTCCGCGTTGTCGCTCCCTCCGAATCTTGCTCCCGCTGGACATCTGGCCTTGGGTTTCCGGCTGAATCGTTCATGCTGCCGTGGTTGGATAAGTCCCCGCCTCGCATCATGTGCCGTAGCTATGCGGTATCATGCTTTGCTCTGCAATGTTGTTATATGCGACGTTGAGCTACACAGAGCCATGCTATACAATGGCATGCCATGCAATGCTGGGCTACGCACAGCTGGGCGATGCGATGAGTTTCGCTTCGATGCTGTGGTATGATATGAAATGCGTGATTACGCAATGCTATGCAATGCTATGCATCGCGCGCCCTTTGGTGATCGTTGTCGTCTTCGACATCTGACTGTGAGCATAGAGAGGGTATGTTCGCAATGGTGAGGTATGGGAGGGAGGTGCAGGACGTCAGATATGGCGCGGGCGCACCTAGCTTGACTGCCCTCCCTCTCTTCTTACCCCTCCCTCATCTTTCCCCCTCCCCTCCTCCCTCCATCCCTCCCTCCCGCCCCCCTCCTTCCATAACGCATCCTCCTCCTACCTTCTCCTCCTCCCGTCCTCCCTCCCTCCCTCCCTCCCTCCCTCTCTCCCTCTCTCCCTCCTCCTCCTTCTCCTCCTCCGCCTCCCTCCTTCCGCAACAGTTGGAGATTCTAGACGCTTCGCGTAATCCCACCAGCCCATCCAGAAACGATGCCCAGGCGAGTTGCCCTGATCAGGGATGCGGAAGATCACGCAATGGAAAAAGGGGTTGGGGAGTCTCTCAAACTTCAAAAGGGGGAGGATAGAGGAATCGGAGGAGGACAGGGGGGTTATGAGGAGGGAGGAAGGGAGGGAAGAAGGATGGAGGAGGAGGAGGAGGAGAAGGAGGAGGAGGAATCGGCGGATAAGGAAGGAGGAGGAAGAGGATGAGGACGAGGAGGACGAGGATGGAGAGCTGAAAGGCCAGAGGCCCGTTAGATGCCTCTCGGCTCCTCTTCGGATGTCTCTTGAGAGCTCTTTGGGGCCCTCTTGGGGCGTTTTGGGGGCCTCTTGTCGGTTTTGGGAGGCCTTTCGGAGCGTCTTGGGTGCCTCTGGGGCGGCCTCTTGGGACTTTATCGGGGGCCTCTTGGGGACCTCTCGGGAACTTCCTGCTCTTTATTCGGGACCTCCTGGGCGCCTCTTAGGGCACTCTTGGGGCCCGTGGGGCCATCTTGGAGGAGCGCGATAGCAGAAGGGGGGTCCTCAATTTGCTCTTACCCCTTTTCCTTTACCCCTTTCCCCCTTTCCCCTTTTGTTCTTACCCCTTTCCCCCCTTTCCCCCTTTACCCCTTTCCCCCAAAAGCTTGGTAACATCAGTGACTTCTGCCTTCTCGCCGATGCCTCCTTGGAGGCTCGGATGGGTCGCGCACCCCTCCCTGTCCGGGTCCAGGGCCAGGGGATAAGGGGAGGGACAAGCCCTTCCCCGAAGGAGACGGAGTGGGGTGGAGAAGGAGACGCCCGAATCCATTCACGCCCCGCCATTCCAAGCCGCAGAGTTCTAATTTCTGAGGAGTCCTCAGGGCAAACGCCTGGCCCGCCCTTCGGGCACGTGCCGTGGTCAGGCGAGGACGAACAGGAAAGGGGATGGAGGAGTGGAGGAGGACGAGGAGGAGGAGGAGGAGGAGGACGAGGAGGAGGAGGAGGAGGAGGAGGAGGGGGAGGAGGACCAGTGAAAACCCAAGACTCAGTAAAGATATTTCAATAAACCATCTCTCCCAGTTCCCTCCTGGGGCTTCATCATCTCGTGTCCACTGCACTGCTGGGCCCTGACAGTCCGACATCGCGACAGAGCACCATTTCCGGCGCGGCAACCATGAGCATGCTTGAACATGCTGTGAATTATTGCGCGGATGCGCGCGCGACTTGAAGGCGGAACCACATGTTGAAAAAGAGCCTCCTTCCCTCATTCACATCCTGCAACCGAATCTACGGAGCGCAAAGGCGCGAGCGACATTTCGAAAATGGTTAGCCCTCCACCTTTGAAGCTTTTTCAGTATTGGATCGAATGGTCGCGGCGCCCAGGCGATAATGCGATAACAACTACTTGTAAGCGGGCACCCCTCCGTCTGAAGCTCTCATAAAGTTTCAGTTTCAGGGTCATAAGTGGTGATGAAGGTTGTCTTCATTGCTGGCAGGGCCGTGTTGGAATACAACTGTTCGAAAATTGCCAACCGTGCTGAAGCACCTTTCCTGGGATTTCATCGCCGCGGTTGAACGTCAATTTTGCGACGCAGTGATCCTAAATTGTGCCAGAACGCCTTTTCCGATATGTCAACACCGCCAATCAACGTATCTGTCGCGCCATGACCCGACATTGCGCTAAAATGCAGATTCTGGAACGTCCGCCATAAGAGCCACTCTAACTGCTGTAGACTGTTAAGACGAATGCGCGCAGCTCTATTTTCGAAAGAAACCGCCTTCCACCCGTGAGAATGCGAAAGGATCATAAGTTGTGAGGAAGGAAGTCTCATGCGAAACGCCCGGCACGCCCTACCGACCCGTCTCGGGGTGCGACACGAAGCTTTTCTTTTATTTGGAGAACGGATGGAGGAGGAGGAAGGGGAGGGGGAAAAAGGAGGAGGCTAGGTACAGCTGGGCCGTGGGACGCCCCCGTAGAGCCGCCGGGGCCGCGACGTCATCGCGCGGCGAGAACCAGGTGGAGGACAGTGAGGGCGGAGGAGGCAGGAAATGGAGACGGAGGAGGAGGCAGGAGGCCACCACGTCCGCGCGCTTTGAGAGCCAGGTGGAGGACAGCGAGGAGGGAGGAGGCAGGAAATGGAGAAGGAGGAAGGGGGGGGGGAGGAGGGAGGAGGGAGGAGCCGGCCCCAGCGCCGCGCGCAGGTGCAGCCGAGTGCGCCCGTCGGCCGCCTGCTGACAGGCTCCCTTGTCGCGCTTTGTTGCGTTTTTCCTGGCCTCGCGCCCAAGTGGTCGGGTCACGGGCGGGAGAGGGGAAGAAACGTTAAGGTGGAGGAGGAAAAGGACCATACTAAACTCAATACGCATCAACAGTATTGCAAGAAAACGTACCTCCAAGCTCCCGCTGCATAGGCCCCTATCAGAATGCAGTTTCAGTGCGGGAAGTTCCTCGTTGGAAGACGACCGTCTAAGGATCCGTCGTGCTCGAACAGAACACATCATTCCACGCATGTCAGAACCGCGAGTCCACGTGATCGCTGCGCCTTGTCAACACTAAATCTGCCCAGAACACTTGTCCTGGGGCTAAGACCGCGAATCAATGATATTCTCGCGTCTTGGTAATCCTGCATCGCACCAGAAAGTCGATCTTGGGACACCAATCGTGCGTATCCTTGTCACCGTGTAAACATTTGAGACGAATTTCCGCGGCGTGGAGGCGAGAACCACATGGTTGAAAAGACCCCCCCCCTCTCCTGGAATCGGCTTCGCACTTTCAAGACGGATGTGCGCGGCGCTAAGGCCAGAGCCTCATTTTGAAAAAGGACCCACCCTCCATCCATGAAGCGGCTGCGATATTGTACGACGAATGTGCGCGGTGCTAATGCGAGAACCTCATTTTGAAAAGGGCCCGTCCACCATCCTTGACGCCGTGCGAACGGTGAAGTTGAATGTGCGCAGGGCTAATGCGAGAGCCACATTTTGTATGGGATTCGCCCTCCGTTTGCGAAGTTGCTGCAAGCTGCCAGGACGAATGTGCGCGTCGCTCGCGCGAGAGCTATCGTTTTAGAACGGATCGCCCTCTGCCCGTGAACCTGGCGCACATTCATACAACAAGTGCGCATGCGGTCCCGAGGCGGGAGCCACGGTTTGGAAAGCCACACTCTCCGTGCGTGGGTTCAGGCGAGGGAGTCTCAGGCGACATGCTGGGCCCGCTCCACCGACATGCTTGGAGGTGCGACAGGGAGGGGTTATCTACAGGGAGAAGGATGGAGAAGGATGCGGGGGAGGACGAGGAGGAGGAGGAGGAGGAGGGCGAAGAAGAGGAGGAGAAGGAGTTCGCCAACCCAACGGGCCAGAGAAGCTGTCAAGTCTCAGTTCAGAATTCGGAGTCGCTGCTTCTAGTTCGCGCGCACGCGGCGGCCCTTGGGGGTCGGCGGACGGGAAGCACCCCTCCTGGCAAGGTCCTGGCAAGGTCCCGGCAAAAACGGGTCAGAGGTGCCGGATCTCTTGGGCGCGGCCTCGCACCCCCCCCGCCCCCCGAGCGCCCCACCGAGGCGCCAAAAGGGCGGCACCCCCACGGCCTCGCGTGCCAAGATGGCGGCCCACGGTGGTCCCAAGACGGCCCAGCAAGCGCCCAAGATGCTCCAGGAGGGTTCCAAAAGGGCTTTGAGAGGCCCCGCAAACGCAAACATGTTGATTTTTGCATAGGTTCTCGGACGACTTTGGCGGTGCGGCCTTTTCGAGCTGCCGACCTCCTTGGACGCCCCAAAGGGTCCAAAGACCGCTCCAAAGTTTAACAAAAAACTTCCAAGAGGGCTCCCACTTGCCCAAGATGGCCCTTAAGACAGCCCACGAGGTCTCCATGACGGCCCCAGGATTGTCCCAAGAGGGGGCCCAGGGGGGGAACTCGACCAGACACTTCAAACTCTCGGCCCCAAGAGGCGCCCAGGAAGCCCCCAGAGGCCCGCAAGCGCTTCCCCAGAGGCCCCAAGAGGCCCCCAAGAGTCCCCAAAAGAGGCTCCCAAGACCTCCAACAGGGCCGTAGCCATCTTGGCTCAAGCTGTTTTGGCTCGAGGACTTTTTGTGTGTTGATATATGTCGAGCGGCCTTCGATTAGGAGCGTCTCGGGGCCATGTCGATATGTTCCACTTATGGCTCCCTCTGCGTCAAGCGTTTCGTGCGGTTCCTCCGCCGCCTCTTCGGACGAAAGGCAGCCATGGCACGGCTACACAGTCGAGTGCAAGGCGACGTTCCTGCACGTCGTGGACGAGGTCGAGGCTCGATGGCGGCAACAGCTGTTTCCACGCTCCACGTCTGTTCCAGCCCTTTCTGGACGCCCGTCTTTGCTCCAGCCCGTCTGCACTGGGGTCGCCAAAGCAGGCAAGCCCACGCGGCCTGGGGCAGCGACGGTACCAGACGCAGCGCAAGAAGCACAAGAGGCGCGTGGAGAAGATGATGATGCGCGCACTTGCCGACGAGCCACGCGAGGGCGTCGTGAGGCTCTGAGGATGTTGCCTTCCGCCGTCCTCATTTCCTGTCTATTTAGATACGTATCTAACTAGATATGTTTATATGCATATCTACACATATATATATATATATATATCTATATATACACATGCGTCCATCCTCATTACCCTCCCCTCCTCCACTATCTTGATCGTCGTGTCAAGCTGCACTCGCAGAGCAAGTGCACGACGCGCGCGCAGCCCGCGGCGCGGGACTCGTCCGCGCAGGCGCCCGCGAGGCAGCGTCGAGGCGCGGGCCAGCGCGCGGGTCGCCACTGTGGCGCGGCCCGCGGGCCTCCCGCCACACCGGCTGCAGGGAGGCAAGGGCGAGAAGAGGGGGCGGCAGGAGGGTGCCACTTCATCGTGGCCGTGAGCCCTGCGCCGCGGGCCCCCGCGAGCCAGCGGCTCTGCGCCGGCCGTCGCGGAGGCGACCCTGGTGCAGCGTGGCCCCAGGGCCTACCGCCGCCCCTGTCGCACTGCGGAGTTCTACGGCTCACTCCGCGTGGAGACCGTGGCCTCGGAGAGCATGGGGCTGGGGTTCCCAGTCAGGTCGTTGGCGCTGGAGCTACAGCTGCACGCGGTCTGCCGCTTCGTGCGCCAGGACGGTGCCTACGCGCAGGCCTGCCAGGCGGACGTCTCGATGCTGGCAGGCTCCAGGCACGTCAACAACCTCGCGCGGGCGGTGGTCTACCGCGCGCTGGAGCGGGTGACGCGGCAGCCCGTGCGCTGCCAGCCCAGGGCGTGGTTCGACGACGCGAGCACCACCTCAGTCATCGGCAGCCCGCAGGCGGTGGAGGAGATACTGCCCAGTGCTATGGTGTCGCTGCGGGATTCGCTCCGCGAGGAGGGACTCGAGCCCGCAGACGAGAGTATGATTTTCACGCCGAGCGCTGGCATGACTCGGCGCACTGTGAGCAGTCTCAGGAAGAAGAATGTCCACTTCCAGGCGGTCGAGGAGGGCCGAGACCTGGGCGTGGACCGAGCCGCCGCGGGCACCCGCAGGCGAGGCTCGCACACGGCGCGGCGACGGCAGGCGTACCTGCGCATGCGGCCCCTGGGCAGGAAGCTGAGGTCGTTGCGACGTGAGAAGAAGGTCGCCATGCTGAACCAGGGGGCGATGGCCTCGCTGCTGTATGGCGCCAGGGCCCACGGCGAGCCGCCCGCGGTGGTCACGGAGGCGCGCCGCGGATGCGCTTCGGCGCTGGCGAAGCCGCGCGCGGGCCGCTGCACGACCACATTCCTGGCGCTGGAGGCGAAGGACCGCCCTGGAGATACCGCGGGCGCAGTTGAGGGCCCGGGTCGACTTGTTCGCGCATCGACCCGACGTTCGCCAGATGGCGACTCGAGCATGGCCGCTGATCCCGGCGCAGAAACTGAAGCGGCCCTCGCAGCACCGCTGGAGGCGCCGCCGAGGTGTCATGGGCTCGCTCATGCTGACGCTGCTGGACGCTGGCTGGATGCCCCTCATGCCAGGTTCCTGGCGCGACCTTCGAGGCGGCTACTGGGAGCTGGCGGAGGGCGAGGAGCATCGAGACCCCGCAGACGTCATCGATGCCGTGCTGGCCGACATCCAGGATCGGCTCTGGAGGAAGGCGGCAGGCGGCCACCTGGCCAAGGGCATGAAGCAGGGCTTGGACCCGACGGACGCCAAGCTCACGCTGCGCAAGTGGCGCAAGTCTAGGCCCGCGGAGGCCAACGCGCTGCTGCAGGCCATGACGGCCAGCACCTGGACGCCTGCGAGGTGCTGCGAGGTCCTGGGCGCCGAGCGGGCTGGCGAGGGCCGCTGCGCTTGCGGGCAGATCGCTGATGACTTCCACCGCATCTGGGGCCAGCGCCCCTGCCGCCCGCAGCACGAGGACTTCGACAGGACGGCGAGCCTATGCGAGCGCGCGGGGAGAGGCCGCCAGGACTGCCCCGTCTTCTGGCTCCGCGGCCTGGCGCCGCGCAGATGGACGGCGCCGCCGCCCTGCGCCGCGCGGCACGAGCCGAGGCTGCTGGGGGCGGTGGCTCACGGGGCTCGCTTGGCGCCCGAGGCGAGGCGCCACTTCGCCTGCGACGATGGCAGCGGAGGCGAGGAGGCCTCCGACCCGAGGTACCGCCGCTGCGGCTGGGGACGTTGCCTGCTGGAGGGCCCGCCAGGGAGCCCAGCCCTGAATGGGGGAAGCGTTTGGCCCCCTCGCAGGACACAGGCAGACGAACAACCGTGCTGAGATGACGAGTCTCCTCTCCGTCCTCCAGCACACCAGCAGAGAAGTAGAGTATTGGACGGACAGTGACATTATTTTGACGGGCTGGAATAGGGGGACACACCTCAAGCCAGCCAGCTGGTCAGTGAACGGAGACCTTTGGGATTCCCTAGGCTCCGAGTGGCGCTCGAGAGGCTCCGAGGTGGTTGCTGTTAAGTTCCTCAACAGCCACCTAGCACTCCAGGAGGCCAGCGCCCGCGGGGTCCCAGTCTTGGCCTGGGTAGGGAATCGGATTGCAGATAAAGTGGAGGGAAGAGCCGCCGAGGCACACGCCATCGCGAAGAACGAGCTTGACTGTCTCAAATGGGTGAATGCTGTGCTGGCGTTGGTCAGGCTTCGCATTGCGAGGGCCACTGTGTGTGCGTTTGAGTCCGAGGGGCGCGCCACCCCGACCTTGCAGCAGGAGCGGAGGTTCCTCCGCAGGTCGAAGCCGTCGGCACTATCCCGCGCACAGGAAACCTCTTCACACAAGCTCGTGCAGGAGGGCCGCGCGCGTTGGGCACGTATGTGGTGTATGAGCAGCGCGAGCACAAGTGCTTCCAATCGTGTGCTGCAGAAGTGGGTTTGTGCCGAGTGCCCTGCCCCCCCCCCCCCCCCCCCCCTCGCTCCAGCCCCAAGCGCGTGCCCGTATAACCATCGGCTCCCGTATAGTGCACTGGTCGCACACCTCCGCGTTCTACGAGCCGTATTGGGTGTGCACGCGTTGTGGCTGCAGGGCGCAGAAGGGGGTGGGCCACATAAGGGATCTCGGCAAGGAGTGTAAGTGTGAGCGGGGCGAGCCCCCCACTAAGATGGGTCTGCGGGTCCTCCAACGGCTGTCCGAGGGTAGGCCTCTCAAGTGAGCCGCCTTTCCAGAGGCGTTTCCGACTGCGTCGGCTTGGGGTAATCCTGGGTAATCCTCCTCCTCCTCCTCCTCCTTCTCCTCCTCCTCCTCCTCCCTCTCCTCCTCGTGTTCCTCCTCCTTTTCCTCCTTTCCCTCCCCCCCTCTTCCGCGAAGTGCGCAACTGTCACCAGCTTCGTGGGCTCTCGGGAGGTCCTGCGGAGTGGGTAGTCAGGGAGGTCCCTGCGAGGCACCGCGGCTCCATTGCAGGCTGCGAATTGCACAATTGTTGTTGCTGTTGTTGGCTTTTGGAAGGCACGGCGGGGTGGAGGCCACGCAGATCCAGGCGAGACCTCGCTTCCCCGCGGGGGTTCGAACTGTGCAAATGTCGCTCTTTTTGCTGGTTCCTGGGAGGCATGGCAGTTTGCAGGGCCACGGCAGATCCAGGCGAGACCTCGCGGCTCTTTGGGGGGCGGCGAACTGCGCAAGTTTCGCCACGTGGGTTCTTGGACTGCACGGCGGAGTGGAGGGCCACGCAGATCCAGGCGAGACCTCTCGGCTCCCTGGGGGGCTGCGAACTGCGCCATTGTCACCATTTTTGTGGGCTCCTGGGGGTGATGCCCGGCGCGGATCCAGGCGAGACTTCGCGGCTCCTTGTGAGGTTGCCGAGGTCGCAGCTGTCGCCCCTGCCACTGAGGCAGGGCGGCAGAGCCCTGCGGCCCTCTCCCAGGAGTCGTGCCAAGGGCGGGGTTCCCAGTTAGCTTTCGCAGTGCGTGCCGCTCCTTGCCATGCATCACCCGTTGATTTTTCGGCCCACTGTTGCGGTCACTCGTTGTAGATGAGTTGGGCACGTCGCAAGGTAATCGTTGTTTCATCGGGCAGGACCGTCATGTTCGGCGAGGTGGGGGCGAGGGTGGGGCACAGTGTCTTTCCATCGGCCCTGCCTTGCCCGGAACTTCATTGAATTGAGCAGTCCCTGGGCCCATGCTTGTCGTTTCAGGACTCTTCTGTCGGCCCTCCTCGTCGCCAGCGACGACCGAATGTGTAGGGCTGGTACGACCATCACCACTCTTGAGACTTTCCAGCCGTTTGCGCTCAAGCAGCTTGGCTCCCAGAGAGGGCCTGCGGGAGGCGACCACTCCGCGGGAGCTTGGCTTCGGTCACGCGGAGCTCCGCCGAGTCCAGGCGGCCACATGGGCCCCGTCAAGGGAAGCACCGACTCTCATGGAACCCGCGGTCAGGACCGCTCCTTGATGGTCCGCCTGCCGCCTGGCCTCTCCCCGCCCGGTTCGTGGGCAGGCCCGCTGGCCGCACGCGGCCCCCCCACTGCCGGCCGCAGCGGCCGTGCTCGCAGAGCCGCCCCTCCACGCCGCGCGCTCGGGCGCAGCGCCGCGGCTCTGCCTCCGCGCGGCCCTCGGCGCGTCGGGCTGCCCGGGCGCCGCCGCGGAGGGCTGCGGCGCCCCCGGCGGCGGCCTGCGCGGCGGCCCCGCCGCCTCTGCCGGCTACGCGCTCGGCCGGCCTGCGCCGCCCGCACCCCCGGAGGCCGCTCCGCCTGCGACCAGTGGCCTGCCGCCGGGGTCCTTCCATGCGCCAGCGCCGGGCCCGCGGCGCGCGCGGGCGCCCCTGCGTCGGGTGAGGGCGGGGCGCAGCCAGCGCAGCTGGCGCCCGAGTCGTCGCACAGGAACCTGTCTGGCTGCCTCCAGGCCGCGTCTGGCGAGGATCGGCACGAAGTCGGCGGGTCCTGAGGGGGACGGGCTCTGAGAGGTTCTCATCGCTGTTTTTGGTCTCCCTGAGCCCGCCATGGGTTCCGGGACTGTTTGGAAACGGCTCGGGCTGAGAAGCTGGCCCTGCGTGAGGCCCCCAGGTCCCAGGGCCGGTTGCCCTCAGGACCCGTCGGCCTCGTGCCAAGAGGACCCGTCCTGCCTCCTGGTCGTTCGCCGCCTCTACAAGCTTGGGTGGCAGACCGAGCGGGCGCTCCTGGAGCACTTCTCCGTGCATGGGCCTGTCTCCCAGGTGTCGGTCGTGCGGAATCGCCGCCAGAGCCGCCCCGGCAATCTGGGCTTCGTCGTCATGGGGTCGCCAGTGTCTACCAAGAGGGCGCTTGCGGCGGGCGGGGAGCAGCGAGTCAGCGGCGTCCTCGTCTGCGTGCAGGGCTTCGAGAAAGGCCTTGGCCAGCGAATGGCCAAGTTGGCGGAGGCGGAGGCGGCGGGCGATGCGTGAGGGAGCGCGGGAGCAACCGGCCAGCCTCGTGGCCTTGAGCAGGAGGAGGAGGGGAAGGAGGTGGTGGAGGGGGAGGGGGAGAAGGATAAGGGCCAGGGTTAACCCCCGGCACGCGCTGCTCGAGTTCGCCAGGGGTGTGTTTTCGAATTCCAGACGTTGCAGCGGTGACGGGCATGGTGCAGCCGTCAGTTTGAACACGTCTTGAATATTTCTCTCTTCTTTGCTCTTTTCTCTCTTCTTTGCTCTCTTTAGCTCCGATGCTGTTGGCGCTGTGTCTGCTCCCAAAGCGGAGCCACCCCGCAGCAAGGCCACGCCAGGCCAGGAGCTCCGGCAGATGGCGCTATGTGGTCTCTCCTCCGCGGAGTCCGTATATCAGGGCCACGCCAATGGCTTTAAGCCTGAAGCCTGGCGTCACGCCAGGCAGGGGTAGCAACACGCTTTTTGGAAGTGTGTCTGTGTGTGTGTGGGGGGGATCGGACAGGAGGAAATGACTTTGCATTCATTTGGCTTGAGATGTGGACAACGTGGGAACGATTGGCGCACGTTCAAGTCGGCTTTTTCAATAACACCACATGATTTGTCAGACCGTTAGGTTGGCCATTTGCCACTTGACATTGCATTACCATTCGACGTCAGGCTGTTCTTTGCGAGTCTTGACCATGTTTCCTTTGAAGCCCGCAGCTCATGCAGCGGCTTCAGCCAGATTTGCTGCGGTACGCACTTATCTGACTCGGGGGATTGGGACCACGAGCCGCCAGTGTCGTCCGCCACCGCTCCCCGGCCACCTATAATGTGAATAGGTGCAGCCGCGCTGTTTCCACGACAGATGTAACTTGTCGAGACTGCTTAGACCGTTTGACCTCCCTTCTCTCGAGGTGCTCGCTGTTCCTTCCCCTTGCATTCTCTCTTCCCTCGTCTCTCTGTTCCGTCGACGTTCACCTACGATAGCCTTATTTCCCCATCCTCTTGTTTTGAGGTCTCCTTTGGAATAGAGCACTGCTGTCGCGACTCCGTCCTCTCTTCCTCTTCCTCCTCCTGGCTCCTAACCCCTTCCTGCATTGCCTCCTCCCGTATCCTGGGAGGTCCCGCGGAATGGCATCCTACGCGCATCCAGACTAGACCTCGCAGCTCCCTGGGGGGCTGCGACTTGTGCGACTGTCGTCATTTTGCTGGGCTCATGTAAGGCCCGGCGGAGTGGTGTCCCACGCGAATTCAGTTCAGACCTCGCGGCTCCCCGGGTGTGCTGCCACCTGCGAAACCGTCGCCACTTTCGTGGCCCCCTGGGGGCTCAGCGCAGAGGTGCCATGCTGAGCAAAGTCTATCACAGTTGGAGGTGTTTCCCTTCTTCGACCTGTCTGAAAGTTGGTCGCAGCTGATCGTCTTGTCAGGGCTTGGGGGTAGGGTGAGTGGTGGGAGGCCTGGTCAGGACGCTTTTTGCTTCCGCTATCTCAAGATACGGCACTAGTTCCGCAGCCATTGCGGGCTTAAGCTCTCATGCTTCTTCTCAGATTGGCAGTCTTAGCTGTGCCCCGCGCTTATACGCCTGCCGTTGCAGCGCATTCTGGCAGTTTTTTTCTCTGGCCGGTACGTGGATCCAGGTGAGGGATGATATTCGTACACAAGGCTCGCCGCGGCCTGGATTAACCCTTGAGCGTTCTTCAGCACAGCACGATGGCCACGATGACTCTAGCTCTGCAGGTGAATCAGGAGGCGGCCCACTGCATCCAAAGACAGAGAGGAAACCATTGCGTCGGCCACTATGTCGGCCTTCGCGTTGTTGACTGAGTGGCCCTTTGTTGTATCCCCATCCACTTCGGAGGGTCGGAGGGTGGAGCGGGAGGAGGGGGGGGGTGCTGCTTGATGTCTGTGGGCTGGCAGTTCGGGGCGCGACAGCGCGGGTGGCGGCTGCGGTTGGCGATCAAGAGGCTTGTCCGCTGAGGGGGGGGAAGCCTGCCAAAAGCTGTCTCTCGGTTGACCTGTGATGACCATGGAATCGTCTGATCTGGCACAGGAGTAAGAGCGGGTTGGAGAGGAGAGTGGAGTGTCCCGCAAGACGTATCGGGCCGAAGTATCGGGTGCTGAAATCTCGCTGTGGTTCGCCGCTCGTTGAAGCAACGCATACTTGCAATGCGCTTTTTTGCACAGCCACCACTCGAAGGTGATCGCCCGATGTGTGCGCAGGCCCGCAAGGCAGCACCGTTGCGTGGGCCAACGCCCTCGCCACCACCGTTGCTCGCCCCGCTGGCCCGCCGCCCTCGACTGCCGGGGCAGGGTGAGGATAGAGGCTCGAGGTTCGAACAGAGGAGGAAGTGAAGTTGCGATCTAGAGGGGAAGGAGGCTGGCAGTTCAGCATCGTCGTCGTGGCGCATCCGATTTGCTGCGAACCGCGGTCTGCACAGCGCAGGAGACGCATGGAAGGGCCCTGGCTTGCGCAAAGCTGCACAACTAGAGCCCTGCCTCCTCTTCGTTTTGCAACACAGTCTCGCCGCATGGCAAGAAACATCCTATGTTTCTTCAGGTTGCCGAGGGTTTTGTTGACTTGCGTTCGGTGTTGAAGGAAAAAGACCCCCAAGAGGCCCCCAGGAAGCCCCAAGAGGCCCCCAAGAAGCACCCAAGAAGCTTCAACACTGCTCCCCAGAAGCTCCCGAGAGCCCTACGAAGAGACCCCGAGAAGCGTCCATGAGGACTCTGACCCACCACAGGTAAGTCTCGAAGCGCTGCTGAAGCTCCCTTGAGCCATCCTGGCGTCCTCTGGGGCAGTGCATCGGCTCTCGTCGACAGAGTGCGAGCCACGTCTCCGAAGATCTCCTCGAGGGCAGTCCCGCCTGCCCACCCATTCCCCATAGGCACGACCACACCACGATGCAGCCACCGTGGTGCGAAATGGGCCGGCGAAGTGCGGCAAGCGATTAAATGATTGAAGGGACGAGGAGGAGGAGGAGGAGGAAGAGGAGGAGGAGGATGAGGATGTGGAGGGGAAAGGATTGGAGCAGGAGAGGGTGCTGGTTGGGGATATACTCGTTGGAGGAAGCCCCGAGGGAGAGGCGTGAGGAGGAGAAGGAGGTGGGGAAGCCGTAGCAGGAGTCGGCGGTGGAGGATCCGCGAATGAGAGAGAGAGAGAAATAGAAAGAGAAAGAGAGAGAGAGAGAGAGAGCCAACGAGGATAACGAAGAGGATGCGGCGGCGATGAGAAGGTAGAAGATGAGGCAGAGGCGGATGAACGAATGAGGGTGAGGCGGAGAAAGGGGTGGGACAGCTGGTGGTTGATGGCTGAGAAGGGCAGGGGAGGGTGATAGTGGTGTAGGATTGGAGGAAGAAGCATGATGAGGTGGAAGATAGTTACGAGGAATCTGAATGTGAGGAGGGCCAGATAAAATCGAGGAGGATAGGGGGAGAGGGGAGAAGAAGGAGGAGGTGGAGAAGGAGGATGAGGAGGATGAGGGGGAACGTGCGGGAAGATTATGATGTGGAACCGCAGGTTCAGGAGGATATGAAGGAAGGATTTGGAGGATGATGAGCGGGAGGGTATGATGTAGAGCCAGAGGAGCAGGACGATCTGCAGGAAGAGGATGAGGATGCGTGGCAGCAACATAAGGATGATCAGCAGCAGGAGGACCATGAATAAGCACAGAGCGTTGCATGAGGAGGAGGAGGTGCAGGAAGAGGAGACCGCCATGGTCTTGCCCAGGTCATCGTAGACCTGCTCCTCCTCCTCTTGAGGGGGAGGGGAAGAGCTCAAAGGGTTTTGGACAGAGGCCCCTGCAGGCTCCAGGTGGGCTCCAGGGACTCCCCGTCCTCCCGGCCATGGTTGACATCCTGCTCCTCCTTCCCTTCCCTGCTCCCTCCCTCTGCTCGGACATCCGACGTCGCGTGGGCCCCCCGAGGCCGCTCGAATGTGCGTCCCTGGGGCAAGTTTGTTGTTCCTAATTGGGCTTGCCGAGATGCTTCCTGACTGACTGCTCGATAGCGCCCTCACTAGAGGAGGAGGAGGAGGAGGAGGAGGAGGAGGAGGAGGAGGAGGAGGAGGAGGAGGAAGAGAAGAAGAGGAGGAGGAGGAAGAGAGAAGTGTATTTCCCGACTCCCTTCTGGGCGTGGCCGCTCGCTCTCGGCGCACGCGCCGCGCCGCAGACCCGCTGCCACCGGGAAGATCGCGCTCCGAGCGTGCCCGCGCGTGGACGGCAGCCGTCGCGTGGCCAGAGCGCGCCGTTGCCAATGGTCTCGCCTGGAAGCCCAGTGCGAGCCTCAAGTCGGGCATGTTTGGCCACGATCGGCAAATGGTCCACCACCGCTACCATATACAGGACGGGGGCCCCGACCGGGGGCCCGCGGTGGCACGGGGGCAGGGGAGAGCAGCGGGTCGCAGGGGCCCAGGACCGGGGAGCGAGAGCAGAAGGAAGAGAAGGGCGCCGAGAGCGACGAGGAGGCAGGGCGCCCTCGAGGAGGAGGATGAGAGGAGGAGGAGGAGGAGGAGGAGGAGGAGGAGGAGGAGGAGGAGGAGGTCCTCCACCGCATCCTTCTCCTCCCTCTCCTACCTGTTTTAGTGGTGGTGCAAAATGGGCCCATCGGGGCACGCCCCTCTGCAGCAGGAGGATCCTCAATCACAGTCAACAAATAACGTGGAGGCCATGCGTTGGCTATTCTGGCGTATGTTTCGGGTACCTGTAGGAGGACATGCCCGACCTGATGCGAGCGAGCTCGCTGGCTTCCAGCACGCATCGCGCGTCCAGTGCCGCTTCCGGAAAGGTTGCTTCCAGGAGGCTTGCCGCGAGCGCGCCCGGTCGCTTGCAGCGCGCTTTCCTTTGCGTGCGCTGCTCCCCTACAAGGCTTGCCTCAAGGACTCTTTACAGTGGAGGGCCATGCCAAGAAACACCCATGCTTGCCTCCAGGGTGCCCTGGGTTTCTTGGGTTAGGATGGCTTTGCGATGGAACGCGCGACGTTCCCACACCGAAAATGGAGGGACGTCCTGGGGTCTCAGGCTTGGTTGTCTTGTGCAAGGTTCCTTGTGATCGGGCCCCTACTGTAACGATGCTCCCTCACTAAAATGGCCCTGGGCTGGCGCCTCCCCTCAGGTCCCTCCCCACGGGCATCGCTCGCTCCTCCCGGGGGTGCCGGCTGGCGGCCAGCGGCCATGTCGCGTGGCCAGCGCTGCTGCCAGGAGGATCGATCCATGCATGCCTGTGTTCGCCTTCGGCGCACGCCGCGTGGCCAGGCGCCGTTGCCGGGGAGCTGTTGCCAGGTAGCTCCCTCCGAACGTGCCCAGGAGCGTCTGATCGCACGGCCGAGGGGGTCGCCAGGAAGCGAGCCAGGAAGCCAACTCCAAGCGTGCCCGCTCCCATGTGGCACACATGGCGCGTCCGGCGTTGCTTCCAGAAAATGTGCCAGGAAGCTCATGTAAACCACTCCTGGGGGGTCTGCCGGACTCCCAGTGGTGGTGATGGTGATGGCGACGGTGATGGTGTGGACGATGACGGCGGTGATGATGGTAATGGTGGTGGCGATGGTGATGATGGTGATGGTGATGCTGGTGCTGATGATGGTGAGTATGATGGTGTTGTTGATGATGACGATGGTGATGGTGGTGATGGGGTGGTGATGGTTATGGTGATGGAGATGATGCTGATGCTAATGCTGATGCTGTTGCTGTTGCTGTTGCTGCTGCGGCCGATGATTGATGATGATGATGACGACGATGATGATAATGTTGATAGTGCTCATGATGGTGATGAGGATTGTGATGATGCTGCTGCTGATGATGATGACGGTGACGCTGATGGTGATGACAATGGTGTTGGTGGTGATGTTGATTGTGATGATGGTGCTGATGAGTATGATGGTGATGGCGATGTTGATGGTGACGGTGATGATGCTGATGATGAGGATGACGACGATGATGATGATGGTGGTGATTTTGATGGTTATGGTGACGGAGACGATGATATTGATGAGGATGTTAATGAAGACATTAAGGATGATGCTGCTGATGATGATGAAGTTGATATTGATGATGATGGCCATGATGCCAAGGCTGTTGATGATGATGATGCTGATGCTGATGCTGATGCTGTTGCTGTTGCTGATGCTGCTGATGCTTATGTGATGCTGATGATCCTTCTGGTGATCATGACGATGGTCGTGACGACGACCACAACGATCAGGTGTTGCGGCGCTGAAGGCTGCGGCTCTGATGCCCGTCAGCGGCGTGCTTGCCCCCTCGCCCTCCACCTCACGGGGGAGGGTGAGGAGGAGGAGGAGCAGGAGGAGGAGGAGGAGCAGGAGGATGGAGGAGGGGCAGGGAGGAAGAAGACGCAGGAGCAGGAGGGAGGGAGTTCCCAGAGTGAGAGCGGCCGCAAGTATCTGAAGGGTATCCCACTGTATCCCAGGGGCCTGCAACATATTGTAATGCGTAAGTGACGTATTGATTTAACCGCTTCGCTCATTCCGCCGGCCCATCTGGCATCACTGGTGCTATATGTTTGTGCGTTCGTGGCAGGAAAAATGGATGAGGAGGACGAGGAAGAGGAAGAGGGGGGGATGAGGATGAGGAGGAGGCCTCTCGATTGCTGTCTTCATGACTTATTGTAGCGCTTGAGGTTCGTTGGCGCAGAGGGGGGAGACGGAGGAGAGGGAAAGAAGAAGGACGGGTTGGTGAGACGACAGGAGGCCTCTCGAGGTGGAGGGGGGGGGGCTCTTGGCGGTATTTCTGGAACCTCCTGGGGCGTCACAGGGGGCCTCTTGGGCGCCTCATGGGGGTCTCTCAGGGCCTCTCGGGGTCCTCTTGGGGGCTTCTCGGGGGCCTCTTGGGGCCTACAGGGGACCTCTCTGCGCCTTGAGCTTGAAATGTCGTTCGGGTCCCCCGCCTGGGCCCGCTTGTGGAGCCGTCTTGGGAGCTTCGACCATCCTGGAGGCTTCTGGGGCTGTTTTGGGGCCCTCTGGGACCGTTTTGGGCGCTCCTGGGGGCCTTCTGGGTATTGTTGGGGCGATCCTGGAAGCCTCTACGCCGTCTTGGAGCGCCAGGAAGCCGAAACGGCGAGAAACGAGAAAACATGAATTTCTGCCTCTGCGGGCCCTTTTGGGAGGTCGCTTGGAGGCCTATTGGGGCGTCTTGAGGGCGCTTTGGGTTGTCTGGAGGCCATCTTTGGCGTCTTGGATCGCTCTTGGACCATCTCGGACCATGTTGAGCTCTTCTGGAGCCCACTTGAAGCGCTCTTGGAAGCCTACTGGGACCTGGCCGGGACCTCGCCGGGACCTTGCCGACCTTGCCGGGACCTGCCCTGGACCTTGCCAGGGTGCTTGTCGCCTGGGGACCCCCAGGGGTGGCCCCGCGCGCGCGAACTAGAAATATTGTCAACCAATTACTGGAGATCTTAGGCACGCCCTTGGCCCGTCGGGCCGGCGAAGTTACCCAGAGTTGTGGCTGTGTTTCCTGTAGCTACGGGCGGGTAGGGATTCGAGCTTGTTTTCTCCACGTGTGGCTTCGCGAGGTTACCGAAACGGACTGTTGTGTCAGAACCAGCACGTCGTTTTATCCAGGCAGTCCCCTCGCTCATGGAGTGGTAGGATGAAGGGAGAGCCATTGGAAAAGGGAGGGGGGGAGTAGGAGGGAAGGATTCGGGTGCCCTCTTTCGCTTGGCAGGGGAAGGCTGGAGGGCGCCCCTGGGGGCAGGCGCCACGGCCGCGGAGGAGCTGGCGGTGACCCCCATGGATGGGGCCGTGGTGGAGGTCCGCACCCGCCAGCCGTGAGGGGGGAGGGAGGGCCTCCTCAGTGCTCGCTCCCTCCCTCCCTCCCTAATTCTCCCCCCACCTCCTCCTCCTCCTCCTCCTCCTCCTCCTCCTCCTCCTCCTCTTCCTCCTCCTCCTCCTCCTCCTCCTCCTCATCCTCCTCCTCCTCTCACAAGTATACGACATGCGCCCCTCCCCCATGAGGCCGTGCTGGCCTTTGAGGGGGCCGTGGAGCTCGCTTTTTTCCGTCTTCTCCTCCTCTCCCTTCTTGTATCCGTTTTTTGGTTTCCGAATTTGGAGCCCGATCTTCGCCATTACATCGCAGGACAGACGTGGTGTACAGCAGGAGGCTTTGTCCAAGGAGGAGAAGGTACCCATGCCACCACTACCCTTCGGCCGTTTTCCCCTTTGTGGACCTCCTGGGAGGCCCTCGTCGCCACCGTTGGACTCGCCTTGAAATCTTGGTCGGAACGCACCCCGAGAGAGGTCCTCGGGATAGCGATATCGGTACCTTTTGGTCTCCCCATGTTGTCTTAGTGTCCGCTCCGATCTCCCCCCACCAAACAAACAATACAAGTTGTTGTGCTCTGGTACGATTTGGTAACCGCAGCTGTGGCAGTGATGTGCCCATGCATGCAATCAGAACATTTGTTTGCTCTGCCATTGAAAAGTGGTCCTCTGGCAGGAGCGTTTGCCGTATTCTATGTTCACCGAGGGGCCCCCGTCCAACGGGACGACGCTGTCGCCGCAGCTGTAGTATGGGTGGTCGTATTCTTGGATGTGGGGAGGGATGGGCTGGAGGGCTGCACCAGGACTCCAGATGTGGCGCGAACGCGCTTAGCCTGTCCCTTCGCTCAGCCTGTCCCTCTCCCTCCTCCCTCCCTCCTCCTCCTTCCCCTCTCTCCGTCCATCCCCCCCTCTCATCTCTTTCCTTCCCTTTCCCCCCCTTCCCCGCGCGTGCGCGCGGGGGGGCGGGGTTTGGAGCATGCCCCGCCGTGCGGCGGCGGGGGGGTGGGCGCGGGAGGGCGCAGGATGAGCAGGGCAGGGACAGCGAACGAGGGGGCGCCCAGAGGAGGGCTGCGGCCCGACTCGGAGGCGTTTCTGTTGGGGGCCTGGGCAGTTCAGGCGACCGCAGCACATGGATCCAGGGGCAGCGCGGCTTGGCGACGGGTCCCGCTCTCATGGGACATCGCGGATTTCTGCCGCCGAGCGAGGCGGCGCCGGCAGCATTTTGGGCAGGGCACCTCCTCCGATCTATGGATTTGGCGACCGCGCGCCAGATCGATGGATCGCTAATCGTGTGCTCTTCCTCCGTCTTCTCGCTATTCCTCTTCTTTCCTGTTTCCCTCCTGCGCATCGTCCTTCCTTACAGTCCTCACATTGATTTTCGGTCTTTCTCATGACATCTTCCTCTTTCTCGTGCTCCGCCCTGCGTGTTCTGTTTTGTCCTCCTTACTCGAATCATTGCCACCACCCCTCAATTGTGTCATCCCTCCTGTCCGCCCTCATGCTACCTATCCTCACCCCGATCCGTTTCTTTGGATTGTCCAGTGACCGTTCTCGGCGGGGGGACTACCGCACAGGTAGGTGATACCTTATGACACGCGAGATTGGGCGAAGATGCGGTGTGGACTGGATGTTTCGAGCGCCATGTTGGTTCTGAAGCCCCCGAAGGTATCCTTCGGGATTGACGTCCTCTACCACAAGCCCTTCTTAGGCAGCGATGTACAATCTCTCCAGCTGCTTGCAGGTTTGAGAGTGTGCCGCACGAAGGCTCACATGGTGTGTCCCGTGGCTCATACCGCGGCGACGCCCATCTCTTGTCGGTGACGAACAACGGCTCCACCATTGGCACGTTTGTGAGTAATGGCCTAGAGCTTCGTCCAGCCCCCTCGCTTGCGCTCTCTCTATTCATGTTGCCTGTTCTCTCTCTCTCTCTCTCTTTCTACCTTTTGTTTTGGGTGCGTTGGTTACATGTCTCGCTAACTATGTATCGAACCCGTATAACGTCTATGTGTATCCGTCTATGTGTATCGAGGTGGCTGTATGTTTCTGGGCGTGCTGTCATGCACCTCTGAATAGTGACACTGCGCCAGCGTGCCATACTTCCGCGCAGATGGTTGCACCTTGGCGCTTGGATGCGCGTGCACGCCTCTCTCTCGCTTCTTGCTTGTTGTATCGCTCTCTCTCTCTCTCTCTCTGTCTCCTTCTCATTATGTTTGTTCTCTCTTTCTCTCTCTCTCTCTCTCTTTCTCTCTCTCTCTCTCTGCTTGCAGGCGCATCCCGCCCCGACCGGGCCAGTGTCCCATACCACCGGGAGGCGGGACGAGGAACGGAGGAGAAGCCGCCCCGACCCCGATGACTCGTTTGTTGAACGGCCTTGGGCGTTTACCAAACCGCCCTGCATTGCTCGATTCCTTCCTTGTGATGGGCCTGTTTTCCACCACCACCACCATAAGTTGTAGGGGGAGGAGGAGGAGAAGGAGGAGGAGGAGGATGAGGAGGAAGAGGAGGACGAAGAGGAGAGGAGGAGGAGCAGGAGGTGGAGGAGGAGGAGGAGGACTCCCGCCCCCTCCATCTGATGGTGGTCGTGGTAGAAAACCGGGCCCATCATCTTGGGTGCTCGTCGCGGTGCTTATGATCAGGGTGGTTTTCCTGCTCTCTTCGGGGGGAGGGAGGGATGCCTCGACGATGCGCGCACCTCTCCCCGTCTCCCGTCTCAGGCAGCCCCCCTTCTGCCGACATGTCCCCGCACGCATGCCCATCGGTCGGTGAAAATGGGTATGATTCGAGCCTCAGGTTTCAATCTACTTTCAGCGTCTTCCTACTCCAGTGACCGAGTGGCTTCACATGTTCCGTCCTCCTTGGGAGGCGCACGGAACCCAATCTCTTTTCAACAATTTCATATCTCATGCTTCTACCTACCGCCTGGGCCCTGAAGAAGGAAGCCTTTTCGTTGGGGAGGGGCTTCGATTGGAAATCGAACTTCAACTTATGGGAAAAAGGGGCCTCGTTCCTTATTTAGGGTTCCTCAGGTCAACGCCCCGACTGTACTTCGCCTGACCGACGGGCACGTCTTCCCGTGGCGGGGAGTGCCCTTCCCCCCCCCCGCCCCCCGCCCCTAGAGAGACGATTGGCGCGCCCCCATACGGGCCCGACGGACGCTTCGGGCGAGGGCCCCGCTTGGAGTACGTGAGCAGCCGCGCTCCACCCCTCCGGCTGCCTCCGAAATACAGTCGGGGCCCTGAAGAAGGAACCCGTTTCCGTTGGGGAGGGGTTCCGCGTTCCTGAATTGTTTCACAGCTTGCCTCAGGTGTTCCTTGTGTTTTCGATGGGAAATCGAAGCGGAGGAAAGAGGCCTCGTTCCTTCTTTCGGGTTCCTTAGGTCAACGCCCCGACTGTACCCAGAACTTTGCAGGAGGAAGAGGCAGAGATCACTGCCATGGCCTCCTTGTCCCCTGTTTTGGGACTCCTCGGAGGCCCTCGTCGTCGCCGCTGGACTCGCCTGGGACTTCTGGTCAGAGACCGCACCTCCCGAGATGTCTAGGGAGTAACGATATCGGGACCCTTCGGTTTCCCCAATAATTATTTGCGCACCGTCTGGATATGACGCAGTCCCGAAAAGGACCTTGTTTTCGAACGCCCAAAGAAGTCGACATCTCTTCCTCGATGGAAAGCGGCGGAACTGAGACGAGGGCCGTTCCGCCGGCGGAAGGTTAGCGGAAGTGGGCGGAGGTAAAACATTCACACCCAAGACATGGCAACATTGTTGGTTTCAGGTTTGTGCTACCTGCCACATGTGTCCAGCGTCCTTCTTGGCCCGCGTAGTTTTTGCACAGCTGGCACTTCTGGTCACACAACTGTTGACGTTTCGCGTATTCCCGCAGCCCATCCAGAAACGATCTCCAGGCGTTTGGCTTTGACAAGGAAAGCGTAGCAGCTTGCAGTGGAACAACAAGGGGTAAAGCTGTTATGCCGAAGCTCAGTTCGGGCAGTCCCAGGGGCCACCCGCAGAAGCCGTCGCGGATCGTTCGATCTGTGAGTCGTGTGGGGGCCATCTCCTGGCTTCTCTTCGGCATCCCCTCGGAGCCACTCGTTCGCTGCAGGCACCCTTTTGGCCGAGCTCCCTGCAGGCCCCGCGCTGGCGGGGGCCGTCGGCTCTCGGGAGCCACTGGGACCGCCGTGCCTGTTCACGCTCATCCCCACGGGGTTGGGGGGGGGAAGGTCCCGCTGCATCGGATGGCCCGCTCCTGTGCGCCCTGTGTGAGGAGGGGGGCGCCAGGCGCCAGGATGACCCACAGGCCACCAGCTCGAGTCCGAGGAGGAGAGGGAGGGGGCGTGGGAACGAACAGGCAAGAGGGACGGGACAGGAGAGAGAAGGGAGAGAGGAGTGGAGATGGGAGTAGAGGAGGGAGGAGGAGGAGGAGGAGGAGGAGGAGGAGGAGTAACTCGTATGCTATACAGATTAAGAAGAACACAACGAATTATAACAACAGTCATACTATTAATCATACTACTGGTACATAAGAAGAAGAATAATCAGAGGACAAATACTAAGAAGAAGAAGCGGAGGAGGTGGAGGAGGAGGAGGAGGAGGAGGAGGTGGAGGAGGAGGAGGAGGAGGCGAAGGAGGGTTGTCTCGGCAGCGTGCCGTGCCCGACAGCCCCCGCCGCGCCACGAGGAGGAGTTGGAGGAGGAAGAGGAGGAGGAGGAGCAGGAGACTTTGGAGACTCTGCCTGATCGCGTAGCGATAAGAAGGAGCAGCACGAGAAAGAGGAGGAGGAGGAGGAGGAGCAAGGGATGAGGAGGTTGCTTTGGCAGCGCGCCATGCCCGACAGCAGCTCCCGCCCCGCAACCCCTGAGGCGGGGGCGGCTCCGACGAGTCCTGGGCATTCCGCGAGGAGCGGCGCGCGTACTCGGCAGCCTTGCCCCCCCCCCCCCCCCCTTTCCCCCTTGCGTTCCCTCGCTCGGGCGTGACGCAGTGGCCGATGCAAGAGGAACTGATGGACTGTATCTCCACCACCACTACTATAGGTAGGACGGGAGAGAAGGGAAAGGGCGGAGGTCCTCTTCCTCCTCCTCCTCCTCCTCTCCTGCCTATCGTAGTGGTGGCGACAGCTTGGCCCAGCTGCTAATCGGCAGCGCGCCCGGGGGGGAGAGTCAGAGGGGGCAGGCCCTCTCAGAGGGCGGCGGCGCTTCTCATAAGCCCTCCGGCCGTCCGAGAGAAGTTTATGCTGTGCCTCCGGGGAAGGCTCAGACGAGCCTTCCGTAGGCCCGAGGCCTTCCATGCGTCGAGTCGAAGATCGACTGCCGCATTGATTGACCCCAAACTTGAAGTGTTTGACGATTCCTAGGTCCCCATGACAGTCTACGCTTAGTGGGCCCGGAAGCTGCATGGCCGTCTTCGTGCCGTTTCCACCAAGTGTCTCTTGAAAAAGGAAACGGCGATTGGAAACGGTTACAAAACACAGCTCCAGAGAGCCAGAACCAGTAAAACAACGGCGACGGGACCGGTAACAAAAACGGCGTCGGAACCGGCAAACAGAACGGCAAAACGGAACCAGTAAAGAAACGTCTTTCTCGTTTGCAGGGCCGGCTAAGAGTTTACATTTGTGTTGCAGATTCGATTGGCGGGAAACAGATTTCGGGGTACATCAAAGATGTAGTCGGTCTCATACTCGAACACGATCGGCTCGTCGTGTCGACTTACGGTGACCCCGCCGCCAGTGTTCCTCTTTGAACGCCGTTGGCGATCTAGAACCAGTCGATGTTCAACGACCTGACATTCTGGAAGCGGCCGTTCGTTCAAGGTTGATCGATCTCCGCGGTGTTAGAAACCAGCGCCGACGTCGGCCCCGTCGGCCCGACACGAACCTGCCGTAAACGGAAGTTTTCGAAGCCGCACGCGTATTCCTTGGATCTGCGCCCCCGGCGCGCTCCGCGCGCCATGAAGGATGTCTAGCGCCGGCGAGAAACCATCGCAGACCTTCAAAGTTTCTGCTTACGCCGTTCTGCCTCTGCTAAATGGGGGGGGGCGGTATACACTCATAGGAGCAACACCGACGCCACTGCTCGTCCTCGGAAGCTCTCGTCGCCGCGGCTGGGTTTTCCTCATATCTCGGGCCTAAGAATGCGCCTCAGGAGAGGTTCGAGGAGTGGCGATGTCGGTACCTGCCCTGTCCCCCATGATCGGGGGGAGGGTACACTGGGTGGGGGTCGGGTAGGGGTGCATGCAAGAGGGCCTTTGAGGGGCCCCCATGGGGCCCCTCAGGTGCACGAGGATTGCATGCTTCTCCCCCCCCCTTGCATTGGCCCCCCCCCATGGGGCAACGCCCGACTCGCGCCCCTCTCCCTCCTCCTTGGGAGAGAGGTGATGAGCTGGGAGGACAAGGATCCTGAGGGATGTGTGTATATATATATATACACGCAGAGAAGAGGAAAATGAGGGAACACGTGGAGGTTGTTGGAAAGTATGTTTCCCGTGCACACGGTGGAAAATTTTGGAGATGGGGGGGGAGACGAACATCGAGGAAACACAGGAACACAATGGGACTCCCGGAAGTTGGGTCTCCCTGGGCGCCTATCCAAGGGGAAGAAGAGGAGGAGGAGGCGGAGGAGGGGGAGGAGGAGGACGAGGAGGAGGAGCAGGAGAAGGAGGAGAAGAAGGATGAGGAAGTTGGGTCTCCATGGGCGCTTATACAGGGGGGAGAGGAGGAGGAGGGGGAGGAGGAGGAGGAGGACGAGGAGGAGGAGGACGAGGAGGAGGAGGACGAGGAGGAGGAGGGCGAGGGCGCTTATACAGGGGGAAGAGGAGGAGGAGGGGGAGGAGGAGGAGGAGGAGGAGGAGGAGGAGGAGGAAGAAGAGGGAGAGGGCGAGGGCTCCGACGAGCGGCGGGAACAGCCGCGGCGGCTGTGACGGCATGCTCTGAGGGGGGCGGCAGGGAGCAGGGAGGAGGCCAGAGGAGGAGGGGGTACCCACACCCTTTGTGTGTCCCGGAAAACGGCAGGCCCGTTTTTGTCACCGTTTCCCAAAAATGCCCCTTGAACATGGAAACGGCAAAGAAACGGCGACCGGAAACGGCAAAAATACGGCTCCAGGATTGGAACCGGAGGCGGAACCGGTCGCAAACCGGGGACGGAACCGGTAAAAAAAAAACGGCGTCGGAATAGGCATCACAACGGCAAAACGGAACCGGTAAAAAAACTGCCCTGTCGTTTGCAGGGCCCACTAAGCTCATACCCTTACCCTCCCCCCGCTTCCCCCCCCCTTTTTGGCCTCCTGGGAGGCCCTCGTCGTCACCGATGGATTCGCCTCGGGAATGAAGGTCAGAACGCACCTCGGGAGAGGACCGGGGAGTAGCGACATCGGTACTGTCCGACGGCCCAGAGAGGGGAAGCATCCCATGGAAGAAGGGAAGGAAGGAAGGAAGGAAGAGGGGGGGTCAGAGGAAGAAAGAGAATGGGAGAAGGGAGGGCAGAATTATCCCGGCAAAGCAACCTAACAGCGATGTGTAGGAGCATATTTAGAAACATTCCCCTTAAGATTCAAATGAGAATCCAGTTGTAGAATTCTGCTGTTCTCGCAGTCGTAGTCGCATTCGCGATGACAGTCGCAGTGGCAACGGCAGTCGCAGTCACAGCCTCAGCCTGCCTCAGCCTCAGCCTCAGCCTGCCTCAGCCTCAGCCTACCTCAGCCTCAGCCTCAGCCTGCTTCAGCCTCAGCATCAGTCTGCCTTCAGCCTCGGCCTCAGCCTGCCTCAGCCTCAGCCTGCATCAGCCTCAGCCTCAGCCTCAGCCTGCCTCAGCATCAGCCTGCCTCAGCCTCAGCCTCAGCCTGCCTCAGCCTCAGCCTCAGCCTGCTTCAGCCTCAGCCTCAGTCTGCCTTCAGCCTCGGCCTCAGCCTCAGCCTGCCTCAGCCTCAGCCTGCATCAGCCTCAGCCTCAGCCTCAGCCTGCCTCAGCCTCAGCCTGCCTCAGCCTCAGCCTCAGCCTGCCTCAGCCTCAGCCTCAGCCTGCCTTCAGCCTCGGCCTCAGCCTCAGCCTGCCTCAGCCTCAGCCTGCCTCAGCCTCAGCCTCAGCCTGCCTCAGCTCAGCCTGCCTCAGCCTCAGCCTCAGCCTGCCTCAGCCTCAGCCTGCTTCAGCCTCAGCCTCAGTCTGCCTCAGCCTGCCTCAGCCTCAGCCTCAGCCTCAGCCTCAGCCTCAGCCTGCCTCAGCCTCCTCAGCCTCAGCCTCAGCCTCAGCCTCAGCCTCAGCCTCAGCCTCAGCCTCAGCCTCAGCCTCAGCCTCAGCCTCAGCCTCAGCCTCAGCCTGCCTCAGCCTCAGCCTCAGCCTCAGCCTCAGCCTCAGCCTCAGCCTCAGTCTGCCTTCAGCCTCGGCCTCAGCCTCAGCCTGCCTCAGCCTCAGCCTGCATCAGCCTCAGCCTCAGCCTCAGCCTGCCTCAGCATCAGCCTGCCTCAGCCTCAGCCTCAGCCTGCCTCAGCCTCAGCCTCAGCCTGCTTCAGCCTCAGCCTCAGTCTGCCTTCAGCCTCGGCCTCAGCCTCAGCCTGCCTCAGCCTCAGCCTGCATCAGCCTCAGCCTCAGCCTCAGCCTGCCTCAGCATCAGCCTGCCTCAGCCTCAGCCTCAGCCTGCCTCAGCCTCAGCCTCAGCCTGCTTCAGCCTCAGCCTCAGTCTGCCGTCAGCCTCGGCCTCACCCTCAGCCTGCCTCAGCCTCAGCCTGCCTCAGCCTCAGCATCAGCCTGCCTCAGCATTTAACATGTGGCCAGGGAATGGGGTTCTGGGAACTCGAAGAACACGAAGTGGCCTACAGTTGGCTCCGGGCATTCAAAATCATGCCCAGAAATGGAGTTCTGGGAACTCGAAGACCACGAAGTGGCCTACAGTTGGCTCCGGGCATGTAAAATCATGCCCAGGAATGGAGTTCTTGGAACTCGAAGACCACGAAGTGGCCCACGGTTGGCTCCCGGCATTCAAAATCATGCCCAGGAATGGAGTTCTGGGATTTCGAAGAACACGAAGTGGCCTACAGTTGGCTCCGTGCATTCAAAATCATGCCCAGGTGTGGAGTTCTGGGAACTCGAAATCCACGAGGTGCGTTACGGTTGGCTAAAAAAGGAGGCTCGGTTTCCCGGGGGGGTCCCGGGGCACCCTGTCCAGATCCCGCCCAGACCCCCTTGGGGAGTCATGATGCTCTCTTTTGACCCTACTAGAAACCTATCAGTCTTCGCTGTTAGGTAAAAAGGAAGGCAGAAGCTTCTCTCGTGCGCTTCAGTTCGCTCCCTCCCTTTACCCATGCTCCCTCTCTCCCTCTTCCTCCTTATTCCTGCATGGATGGTTCCCTCTTCCCTGTGATCCCGCGTTTTTTTTTTTTTTTTTTTGTTTTTCTCTCTCTCTCTCTCTCTCTCTCTACTTATATATATATATATATATATATATATATCTGTTTGAACAGCTCCTCCCGTGGAGCAGGCGATCTGCCACCATTGGGGCCTATACCCGAGGCCCTGTCAGAGGTACTTATTGGGCTCGCTATCTCAATCAACATCGACAAGGAGCGGGGTAAGAGAACAATGCGAGCTTCAGCGCTTAACATACTCATCCTGCTATTGGTCCTCATATCCCTCCTCGCCGTCCTCTTCGTGGTTATCCTCCTCAGATGTCTCTCCATGATCGGTTCGCATTATTTTGTATTATGCTCGTCCTGATCCTCGCCGTTTCTTTTTCTGGCGGTCGCCTCGCTCCTATTTTTTTTCGAGTTGTGTTTTGACGGCCCAGTGGCCTAACGAGGGCCGAGTCGGTTTCTGAGCGTTACCGCGTCTTTGTTGGTGATCCTGCGCTGTCCTTCTTTTTCTCTATATCTCTAGCTCTCTCGCGCGCGAATGGACCCCCCCTTCCTCGTAGCCCGACGTTGCTTGTTCTGCCGCAGTGCGCTAAAGGCGTTGCCAGGTCCGACCACGGAACGCAACCGGAGATCTCAGGGACCCTTGAGCCCTCTTCCTGCGTCGTCCTCCTCCGCTCCCCCCTTGCACGAGCCCTCCTCGCCCTCCCCCTCGCCCTCCCCCTCGCCCTCCCCCTCGCCCTCCCCCTCGCCCTCCTCGTCCTCCTCGTCTTCATCCCTCCTCACGATCCCTCCTCCTCCTCGCCCTCCTCGTCGCCCCCTCGTCCTCCTCACGATCCCTCCTCGTCTTCATCCCCCCCCTCCTCGCGTCCGCCGCGCCCCGTTGCACACGGGACAGAGCAGCCGCGGCGTCCAGGCGCGCGGGGCGCCGGGGGGGCACCCTCCTGGGTGGGCGGGGAGGGGATGCCTGGACTCCCCCTGCGCTCGCCGCCCTTCCTCCACAGGAGGGGAAAAAGCACACAGACGCAATTAGGTGACGACTTCAAGAACATACTGGAAGCTATGGGAAGTGGGGGGCAAGACGAACATCAAGAAGATATTTGAAAACATTTGGAAATCCTGGGTTTCTGGGACCCTTCACTCCTGCCCCCCGACCCCCCGAGGCTCCGTGCCTCCCAGGTGTGGTCCAAGCAGATGGGGTCGGAGATGCGCGGCTCGAGGAGGAGCCCGATCTTCTCTGCGCCGGCGGCGCCCGTGCCTCGTCGACGCATCGTCGATGCCTCGCCGATGCATCGGCCATGCGGCGTGTTCCTCCGACCCCATCGAAATGGGCACGGAAAGAATGGGTACAGTGCCCAACAGCAGATCCTGTTCATTTTGAACAGGGCTCGCTGTCCACGCCGCCGCGGCCCGTGTCCATTCGAGAGAGAAGGACAGAAGGCCGCCTGCCCAACAGCGGCCGCTGTTGGTTTGGGATAACATTTGTTGTTGGGCATTGTACCCATCCTTTCCGTACCCAATTCGGGCGTCCAAATACTCGGAGCCAACGTCCGAGACGTGCTCACGTCCTGACAAGATCTACGACGGGAGTTGTTTGGCCGTCTTCGGCCTCTGGGAGCCCTCGCCGGGCCCGAGGACCGTCATCGGATGGGCGCTGGATGAACAGCCCGCCTTGGGGAAAGGGTCGGGGCTTCTTGGGACCCGCCTTGAAAGCATCAGGACGTCGCATGTCTGCCCCCCCTTCCCCGAACAAGTCAAGTCGCGCAGAGCAGGGGAGGGGGGTTGAACGGGATAGGGGGGGTGGGCTCCCTTGGGGGTTCCTCTTTGTCGAGCACGGGGCCCTCTCCCCGAGCTCTGGCCCGAGTGTCTGGCCCCGCCGAGGAAGCCTCCAGAGTCGGGCATGAGGGTCGCCATGCCCCTGAGGGTTTGACGGCTTTTCGCCACTTAAACTGTGTGGATCAAGCAGGGAACATTACAGTGGGGGTCCATGCCAAGAAACACCCTGCTTGCCTCCTGGGTGCCCTGAGTTTCTCGGGTTTCGATGGTTTTGCAATTGGAAGCGTGACGCTCCCACACCACAAATCGATGGACGTCCCGTGGTCTCAAGGTTGGGTGTCTCGTGGAAGGTTTCTTGTGGTCGGGCCCCTACTGTAAGGTAAGGGTGAATCATCTCCCGAGGAGACCCAGGTCAATCCAGGTACATTCCTGGATAGCCTTCGGAGAGCTGAGCGGGCCTCAGATTAGAAGCCAGCAGCGCAGAGCGGGCCAGCCCCACGCTCCTGGGCAGGCATCCCCATAGCAGGTTGCGTGAACTCGCAGCCTACCCCGAGAGCGTGTTCCCACTCGTTGCCGGTGTGCGTGCTGGGAGCCTTGCCGGAGGTCTCTCGAAGCTCCTTTGGGGGCTCCTGCGAAGCTTGCCTTCTCCAGCTTGCAAGCTCTCCAGGCATCCTTCCCAGCGTCCTGGTAAGCGTCGCCCATAGACGTTTCCCGCCCTTTGGACTGCGCTGTTATCCGCGGTTGGGACGCTACGAGCACAACTAGCGCTATGCATTTTTGGAGCAGATCCTGACCGCTCCTGCGCGAGACGAGGGACGGCAGAAGTCATGCAGCCGTCAACGAATCGACACCGCCACTCGATGATCTTCAGGGCATGTGGTAGCCCAATGTGTGAGTGCACCCCGGTCAGCTCCGCCAACAGCACGCAGCCCGTGCCAGCCCTGCTTGCACCGCCTGCGCCGTATCGACGACATTCGACTTTTTCCGACTCGGCCGCCGATTTTCGCCGATCCGATTCATGTCGATCGCCGCTCCGACTTGTCGATTCGATTCTGGGCTCTCCTGCGTTGGCGCCAGAGCATCCCAGACGTGCGACGTCGGGATCTTTATCGAGACGGGCCCCCGGGGAAGTCTCCCCAATGGGGGGTCTCGCGTCGTCTCTCGACGGTCCCAGGGCCCATGGCGGGGGCCCCAAGGAGCCGAAAGGCGGCCAGCAGCCTCGCGTCGGCGGCACCCCAACAGCTGCTGGTGCCAGGCGTGCGTCGCCCTCCAGGGACGACGCGCGTCGAGGAGTCTCAGAGCACACGCGTCGTGGCGAGCGCGTTCTAGCCGTACCGTTCGGGAGAAGATATACTCGACAATATGGTGATACATACACACATACATATGTATATATGTGTATGTGTATGATGTGTATTTTAATATATATATATATATATATATGTATACACGTATGCGTGTGTATGTATATATATACATATATACATATATAGCATGGTCTATGTATATATGCTATATCTATGTATGTGTGTTCTGGTCGGAGGCGCGCCTCCAAGGAGAACGCATCGTACCAGTCTGCCTCTGCGCGTCCTGAACAGCCCCGCGCTGCAAGTTCCGTCGTGGCGCGGGCACGTCTGGAGCGTCCCGCGGACGGCCAGGCCGCCGCCCCTGCCGCGCGGGGCGGGCGGCCCGCCCGGCGCCAGGACTTCGACGTCCGCCAGCCCTGGGCGCAGCGCGACCTGCTCGCGCTCTGCACCAACCTGTCCGAGGAGGGCCCCCCTGCTTCTCCCAGGGGCAGCGATCGGGAAGGACAGAGGCATAGAGGGGATAGGCACGTTTCGGGTTCGAGGTGCGAGGACTTCGCACGGTTTCGTCGGTGCTCGGCGGTGTTCCAACCTCGGGGTGCTTTCAAGCAGCTGCGCCTCGCCGAGGGCTTTCAGGGGGTGCCAGAATTGTCCCGACCGGCCGCCGGAGAGCCGACTCATCGAGCCCGAAAAGCACCAGGCACGGGGATAGACTCAGGGGGGACGCATGGACCCCCAATCGCCCATGGATCGCCGATGGGGTCCCGATAGCCCCAGCCTGCCCATGAACGTGCGGATTCACCATCGGGGGCCCATCGCCGATTTATCGGCGATGTACCGGCGATTCCAGGTCGATGTTTTCCCACCTATGCCAGTACCCCCTCCTCTCGTTGCCCCTCACTTCTGTTGTGCGGGAGCGCAGCGGTCGATTTGCTGCACGGCTCGTGTTTTGCGTCATCTCCCACAGCACACGATTGATCGCCGCTTTGAGGGGTCTTTTCAGAGAGTGCTCCGGGAGGAAGCCAGCGTTGCTGTATCGTCTCGCGCTTGCCCGCAGCCGTCGATCTACTCGGCGACTCGGCACGCGGCCGCGCCTGTTGACGCTCTGCACCGCCGATGCAGCGGTGCTGCGGCTGGGTGCGGAGCCCGCTCTTCGCATCGTCGACGGTGGCGGTGCCCCCTCGCCGAGGCATCGGCGCTGCGGCGCGCTCCTCCGACCCTCAGAAGCCAGGCGAAGGCCGGCAAGTCCGTGGCCGCTGCAGCGGAACTGCTCTGGGAGGTTGATTCCTTTCTTCCGGGAGGCAGCCCGTTTACGATTTGGTGTGCGCTGAGCGAGTGTGCTATTCCGGGACTTTGGTGTGTTTTGTTTCTTCCGGGAGGGGCGCTTTGACAGCCACGGGTTTGCCAGCCCTCGCCAGCGGGAGCAGGAGGAGGAGGAGGAGGAGGAGGAGGAGGTGGAGGAGGAGGAGGAGATGGGGGAGGAGGAAGAGGAGGAGGCTTCTGCGGAGACCGCGCACCAGAAGGTCCTCTCCCGCCTCGCCCCTGGGGCAGCTCGCGCGCTGCCGGGCTGGAGGGCCGCAGGGAGCCGCACGGGGTTCGGCGCCTGGCCTCCCCGCCATCCTGGAGAGCTCCCGGGAGTCTCTCCCTCGAAATCTTCGGCATCCTGGAAGGCTCCTGAGGTCTTCGGACTCCTTCGGCATCCTCGGGGTGCTGGAAAAAGCGCTGGGGTCTTCGAGCTCCTCGAGTAAGTCTTCGAAGTGTCCTGGAACGCTCTGACGTCTTCGAGCTCCCTCGAAGCCCTCGGACAATCCCCGCGTGCGGCAGCTCGGCATCTGGCCCACCTGCGGGCGAGGCCCACGCGGGGGCCCCCCGAAGGCCCCGGGGGAGGGGGGGGGGCCCTGGCGGGCCGAAGCGCCGTTGGCCCGGGCGTCGGTGGCTTCAAAGATGGGGTCCTGCGGGGTGGGCGAGAAGGAAAAGTCCCTCGGCACGCCCCCGTGGCACGTTCCATGGCGCGTCCCCCTGGCACGCCCTGCGTTGCGTCCCCTGGCACGTCCCCCTGGCACGTCCCCAGGCGCGTCTCTTCCGGCGCTCTGCGGCGCGTCCACGTGGCATGTCCCGCGGCGCGCCCCCTGGCGCGTCCCTTGGCCCGTCCCCTGTGCAGCACGGCACAGCGCAGTGCAGCACAACACAGCCTCTGGCACCATCGCCCAATTGAGGTGCTTTGAAACCTTTCCATGCTTCTTGAGGGATGGTCAGAGAAAGAAAAGGCACGGTAGGTCCGCGTCGTGTCGGCTGGCGGCGACCGCGCCGCCGGCGTGCAGCGTTGAACGCCGCCGGCGACCCGGAATCGATCAATGTTGAAATGGCCGATCCTTCAAGGTTGAACGATCCCCGTGGTGTCTGAAACCATCTCATCAGAGCCCCGAGTCATCAGGGGTAACTCGGGTCAGGGCTAATTCGGGTTTGTTTTTCGGGAATCCAAACCCGAGTTACCCCGGACCCGAGTTACCCCGGATAACTCGGGCGTCCAGAGCCCCGAATCATCAGGGGTAACTCGGGTCAGGGCTAACTCGGGTTCCTTTTTCGGGAATCCAAACCCGAGTTACCCCGGACCCGAGTTACCCCGGATAACTCGGGGGCCCAATCTCCAGGGTCGACACGACGCGAACCTGACGTACCCATACCGCTACCTCTCGACCGTTGCTCCTCCTTGGGGCCTCATGCGCGGCCCTCGTCGCCACCGCTGGCTTCGCCTCGAACGTCTGGTCAGCTCGCGCCCCGGGAGAGGTCCGGGGGGTAGTGGTATCGGTACCCTTGTGGTTTCCCTAGACGGGGGCCCAGGATAGGAATCAGAGGAGGAAGAGAGAGGCCTGTCAGATCAGGTCCAATGAGATGGGACGATGGGACCCACAACAGAGTTGCAGGCGCACTTGCGTTGCAGTTCTTCTCTGATGGTGGCTTCGTCCCGGGTGTAGGCGGGGCGTACGGCATTCAGCTGGTGGGCCACGTGGGGGACGAGCACCAGCCAGAGCGAGCTCTGATCGGCTACATTATTCATTTTGACCCTGATGCGAAATCAGTCTTTGAGATGGAGTTGCGTGGGTTGGAGGCAGCAGCAGAGGTACCACGTGCAGATTGTGATACATTGGAGTGAGTTCTTGTCACAGCAGCCTACATGAGGGCACTCGAGCCTCATCGCCGATCGAGCCTCATCGCCGATGCATCGCCGATGCAGCTCGATGTGGAGCCCGAGTTTCTCCACGCCGACTGCGCCGATGCATCGCCGATGTCGCCTCGGCATCGGCGATGCATCGCCGATCTATCGCCGATGCGGCGCGATCCTCCGACCCCGTCTACTCGGACCCCATCTATGAGGCCTCTAGAGGTACCCATGCCGCTACTCTTCTATCGCTTTCGCCTCTTTTGGGACCTCCTGGGTGGCCCTCGTCGCCACCACCAGATTCGCCTCGAAGATCTGGCCAGAACGCACCCTGGGAGAGGTCCAGGGAGTAGCGGTGTCGGTACATTTTTGTTTCTCCACTAAGGATACGAAGCTATGCAAGGGTGTATTTCTGCTTCAGGAGGGAAAAGCAACACACAGACACAAGTAATCGTCGATTCCCAAGAAAATATGGGAAAATATGGGAAGTGTGGGGGAAGACAAAAACCCAGAAAATATGGGAACATATGGGGGGATCTGTTAATTTGTATGTGTTTATTTGTGTGTCCTGGGGCCCCTTCAATCCTGCCCGTTGCCGCCCGACTATGCCGTCGCCCGTTCCGCCATATGTTGTTTTCGCGGGAGTACCCGTGGTACTATGCCGCCATACTATGCCGTTGCCCTTCGTTTCTGAGGCGGAGATGTCCGCCGTTGGTTTCCGGCATCTTTCGGGGTGCATGCCCGACACGATTTGAAGTCGAAAGTTCAATCGGGGTACTGCGGCGGAGAACCGAAGTCTGGGTCGGTACGGTGGGGGCGTGGATTAAGGAATGTGCCCAAGAGGCTTGAGACCCTGGAGGCTTCTTTGTATAATAAGGGCGGCGGCGATATCCATGGCCAGTCCACGATCGAAGTTCCACTGTCTTCGAGGCCCTGGATTCCTTATCCATTGGTTCCTTATCCAATGCCCTCACCGCATCTCACGAGCTGAAAACTATCACCCAGACCTGCACGTCCCTGAGAATTCCTGGGGTGGAATACTGGGGCGGGCTCTGGGTGCGTGTTTTTCGCATGGGGGGGTCCCCGCTCGGGCGGGAGCCCCCGTCAGGGTCCGACAGTGCGCACCAACACATACAGCGCGTTCGTCGCCGTGCCCTTCCCCATCCCTCCTCCCTGTAGGTTTGAGTAGGTGTGTGTGTGTGTCTGTGTGTCTGTCTGTCTGTCTGTCTGTCTGTCTGTCTGTCTGTCTGTCTGTCTGTCTGTCTGTCTGTCTGTCTGTGTCTGTGTCTGTGTCTGTGTCTGTCTGTCTGTCTGTCTGTCTGTCTGTCTGTCTGTCTGTGTTGTTCGTTGATGAGTATCGGCGCGGCGGCCCGCGCTCTTAAGGAGCTGAAGGTGGCGGAGAGACGCTGCTGGATCGAGGAGCGGCCCCACCCCACGCGGGGTGTCGGGGGGGTTTGCCCTCGGAGCGTGCACCGCGCCGCGGGGTCGGCCCACGGGCAAGCCCAGACAGACTCGCGTCGTGCTCCGCCTCATCCTCCTCCTCATGCTCCTCCTCCGCATGAATTGCCTACCCCGGTTTCGCTTCTAGACAAGACGAAGCCATACCACGCGCCTCCTTGTCAAGCGGCCCGACTGGTGCGGGCCTTAGCCTGGTATGGCTTGGCATCTCTTGGGAGCGAGGGTGCTCAGACACGAGGTAGGTTCGTTTGCCTCACTCAGCACCCCGCAAGTGTGGTTGCAAATCATGGGAACCTTGTGTACCCTCGTAGTTCCATCGATTAGCATCGACTAGCGTCAATTAGCGTCTGGGAGGCGATGAGGCAGCGCCGATTCAGCGTCGGCTTGCGTCGATTAAGGTCGAATTAGCGTCGAGTAGAAGATGTTTCGTTCTTGTCTGCTCGCACGTCTTCCAACATGTATATCCCAAGTCCTCGATGCCCGCCATCTTCGTCTTCGATCATACACCCCTTGGGGGCATAGTCGTCCTTGCCTGCCACGTGTAGTTAGTACAGCCCCTAAAGCAGGGGAAGGGAGGGAGGAGAGAAGGGACAAGGGGGAAAAGGATGTTGCACGAGAGAGATTCCCAGGAGGCGGGAGGGGAGTTCGAAGCAGGAAAGCAAGCCGCAGAACCAGATGGGTGGCTCGGGCGGGCGGACCTTAATGGGCGGATCGGGCGGGCCAGCCTGGACGGCTGGGTCGAGCGGGCGGGTCGTTGAAGCGTGAGTCCTGCATGAATCGCGAGGACATCTCGAGTGATAGCGCGATTCCCAAGTAAATCGTGAGGAAGTCCAGAAAACGAGAGCGTGATTCCTGAGTGTCGAGGGCGCGGTGCTTGAATGAACTGCGAGGAAGTCCCACGCGAGAGCGTGACTCATGCTCCCATTGCGAGTAAGTCCCGCGCGAGAGCGCAATCTTGAAATAAACTATGAAGCAATATCCAGCAGGAACCGTGGCTGTACTAGTTCGAGGGCCAAAGGCGCAAATTGGAGACTACGTGTTTTTCCGTTTGGAGATCCAGTGGATTTCATTGTAAAGATTTTTGTGGAAGCCCCGAGAGGGGCACTTCAACTGGAAAACAATGTGCTCCGGAGGGGGGCATCATCAATATTCATTCTTCCGAAATGACAAGTCAATAACAACAGGAAGTTCGCGCGAGAGCGCAATTTTTTTATCATACTTTGTGAGGAAGTATCGGGCGAGAGCCATTGTTGTTTAAACCGGGGGCCGGAGATATAGCGTGGTGGTACCAGATTTTCCTTGATAGAAGAGGTGCGAACCCTGGGAGGAGCATTCTGACTGAACCAATTGAATGTTCACCGGAGAGGGTGGATCAGCAATGATTCTTATAATTGAGAGTTGCGTCACCTAGCAATGACCCCCACACTTTCCTGACTATTACGGTGATGTTGGCAAATCGTTTCCGATCGTGTCATGTTTGGTGTTAGGTGAGCTGCACACCAGGACCGAACGGAGGGACGCGCCGCCGCTGCTGGCTTCTGGTCTGCGCGGGTTTTTTTCCGACTTCCACTGGCCCTCAGCCGAGCGAGCACGACGGTGGCTCGGGGGCAACGGGCTTCCCTCTGTGTATCATATCCGCTCCACGGACCCGCTCTTTCCGTTCCCGTGCCGGCCCAGGTTCTAACACGCCCTCCAGGGGCCATGTTGGCGACTACTTCGGCCCAGGACGGTCCAAGAGACCCCCAAGAGGCCCTTCCAAGACGGCTGAAGAGACGCCCAAGAGGCTCCAAGACAGCCCAAGAGCGCTCCAAAAGGAGGGCCGAGCGATGCCGCCGACCTCTGGGCGGGGCCAGTCTTCGGAGGTGCTGCCTGCGCCGGCACGAGCTCATGTGCCGCAGCCCCACGGTCACGGGCGGAAGAGGAGCACGGCAGGTGCGCGCCGTGTCGACCGGACGCGACCGCGCCGCCGGCGTTCAGCCTTGAACGCCGCCGGCGACACAGATTGGGCCCCCCCCCATGTTGAGCGATGTGACGTTTCGGAAACGGCCGATCGTTCAAGGTTGAACGATCCCCGCGGCGTCAGGCGTCAGGCACCAAGGCCGAAGTCGGCACGACACGGGCCAGGCTGCAAGAGGAGGCGGATAGGAGGAGGAGGAGGAGGAGGAGGAGGAGGAGGAGGAGGAGGAGGAGGAGGAGGAGGAGGAGGAGGAGAAGGTGTGCCCCCATCCACTCCCTTCCCCGAGGTCGCCGGCGCGGGCGGTCGCCCTCCCCTGATGGGCCGATTTTCCACCACCAGTACCATCATGGGTAGGAGAGGGAGGAGGGGGAGAATGAGGAGGAGGAGGAGGAGGAAAAGAACGAGGAGGACCTCCCCTTCCTCTCTCCTCCCCCATCCTACGGAGGAGGAGGGGGGAGGAGCACAGAGGAGGAGGAGGAAAGAAGAGGAGGAAGGAGAGGGGGAGGAGAGGAGAGAGGAGGAGGAGGCAGGAGGAGGAAGGAGGAGGAGGAGGAGGAGGATGAGGAGAGGAGGAGGAGGAGGAGGAGGAGGAGGAGGAGGAGGAGAGGGGGAAGGAGGACAGTAGGAGGAAGGAGGAGGCGGAGGAGGAGGAGAAGGAGGAGGAGGAGGGAGGAGGGAGGAGGAGGAGGGGGGAGGAGGACAGTAGGAGGAAGGAGGAGGAGGAGGAGGAGGAGGAGGAGGAGGAGGAGGACTGGCCAATCACCCCCGCCGCGCAGTCCAGGACTTCAAGGCCTGGGTCGAGTCGGCGCAGGCCGCCCGCGGGGGGGCGGGCGGAGAGGGGGCCCGCGGCTCGAGCGCGGCCAGCAAGGCTTCGGTGGGGCACGTCCTCGGTATCGTTTTCACGGATCCCCAGCCCTATCTCCATCCCCTTCGAGACCCCCACCAGACTGGCGTGGTTTGAACGGATATCGGGGTGCGCTTCCACCTCGTGAACACCAACTGTGGGCTCGTTGTCGGCTTCTCCCTCCTGTGCGACCCTTGTGGAGGGGGGGAGAGACGGAACGGGAGAGAGAGAGAGAGAGGGAGAAAGATACTGATGCGTCTGTATATATAGATCGGGGGAGAAAAGGAGAGTGGCATAAAGAGAGGAAGAGACATACAGAGAGAGAGAGAGAGAGATAGTGATACATACATATATATATATGTATATATATAGAGAGAGAGAGGAAAGAGAGATACATGTAGAGGGAGAAGAGGTAGAGAGAGAGAGAGAAAGAGAGAGACAGACGATTCGCACACTAGAAGGCAAGAATTCCTGAAGTAGATGGGAGAAGGGCCCTTCTCTTCTTCATGCTCACTCCTCCTCCTCCTCCTCTTCCTCCTCCTCCTCCTCCTCCTCCTCCTCCTCCTAGTTGTTTCTCCTCACCCCATGTGTCTTTGTTTTCCTCCTCCATCCTCCTGTTCTCAGGGACGAATGTCAGCTGTGGCGCGCGGTGGGTGGGTGGGGGGGTGGGCACACGGCGCCAGGGCGGCAACGAGGAATTCCCCGTGCCTTTCGGCATCGCGCAGGATGGCGCTCCTTCGTTGCTCCCAACTATGTCGCCGCCTCCTCCCACTCCTCTCCCCATCTTGTGGTCGTCGTCGTCCGTTGTCGTCGTCGTCGTCGTCGTCGTCGTCGTTGTCACGTCGTCACGTGGTCGTCATTGTCGTCGTCACGTCGTCCTCGTCCTCGTCCTCGTCCTCGTCCTCGTCCTCGTCGTCCTCGTCGTCGTCGTCGGCGACGACGTCTCCGCCGCCGCCGCCGCCGTCGTTGGCTCTATTGCTGCTGCTGCTGCTGCTGCTGCTGCTGCTGCTGCTGCCCGTTCTCCTCCTCTAATCGCTTCTCCTCCCCCCGGGCTTCCTCTGTTCAAGCGCCTGCTCGCTTCTCCCCCCTGCTGCTGTACCTGCCTCCTGCTGCTGTGGTTCTGCCGCCTCCTGCATCTCCGCCCTCCGTGCTCCACGCTTCTCCTGAGATGTCTTGTGCGCGACTTTCCCTTGCTTGTTCTGGTCATGCCCCTTTTTTCTTGGCCGAGCTCAGAGCGGTCCAGCCGCTGAAGCGTCAGTGTGCTCGGCAGTCGGCACCCCCGACTACCAAGCGATGCAAGGGTGCAGAGGCCTCGACCTTCTCCGTGGCCGACAGCACGCGCCTGAAACGCTGCAAGGAACATGCACTCTCGGCGCCCGTCGAGCGTTACCATCCTGACCAGGGTACACCCACTACATCCCCGCCCTCCTCCCAACCACGTGCTCGGGCGGGCACAGAGCCAGCATTGTAGCCGTCGATTGACGACAACAACAGGAGCAAGGAAGAGATGAGGACGTCGAATTACGTCAGGACGGGGTGGAGAAGGAAAAGGTGACTCGCCCCTGGTAGCACGCCGCCAGGACGACGAGTCGCGGCTCAAAAGCAGAAATTTGGGGGACGGGGAGGCTTGGGGTGGCGCTCGACGGTTTGTTTCGCCCGCCTTACCACTTGCGCCTCCCGTGCCCTCCCCGTCCCCTAAAGAAGAAGAACAGCACAGTCTCCCCCTTGGTCGGCCCCTCGATAGTTCAACTACTCCGCAGTAGCGCTGAGCACGAGTAAGACCTTCGTACACGAGGGGCCGCCAAGGAGGAGGACGCATACGAGTACTCCTCCTCCACCGAAATCCACTCAAACGACTCCTCCTCAAAGTTATTGTCGCCATAGGCGACAAGACAGGCGGTAGCCTCGTGAGGCTCCTCTCAGCCTACAGGCTGGGCAAAGCACACAGATACTGATCATCCCACCCTACACACTCATTCCAAAGCAAACCTATAAGCTCCTGCGAAGACTCGCCGACAAGATCATGAAGAAGCGGGCCCTTCTGAAAGCCCGCCCAATCAGTACACCAACGGTCCGTGGAAGTTCAGCAATTTGGCTATGTTGTCCATGGTATACGTGGCAGCAACGTTCGGGTCCATGATGACGCAGCTCTATCTCATAGTCGCAATGTGTATGAATAATTATCATCTCTCTAGCTTCTGTGGCGCCGAACATACAAGTATCAATCTCAGTATGGCCCACTCGGGCACCAATAGTCTCGAAGTCTGGCATGAAGTTCTTCATATTGTCGTACGCCTTGCGCTCCGCTAAGACCGCCACAGGAACGCCGGCCATAGTACCTGCTTGCAGTAGTCTCCACGCAGACCTCACCTGAGAATTGTCGCCAGCATAGTTCTGTCGGCGTTGGGGAGGCAATCGTCGGATACCCCAGGGTTCCGTCTGGGTACGCCCTTGGTCAGGTCCAACTCCGAGCCACGTTTTCCCACTGAGATGGATTAGAATAGCCCCTACATGACCTGACTGCATCCGAGTAACGATCGTCCTCATCTGCGCCTCTTGTAATCCAACAGCCGTGCCATCCTCGTCCCGTTCAGAATATGTTTCAATGCCAAGGCCACATGCCTGATGGAGCGCTTCTGAGAATTCTACGTCGCACTCAGCTTGAAAAACATTAAGCAATACCATTGTGCTGGGGTCGCCAGTCTGAATACGTCGAATTGCATTAGGTACCTCACGTACTGGTAGCCATACTTCAGGGACTTTGACAGGAACCAGCCTGTCACCCTTGCCCCCAAGAGGATCTCCGTAGCGAGCCCGCTGTCTAACCACCCTGTAGTTGAATCCTTGCTGAACTTGCTTCCGCTCACGTCGTAAATCCTCCTGCCGCAGAAGTTCAGCTTCATCAGCGGAAAAAAGGTCCCCATTGTCCAAGAGCCATGAAATACACCCGTTGCCTCGTCTGCGTAAGTGCCGTAACAGGTTGGAGCGATCACCAAAAACTGTGCCACAAGCTCCACACTGCGTACCTCGTGCTGCCAGCTGGGCTCCATCAATCGGCTGATGGTCCAGGAAGTGTTTGCGCCAGGCAGACTCCTTCGAGCACACCCATCCACAAGTATAGCACACGAATTTCTTCTCCAAGTCCGTGGTGACCGCCGGCGCCAGCTGAGCGTTAAGACTTCGTTCTGCCATTTGCATTTGGACATTCTCAAGTTCTCTATACACGTGGTACTCCCATGCCGTCTTGACTTCATTCAAGAAACTCTTCGTGTTCAGCCTGGCGTACTGGAACCACTGCTGCACCGTCCAAGCTGAGCGAGCTCTGTCCTTGCTGTAACTATCAAGCCACTCCAAGTCATCACGAAGTAGTGAGACCCAGGATCCCCGTTCGCCAGCCAATTGGTCAAGGAGAAGCCATAGGACAACAGGAGCCTGCAAAAACATCTTCCCAAAGTACATTAACCTCTTCTTACGAATAATATCTCTTAAATGCAGTCTCCTCGCAGCACCTAGGACTTGTTCGTCGTTGTAGAAGCTAGTAGTCTGGCGATGATGCTGCAAACCTTGTGCCACGCGATATGTCGCGATTCGAGGTGTCTCCAACCGTTGCAAGAGTGACTCACTGAGTGCCGTCCATGTCTCGGCCAAGTAAGTAAGATGCACGTTGGCCAAGGTGTCAACAAGATTCGTCTTCGCTGGCCTCGTCATACCCCCAAATTTCGAAATCATCTTCTTAACAGGCATGGCCGCAATCTTCTGCTTCTGCACAAGGTGTGCTATCCGAGGGCCCATCTCGAGACGGCGGTTGATCATCGTCCCTAAGTACTTGTACTCCTTCACCACATGCACCTGAATATCCCACCGTGTAGGTATAATCAGAAGTTCGTCTTCGTTATCAAGTCGATCCCTCAAGTCGACAGGTACTTGCCTGCTAGGTATGATGAACATGGCTGACTTGGACTTTTTGTAGTTGACCAGAAAGCCGTGCGAGAGCATAGCCACATGGACTGCATCCGCAACTTCACCAGCAAGTTGTATAGGATCTTGCCATGACTCAACAGACTGCATAATTAAAGCATCGTCAACAAAGGAAATATCTGTAAGGTGAGGGTCAGCTTGTGATTCCGCAGGTGCAAAGCAGCTCTGAACTCCTTCCACCCGCAGAGGCAAGCTGGCACCTAGCGGGCGTAGGGCCTCGTCGATGCTCTTGAGAGGCTTGCAAAACGCTGCGTTAAAGATCGCGTCGGCCAGAGAGCTTCCTGGACGCGAGCTCCTACGCGACCTGGCAACGGTGCTTAGGGTGTTAGTGCCAAAATGCGTGTCTCGATGTCCTTCGATCAGTAGGGCCAAAAGGTGAGGATGTGCTCCAAGACCATCCAAGGCTGCTGGTTGTGATAGGATAAAAGTCAGCATGGGCAGCATCGCTATAGGCAAGTCATGATGATGTACAATGTATTCATCGTCTCCATCTGGGTCGCCAAGTCGAGGTAGAACCATACTGCGCACCACCGAATAGAAGGCTTGCACCAAGTCAATAAAATATAGAATAGCCGAGCGACCTTGGAACTGCGCCGCTTGAATAAACGAAGTTGCGATGTGAACCAACAACGCAGGGCCTTTGGCAGGTCGACCTCCACACTGGGTATCACGAAGGAGTATGCCAAGATATCGTGTGAGTTGCTGCCGTAGAAATTTATGCCAACACTTACTCACTACTCCATTCAACAGGATGGAACGATACGTCTGTAGTTGCTGCCCAGGTCCACCTGATTTAAGAAGAGGGAACACGGTGCCATGCTTCCAATCGAAAGGCTCCTGCTGGTACACGCTCGTCTTGAACATAATCGGCCCGTAGTGCCGAGCAGCGGAGCGAGGGCAAAGACGCAGAAGATCGCCGTGTATATCATCCTTTCCTGGAGCCTTGCGCCGCTTGACTCGTGAAAACATCCCTGCCACCAATCCAACATGCGGTAAGCAAGCGGTGTCCAAATCTGCACCATCAATGTCATGATGCAGGCGCTCGTTGTATTTTATCCTCAAAGCGTTATCGCCCATTAACTCTGCGTCCTCAATGTTTGCGAAGTACTCCAATATCATCAAATCGGCCTCCTTATCCGTCGTTGCCACCTGCCCTGCAGAGTCCACCAGCATGGGATATCTGCTAGACTTACCCTGCCTGCCTCCATACTTGAGCAATATCTTAAGCAGTCGCCACTCCCCATGTGGTTCATTGTTCGCAGCACACACATCCATCTGCCTCGAGAGGTCTTCCAAGAAGGCCGTGCGGTCAGCATCAACTGCTCGCCGAACTTTCTTGGCAGTATTAGCCAAGAATGTACGAAGATGCTCTTGAAAATCGTTAGCCGTGACGCTGCCCTCTCGCATTTTTTGTCCACGACAACGAAGCTGACGAACGTCAGATTGCCAAGGCCGTTCCTGACGGGGTCGAAAAAGCGGGTCATCCAGATGATTAAGTAGTTCTCGCCAAGGTGGTCTGGCTTCAGTGTGCTCAGGAAGCCATCGACGTGCCCGCATAACGTACCGACGTAGTCGGACTAATTCCATCGTAGACTCAGAAACATATCCTTTATAAGATGTCAATCTATTGGTACCAAAACATGTTCTAGCAGCCCGCCTAACCAGCTGATTCGTCATTTCAAGATGGTCGTTTACATCGAGCTCCCACTCTGGCAGTACGGCGTTGTCCAAAATCGTGGTGAACTGTCTTACCTTGCTCTCGTCCTTGAGCTTAGACTGATCCAGATGTAACGCCGAACGCTGTTTGCCAACTGTGCGGACTCCGCTCGTCTTCAGATCCAAAATAACTGGATGATGGTCTTCTCCATCACTGTAGGTGTCGAATCCATAGTCAACCTGGCATTGAGTTACTGTGTCAGCCCAATGTGAATCCAGAAGGATGTGGTCAAGACGGTGTCGGACTCCAGCAATAGAGGTATATGTGTGTCCCCCTTTATGCGGGTGCCAAGTAGAAGCAAGAGACAACTGGTGTACTTCTAGTACCTGACGCATAGCTTTTGCAGGTCCATCGTCGCAGGCAGGAACACAGTATTCTGGGTGAAATCTGCCAACTAGCTCCCGAGGCCCGATCGAGGATACCTCTGCCTGCCCGATCTTGGCATTCATATCTCCGAGTACGATAGAAGGAGGCCACCGCGACATCATCTCCTGTAAATTGGCCCACCATTCCGTGTACGAGATACTCTCGTGCCTCTCATGCGGGGCGTGCACCACGTAAACGAAAATGTCCAGCTCGCTTGTAGTCAGCCTGACCACCAAAAGCCTCGGGTCCTTGTAGATCAGTCTGACATTGTTCTTCTTGAGTAGCTTCTCGCCGTTTGGTCCCGAGCAGTACGATTTGTTCATGTTCACTAGCAATGTGCAACCCAGCTTCGACTGCTCTCCTGAGCCAATAATGTAAAACCCGTCTCGAATCCCTGGTGCTGCAGGTGATGGAGCCTCCTGCAAACCAACGAGGTGGGCGCCCATTTGTTGAAATTGCAGTCGTATCTGCTGTCCTCTGTGAAAGTGCCCTGCCTGCGGCTCCCCCATGTTGGCTCGCTGTGTGTTGAAAGTTAGCACCCGAAGATTTAAGTTGAACGGTATAGCCTTCGTAGCTGACACTGTGGGTAATGAAGTCGGCTGGAGTATGGCTTGCTGTCGTATTGCCTGATATGTGAAGCCATGCTCCGTGAACTTGGGGTAGGCCGCACTGTCAATGTCCTCTCTGTCTCTCAACATTGCCCAGCCCCAGTTCAATGCAGGTTTGAGCTGTCCCACCAGTTGCTGTGGAAGAGGTGGGGGTGGGTGATCCTTCGCATGCTTCGCAACCACATCCGACATCTCGTTCCAGGGGTGCCCGTCATGACCAGCTGTGTGAGACAAGGTGATCCTCCTGGTACGTCGGGCAGCGTCGAGGGCGTGGCTCCCAAGTCGAGAGAAGGGCTCTTCCTGGGCCACCCCTGACGAGACGCGCCACATCGCGGGTTGACAGTCACATACCACCTCCACCTCGATGTGCGCCTCGAGCTGCAAGGCATATAGTAGCGCCCATAAAATGCCTGCCGTCTCGGTGGTCACGCTGTTGATCTGATGGTCGGACAGCTCCGCGTTGATGCTGTCCACCACGTAGGCGCTGAAGTAGCCCAGGAACTTGAAACAATCGCCGTCAGTTGCCAGCAATGTGCAAGCCCAAGCTGAACTCGTAGGCTCACTGTCGTGATAGGAGCCGTCGCAGAAGATGAAGACCTTGCTCACTGCATTCTCCAATCTCCGCGAAAGGGACATGGCCAGCATGCTATGCTCGTGGAGCGACATGCCAGCAAGATTCCGCTGCAGCTGAATGTGCCATCGAAGCCGTTGAAACACCAAGTGTAGTGGCTCGGGCGTCTCCAGCGAGCAAAAACGTCCATAGCAATTATACTGAGGTGAGACCTGGGCGTCAAGGTGCCCGAGCCTTTCGTCGGCTCTCGGAGTGTCTTCAATGAGTTGTACGTCATGATTGCCGCAAACCACTGGAGCATCTCCGCTTCCCAACCTTTGCTGAGGTATACGTGCGGACGAGTCCGCAAAGTCACTTAGAAATCGAGCATCTACTCTGACGGCAGTCCCCAGCCCACTCAGTCCAAGACTGGGAACCCGTAAAGCGTGGGCCATAGTCTCCGCTGAGGTCTCAGCCCCCGACGCTGGCTGAGACCCTTCCCACGCGCTCAGGGGCGCTGGGACGCGCCTGGTTCATCCCCGCGGTGACCAGGAGGAACGTCCGCGGGTTGCTGATGACGTGAATCAAGAGGTACTCGGGAACGCTGTAAGTCGTCAACTCCCGTTTGCTCGATAACCTGGCTTGACGACCATTCGCCACTCGTAGTAGCGACCCCACCTCTCGTCTTCTCATCACGTGTGCGACTATCTTCAGTAAGAGGCGGAACACGCGGGTACAAGAATTGTCTCCCATACTTCCGAGCTGGCCTTTTGTGCACCGTGCTCCTGTCAGTGTCCTCTTCTCCTGAACGAAATGCCTGCTGCGCCACGTCGGAAGGTACCTCATCGCCATCATCTGCAACATCCCGACTTTCACAGTCGCGATGATCATCTCCGTGGCCAACCTCTTCCGCAAGTTGCTGTACAACCTCGAGTCCGTACTTGACTAACTCCTCCTGGTATTGTTCCTCTTGTTCTTCTCTGGCTACCTTCCTGTCATGCATAAGCAGGCTGATTTCCTCCTCTTGAATGGCCTCAAGTTCAGATGCTACTTCACGATCGTACCTTTGGGCTGCGTCAATGATATCTTCTACCGAGACTGCATCTGCAGAGTCCATCGTAGTGGAGTACCCATTTGGAGGCACGTCACGAGAAACTTCAACTGATAGTTCAGGTACCACCGTAGGTGAAGAGTGCACAGAGTCAACTTGAACTTCCTGTCGGTGTTCAGCTCGTTGCTGTGCCTCACGTTGCTCTGCCTCATTGTATTCTGCATTTCGGATCGCTGATACCCGTACCTCTTCAAATGCATAGACTTGCCGTTCTGCACGTAGCCATTCTTGAAAATCAGCTTCATCCTGCAGTCGAGCAGCGTCCTCGTCGGCAAGCGCAGCATCAACTGCCCTAGTCATGGTAGAGGGTGGTGAGGAGTAAATTGAAGAACATATTGGCGAGCCCGCCATGTACCTCTGGCACTCGTAGTCAATGTACATCTCGCTGTCGCGCTCAGCCTGCCTCTTCTGCTCGAGCAGTTCGGCTTCAAACTTCTCCGTCTCATTCTCTACACTGCTGCCAAACTGAACTCTAGATACTCCCGTCTTACCGTATGGATTCGTTCGATTCGATCGCGGGGTAAATCCTTTTCCTTTTTGAGTACGAAGCCGTCCGATTTCACCTTCATAATGCTGCGTGCGAGCTTCTGCTGATCGGATTGCCTCAACGAGCTGCTGTTGTCGTTCTTCATCTTGCTGACGCTGTTCCGCTAATTCAAGCCAAACCTTCTGGTACCGCTCGTCGTTCTCAGCCTTCATCTCCTGCACCTCTTTGAGCTCACAAGCCACTCTTGCCAGCTGACTACGCTTCCATTGCTCCATGTCCTCGGTATCTTTCTGATGCTTGGCTTTGTCCATCTCTATGAACGCCTGGCGCTGCTCGTCAACCTCCTCTGAACGACGCTGGAGCTGCTGCATGATCGTCGTGATCTTGGCCATCTCCTCCTGCCCGAAACGCTGCACTTCCATTTCACGGCTTGCCAGTTGCTGCCTCTGATGTGCTAATTCCTGTTGCTCTCCACTGTGCTCTCGACGACCGCACTCAATCTGGACCTGCAACTGCCGGTTCTGCTGCTGTAACATTAAGTTGTGCTGATGAGCTGCTGCCGCCGCCCTCTGCTGTTCCAGCCATTCATTGTGTCTGGCCGCCTTGCATTCACTCTCGTAAACCTTGGCCTGCTCCTTCGTGAGTAATTCCGTCCTTGGCACTGACTTGGCTACCGATGTTGCTGCCACCGAGCTACTGCTGTCGACCGTCATGTGGCAATCAGCATCCCTGCGGGGTGGCTGCGGCGTCACCTGTGAGAGCGGCATCTGTGGAGCTGCCGTCGTCGGCGGCTGTGTAGCTGGGGTCTGCGTCTGCTCTGGTATTGACATAGCCACAGGAGTATCTTGCCGACCTTGTGGGAACTCTTTGTGAAGCATCTGTAAGCCAACTGGAAGCGGCTGAGGCGTCTGCTGTGAACTGAATGAGGGCATCGATACACATGGCATGAAAGTAGATCTACCTGACGAACTCCCTGGCATACTTCCTGTCGGTATACGTGCACTGGTGCCACCGTATGGATCCGTTCTGGCTGGTGAAGCTGAAGGCCGACGAGCATCGTCCTGCGCTGGATTCTGCAATCCAAGCTGCTGTACCGTGCCTTGACCTCTAGAGACTTGCCCCTGCGGCTGACTCAACGAGGCCTGACAACGCAAGTGTTTGCCGTCCACGATTGGGGTTGGGTCTCGTCTCGAAGGAAATGGCGGCGGTGGTGGCGGAGGTGGTGGTGGTGGGGGTTGCTCTTCGACGTCTGCTCGAAGATCCTTCTGCAGCGCCAACCTCCTGTCGTGACCAATATCAACCTCCGTACTTGATAATTCTGCTGTGTCTGCCTCTCCTTCAGCTGCTTCTCGAAATAAATCATGGTAGTAGTCCAACATCGTCTCCTCATAGAGAGCCTCCTGCTTCAGTGCCGATATTTTGCCCTCGATCTTATGCAGCTTCTCCTCCGTCTTCGTAATGTTATCCTTCGCTTCACGACGTTGGATGGCACAAGGCTTGAGTTGCCACATCATCCACTTCATGACACTCAACTCCTTCTCTTGGGTAATCACACATGTTCCCAACCGCCGCCCATGTACGATGACCTCTGCCGTTCTATGCATCCTCTCCTCCAAAGACTTCCGATACTTGGCTGTGTCGGACTTCGGCGGTGGGCTGTAAATGGAGTGATTCATGGCGTACTTGCTCGTGCTCATCATCGTCTCCTCAAGAACTTTAGCAGTCTCATTCCTGAATGTAGCACTATCTCGATCACGTCGACGTTGATCCGCTTGCTTCTGCATTTGCTTCCTCCACGTGTTGTTGCAACTCTTCTTTACACATTGCCATGAAGCTGGTTCGTTGCTCTGGCCACAATCAATACACGTCCATTTGCCTGGCTTCGCCATGCTGGAGTGATGCGCCGCCAGAACCTTCTGCGCCTTCGTGACTCTGAGAAGTATCCTCGCCTGGGCTCGCTGTCGCCGGCGACGCCGATGTGCCGCGCCCTCAGGGCGTTTGGCCGTCTGGCCTGCTCCTGGCGGGCGGCCCACCGCGCGCGACCTCGCGCGCAGTCTGGCCCGCCGCGGGCTGCCGCCAGGGGCTGCCGCCGCTGCGAGGGGTGTGGGGGGTCCTCCCCCTCGCTGCAGCCCCTATCGCGGCCGCCGCGCTGCCGCCCGCCCACGCGTGGGGCGGCGTCCGCCCCACCCCGAGTGGGCAAACGGCTGGTCATGCCCCTCCTCCTCCTCCTCCTCCTCCTCCTCCTCCACCTCCTCCTGCTTGTTTCCGTGGGTTGGCGGGCTTCCCCAGCTCAGTAGGGCTGGCCAGGAAAATTGCAGCGGTCTCTTCTGAGGTAGTTGTTTCCGGATGCGCGCCAAGGTGCTCTCAAGCGGGCGAGTTTGCCGCCTTCGGATGTTTGAGGCTTTTTGGGGGAAGACGTGTCTATAGGAGGAGGAGGAGGAGGAGGAGGAGGAGGAGGAGGAGGAGGAGGAAGACAAGCTAGGTGCGCTCGCGTCATATCTGACATCCTACCCCTCCCTCCCATCCCTTACCATGGCGCAGATCCTTTCTCTACTCGCACAGTCGGATGTCGAGCAGGGCAATGATCCCGAAAGGGTACGCGATGCATTGTAGAGCACGGCATGGCATGGCGTAGAAGAGCACCGCGAAGCGTAGTATCAACCTAGCATTGCATTGCATGCCGTGGCATGGCACGGGAAATCACGCCAGCTCTGCAGCGGGAGCACGAGTGGAAACGAGCGGAAGCGCGGAAATGAGGCCAGCGCTGCAGCGGGAGCACGATTCGGAACGAGCGGAAGCACGCCAGAATCGGCCCGGGAGGCTTCCCGGGCGCCAGAAGCAGAAATTCAGCATTTTCATAAGAAAAATATGTATTGGAATGGTTTTTTTTCGGCGCCGCCTCGGAACTCGATTTTCCGGCGCCAGCCGGAACAGGCTCCGGACCCGGCCCGGGCGCCGGCCCGGGCGCTGGCTCGGGCGTCTGGCCCGGGCGCCGGCTCGGGCGCCAGCCCGGGCGTCGGAATCGGCCCGGGAGGCCCCCGGGCGCCGGAAGCAGAGATTGAGCATTTTCAAAAGAAAATGTGTATTAGAATGGCCTTTTTTCGGCGCCGCCTCGGAACTCCATTTTCTGGGGGCGGCCGGAACCGGCTCCGGACCCGGCCCGAGCGCCGGCCCGGGCGCCGGCTCGGGCGTGCAGCCCACGCGCCGGCGGAAATGATGCCAGCGCTGCAGCGGGAGCACGATTCGGAACGAGCGGGGCCTGAAAATGAGGCTGGCGCCTCAGCGAGAGCAGCATTTTAGAACAAAACACAAGCGAAAACCCAACTCCGGGGAATCCTGTGTGTAAAAAAACAGTACGCGGGGGGGTGCCGAACATCTTCCGGACGCCATCAGGGGAAGTGGGAGAGTAGTATTCATATTGTGTAATTGTGGAGGAGGAGGAGGACGAGGAGGAGGAGGAGGAGTATCAGGAGGCGGAAGGAGAGGAGGGAGAGGTGGGCGTCGGAGGAGGACGTGGCGGAGGTGGTGGAGGAAGGAGGAAACAGGACGAGGAGGATGAGACGAGGAAATGAAGGGAAGACATAGGAGGAGGAGGAGGAGGAGGAGGAGGAGGAGGAGGTCTGCACCGATTTACCCTACCCCCTACCCCCCTCTTTCTCTTCCATCTCTCCCTCCTTTCGCCATGCCTTCCCCGTCCTCGTCGCGCTCGAACGTCTGGGTGTGGCCAACCTCCACCCCACTTCCAAGGCCTACTGGCGCCAAGCCGGCATCGGCAGAGGGCCCAACATTGAGGAACGGTTGCAGGCGGACGAGCCTCCGGTTTTGCTTGGATGTGCCCCCTGCGAGGCGAAGGTGCGCCAACGGCAGTGCTCTCCCCGCCTCCCCGCTCCCGCTGCGCCCTCCTGTCTCTCAGCCTCCTTCGGCACCTCGAGGGCTCGGCTGAGCCGAGAGGCATCGGCAGCTTCTCGGGTGGAGTCTCCGAGGTACGGTCCGCTGACCTTTTCGGGCCACCCTGCTTCTAGCGTGCCCCGCCAAGCGAAGGACGGACGAGTGATCCCAGCTTAGTGCTGGAGGCCGCCTGTCGTGCTCGTCGCTGTGGCCAAGACGAGCCGGCCGCCTGTCAGGGCCCTCCTCCCCTCCTCCCCTCCTCCCCTCCTCCCCTCCTCCCCTCTTCCCTTCCTCCCCTCCTCCCTTCCTCCCTTCCTCCCTTCCTCCCTTCCTCCCCGCCCGAGCGCCCGGCTCTTCGGTCCGCTCGCGGGGGGGGGCGCCAGCCACGCCGTGCCTGCCGGGAGCCGGTGGGCGCGCCTGGCGCGGGCTTTTCCCGGTGGCCGCGCGGTCAGCGCAGAGGCCGCCGCAGGCGAGAGGGTGCGCTCGGGAGGCCCACGGGTCGCCCAGGATTTTTCTCCCCAGCCACCGCCTGGGGGATCGTCCCGGGCCTCGACAGGCGGCGGGGCACGGATCGATTTCGCCCCCGTTGCAAGCGCATGGTGCCAGAGCAGACTCGACCTCGCCAGGTGCGCCGACGGAGGTCGCAGAAGCAGCCCCCTCGTGAACCGCGGCAGGGCCAGCTGGTAGGAGGCCAGCCGCGTCGTTCCTTGATGTCTCTCGGCCGCCGCGCGCCGAACCCGAAGAGAGAGCGCGTGGAACGGTGGGCGCCTGCACAGAGGTGCCGCCCCCGAGGGCGCGAGCACAGCCCCATCCCTCCTCCCGCCGAGGCCCCCGAAGCCTTCACCCTCTGGGCGAGGGCCCGACGCGCAGGCCGCCGCCTCGCAGGGGCACCTCCCCAGGGCACCTGCCGCCGAGGGCGCCGCCGGGAGGCGGGCCGCAAGAGCCCGCCGGGCCCGCCGCTGGCCCTGCGGCGCGTGAGTGGCATCGCTCGGACGTGTGCGTTTGTTCCTCGGCGAGGACCATCGAGGAGCATCCTCGACCATTTGCCGAAAAGCCACGCACGAAACCGAAAAAAACACAGGGAATTGACGTCCGAGCGATGGCGAGGTGGGGGCCCCCCCGGGGCGGCCTCGCTCGCCCCCGGAGGGCCCGGCCGAGGCCGCGGAGTCCCGCGCTGGCCCGGCTCCGCCGGAGCGGGCGACGGCAGGCGCTGCGAGCGCGCGGCGCGGGCGCGGCGGCGGGCGGCGGGGGCCAGGCTGGGGTTTTAGTCGGGCGTTGCCCTCTGCCCGAGGAGTGGACAAGGATGTGTATACAAGATGCTCTGGGGACGATCTGTGGACTCTGTTTGACCATCTTGGAACCTGTTTTTTGACCACTGCTTCTCTTTCCCTGCAAATCCGCCTGTATATGGCTGGGGGCGAGAGCGGGGAGCGCAGCGCTGCCGGCCAGCCCCAGTGGGGTGGGCGCGGGCTCTCGGGCTCTCGCCCTCGTCCTCGCCGTCCTCGCCGTCCTCGTCGTCGCCGCCGTCTTTGCCGTCGTCGTCGTCTGAGTCTACCGCTCCCTCGTCCTGCCGCCGGGCTCCGCCGCGGTGGCAGAGAAGGACCCTGCGTGAAGTCGGGCCTGTCCCTCCACAGGAGGAATGGACAAACACATGGTCAAAGCACAGCCTGGGGCCGATTTTCCTGGCACTCTTTGACCATCTTTGGACATGTCTTTCGGAGAACTCCTGCAGGCTGCTCGCCTCTTTGGATACGTCTTGTGGACTCTCTTTGATCTTCCTTCCGAAGCCCGCCTGTGGGAGGACATGCCCGAGCGGAGAGCCTTGCGGCGCCTCGGCTCCAGGGGCTCGCCCACCGGCCGGGCCCCCCCCCCGCGGGGGCGTGCGCGGCGCGCGGGCGGCACATCCGATGGGCGCCGCGGGCGGCCGCTGAGCGGCCGCCGGCTCCGTCGATGGCGGTGCCGCCGGAGGCCGAGGGGGCGGGGGGGGGGAGCGAGGCAGCCGGCAGTCGCCTGCCTCCAGCGGCTGCTCCTGGGCAAGCAGCCGTTCCCCTCCTCTCGCCAGCCTCCCTCGCCTCCCCCCTCCTCCCTCCTCCTCCTCCTCCTCCTCCTCCTCCTCTCCTCCTCCTCCTCCATCCCCTCCTCCTCCTCCTCCTCCTCCTCCTCCTTGCTCCTGCTTCCACCTTGCTCCGCCTCTCTCTCTCTCTCTCTCTTTCCCCTCCCGCTCCTCCCGCCACAAGTACGCGGGATGAATATGGCTCTCCTCTCTCCCCCGACGACCCGGAGGCCGTAGCCTGCCCCCCTCCGCGTATGGATGTGTTACACATAGGATCCCCATCACAGGTGGTCGATCATGTGTGTGTGTGTTTCCAATCCGAGCGTTTTCGGTGTTTCCAGGACGGCGTTCCCGCTACATGTTCTGGCGATCGGTCCTTCCAGACCATACTTTGCTGAAGGGCTGACCTCATGGCGTTGCCGCAGATCTTGCAACGCGTGCTCCTGCTGCAGCGTCGGCTCAAACTTAACGATTCCGCTCTTCACGAACCATACATTTACATGTTTCGTCTTGCGTCATGCCTGGTTTCTCTCAGAAAGTGTTGTCTGACTGAGTCGTGCTCTTGACTAGCGCCATGCTTTGCGCTGCAATGCGTCACTACGAAATGCCACGCCATGCTATGACATGCTACTCTCTGCCGTGCTCTTCTACGCCGTGCGACGCCGTGCACTACCATGCGTCTCGCACCCTCCCGGGATCAGTGCCCTGCTCGGCATCCGACTGTGCGAATAGAGAGGAGGTATGCCATGGCAACGGCTGGGAGCCAGGGGCAGGACGTCAGATGAGACGCTTGCGCACTTAGCTTGCCTCCCTCCCCTCTCCTCCCCTCCCTCCCTCCCTCTTTCTGCCTCCCCCCCCTCTGCTCGCGGCCTTGGCGGGCTCCTCCCTCCCGCCAGGGTGACAACTCCTTCCGAGGGGCGCCGCCCCGAAACCCAGTCCAGACTCGCTCCCCCCTCTTCTCGACCCTGTCCCTCCATCCCCCACCCACCCCCGCTCCTCCCCGGACATCGGGCGTCTTCGAAAATCATCGAGGCGGCCGGCTTGTCGTCAGTATTGCCCCCCCTGAGACGCGTTGCGAGCCCTGGGGCTGTACAGGACGGCTCGGGATGAAAGGCAGTCCTGAGGAAAAGGGTCGACAGTCGAAAAAGAAAGAGCGGCTCGGGATGAAAAACTGTCCTGAGGGAACGGGTCCACAGATGAGGGGTCCAGGGCCCTCACGCATCAAGACATCCGCGTGGCGGATGTTCGTATCCCCTTCCTCGGGCTTGTCCAGGATCGCGTGTTAGAAGTGTTCCTGGCCCTAAGTGTCCCGAGGATGCTCCAATGGGGGCCCCCACGGCCTCCAGAGTAGGGGGAGGAGGAGGAGGAGGAGGAGGAGGAGGAGGAGGAGGAGGAGGAGGAGGAGGAGGAGGGAGGAGGAGGAGGAGGAGGAGGAGGAGGAGGAGGAGGGGGAGGGGGAGGAGGAGGAGGAGGAGGAGGAGGAGGAGGAGGAGGACCCCTCAGGAGGCCCTGTAAGGGGGGGGGGCGAGGGGCTCCCGAAGGAAAGAGAAAGCTGGGGGCACCCCGGGCCAGGGGCACGCCCGGCAGCCTCCTGCAGGAGAGGGCTCGGACAGTTACGGAGCATCGCCAGGGGCCCGTCTTCTGGTCGCGGAGCGGTGGCCTCGGCGCGCGAGGCCGCGGCCACCAGCGCTCCGCGCGAGCACGCCGTCGCGCCACGGTACCGGGGGCGCGCTGACCCTCCCAAGCACTGGACTGTGCCCTGGCCAAGAGACTGCCAGGCGCCTGGCTGGTCCATCGCGCCAGTCTCGTCCAGGCTCCGACGCACAGCTGGACAGGATGATCGGGTGCAGGAGGGAAGCGCAGATGCGCGTTTCTGTGAGTTGGACCGCTTGATCTGGTCCGCATCATGTTGCGCTGTTGTTTCAGCATTGCTGAAATGATGAACCCCCCCGAACAACAATGACAAAACATGTGGCCAAACGTAGTGCCCTTTACCAGAGTCGTCCAAGGGATTCCCAGGGGTCCGGCGGCCGCTCCGTCGGGTGAGCCAGCGGCGGTTCGGGGGTAAGCGGGGCCGTTCTTCACCGAGGTCGTTCCACTACTCACGAAGTGCCTACTCGCAAACGTCCTAGAACACACATGTCTGCTTCGATGTAATGTATTGTAGATCCCCCGCGGTTGTTCCAGGCCACTTGCGAGCAGTTACTTTGCGGGTATTAGTAGAACGCTCTTGCCTACGTAGTTCTGGCATGTGGGTCGTTCGCCGAAGACGGCTCGGGCGCCGCGAGCGTTCCCCCGTCACGCCGCCACTGCCGAGCTGGGGCGACCGCCGCCGCGCCCTCGGCCCGTCCGGGAAAGAAGACATCCCATCATGGTCCTTCCCCTTTCGCCCTTCTCCCCTTCTCCTCCGCCCGGAGGCGGAGGATGAGGAGAGGAAGTGAACGAGGCGGAGGAGGAGGAGGAGGACGAGGAGGAGGAGGAGGAGGAGGAGGAGGAGGAGGAGGAGGAGGAGGAGGAGGAGGAGGAGTGGGAGGCGGAGGAGGAGGAGGAGGAGGAGGAGGAGGAGGAGGAGGAGCAGGGAAGAGGGCACTGGCATTTGTTGGAGACGACAAGCTGCCGGTGGCTTCCGCAGCAAACGAGCCAGGGCGTCGGAAGATGACAGAACGGACCCCGCTCGGTGGTGAGCCCTCTGTCGAGAAGAGATCCGAGGGTGGTCCCGAGTCCGAGTGCAAAGCGATGTCGCCGCCACATCTTCTGCTGAATTCACAGACGGAGTTCCCCGGGAAGGTGAGGCGCTGGCGGAGGGGGACGGGGGGGAGTGGGAGGAGGTCGGAGGGCCTCCCTCAGTGCAGCCTCGGCCGGCTCCATGGCGGCAGTGGTGGACATCTCGCAGGCGCGGGACGAGTCTTCCTCATCGGAGTTTTCCTCCCCTTCCGCGAGAACCTGTGTGTTGTGCGCCTCAGGTCGGACAGGGTGGTCGAATCTGGGATCTCGTTTTCTATTTTCCTTTTGGGCTACGACGGAAAAGTCTTGGGCAACGCCAGATCTCGGGTCCCCACATGTCCAGTGCCTGGCAGAATACTGCCAACTCATCTGGTCGGTCAGTGCAATATTGCTGGATGCCAGTGGCACTTCATGCCCTGTCAAGGAGTGGATGGCCTTCGACATCTCCGTGCACATATGTGGGGGGTAGCTTTGCCTTTGGGCTGTTTTCAAAGTATCATCCTCACTCCTTCGAGCCAAACCTTGATGGTAAGTAACGACCAGGGTGGGATCAGCGGTCTGCTCGACCCTTCTCTCGATTAGCATCACGACGCCCAGGGAGGCTTACAGCCAGCAAGGTCGTGGGAGACGTACTCATCTGTTCGAATTTGCACTCATCGAAATCATCATCTGAGAGGCTGGAGAGCCAACGATGACACGAGCGGTGTCGAGCTCCTGAGAGCTCGGGGCCCTTGGTACCGCCCATGCCCGCTCGGGACGCCCGATCATCCAGAGGGCCCCCACTTGCAACCCGACCGCGAGCAAATGGCGTGCACTGGTGAGAAGCCAATTTCCTGTCTCCAGCTGTGCATGCTGCTGCGTCGACGCGTATGGTCTATCCCAACGATGCTCGTAGGTCCTGAGGGGGTGGTCCAGCCCCAGCTGCTTCGTTGAGCCGGTTCCACCTGACAGCAGACCACGGTTCGCATGAGTACAGTCCATCCGGCCCCGTGGGGGTCTGGGCAAGGTCGCCGAGGTTCGGGTCAGAGCAATGTCCAGGAATACAGCAGCCGCGGTCCAAGACCCATTGACCAGCACCCGCTCCAGAGATTCGTGAAGGTCCCCGGGTTGACGAGCACCCGAAAACAGGTGAACGACAGCCAAGATTATGTATTTGATCTTCCTAGGCAGAGCATCTCCAGGAAGGCCTTCAAATTTTCCAGGTCTAAAGGATTAGTTCTCACCCACGCAACACCGTAGACACTGGGGTTCTCGGGGTCGAGTTGATACTAGGATTCCTTGACCGTTTTCCAATCCGGGGTTTAGGGCACAGTCGACCGAATGGAATTTTCGTAGAGCCCACTGACTCGATGTGTTGGCACAAAAGTTTCGCGTCCCTTGGCTCATTTCGACCTTGTTCTTGGCACGTCTTGCTCCTGGTCACACAACATCCTGCGGGGCCTGGTCAACAGGATCGTGAGGTAACATAGCAGTCAGCATGCAGCTGGGATTGCCGTATGTCATGCGATCGATGGCCAGCTCCTGCGATACGAGTCGCGTCACACAGACGGCGCGTCGGCGAGTCCATATACCTGGCAGCAGATCTACGGTGTTGAACATGCTGTGCGCATACGTGATCTCTGAGGGCCACGGGCCTCGGGGTCTTGTAAGGGGCAGGAGGGACACATGTACCTCCTAAGTGGGAGCCTGGGAACATTGTAGCCGACGACGCGGAACTACAGTCCCCTTAGCCTCCCCCATGATCTTCTCGATGATCTATGCCGCCTGATAGTTTGCAGTGGCCCACCAGAGAACTGCACGAATAGCCTGCGCCCCCGTGCTGGCCCACGTCTTGCATGGCTTGCACATCTCCGCCTCCCACTTGGGGACATCACCTGTGGGGATGTGGCAGTCGTGAACCTCAGGGGCTCGAGAACGCAACCAACGGGTACCGTCCAGGATGAGCGAATACCAAGATCCTTTCATCTCACCACCCACCAAACCACCCCAACCCAACCCAACCCGAAGGCCTCAATTTGCCCTCAATTTCGAGTGGGGGTGTTGCGGAACATGGAAACAAAAACAAATGAAGCCCGTACCCCCCCCTTAACCCGCAATTCGGGTCTTCGGGTTGGGTTGGGCTGGTCTGGTTGGTAGTCATCATCTCCGCCTTCAGCCTAAGAATCGCAAAGAGGTTGGGCGGTTCACATCTGTACAATCAGGGCGAGTACCTAAGTCGGCGCCACAGGTCGGGACGCCTAGCCATACAAAGTATGGCTTTATCACCGGGAGCACCCTGGTCGTAGACAGGCAGACCGTGAGCGGAACGGACACGTTCATAATTTGAACCTGCACAGCGGGCGGGGTATGGCAGACACTGGCGTTGTGGAGCCTTCCAGACATGATCATAACGTCCGCCAGCGTGAGTTTGTCCGAGGTCTGGAGGGGCTGGTTCTGGACAACAACCTGGCTGAGAGTGTTCTGGGAGCCGGCCGTCGACTTAACTCGATTCGCAAGTTCGGGCCCAAGGTCAACTGTATCGGAAACGATGGGGCCTAGATGCCTGCACGTATGCACTATACCCATGGAGACTCCCATGGGGTGATTAGGCGACGGTAGGACATGTATGGTCCCAGCTTCCTCGACGCAGAATTTGGTCCTTTCATTGGCGGACATCTTCCAAAGGAGCATGGGCATCGTCGCTGTTTCATTTGGTCCCGCATTGAGTCGTGGCCCATCTGGCGTGAAAGCATTGACCACCACTTAACAGAGGCCTTTCACTTTCTCCACAAGGCGAGCGGTGGCTGGCGTTAAGACGAATAACTTGCAGTCGTCAACGTAATTGACGCCATCTGCAGTAGTAACGGGATGGTCCAGGATCGTGAGATCCAAGTTCTTAATGGAGGGAGTGAGGATCTCGCAGAGAAGTTCGGCATTCTCTCGCGCTTGATGTTCTTGATGGAGCCACCGAGAGATCACACACAGGAGCGCCCATGGACGCCAGAGTGTTACCAGGTCCGGACCCCGCAGTAGACACAGCAATTTTGCCAGCCCAGGGGTCGTGGCCCAGGTCTCCGAAAGGATTTTGGCCAGGAGGGCGCAGAGGTGGGTGGGAACACCAAGCTCATCCTGGATCGTTTGGGGCCCAGTGGCCTCAGCCGATTCGTGCAGGGCCTCGGGAGCAGCCCAGAGTCTTGCAGGACTTTGACCACCCTTTCGTCAGCACCAGCCTGATCAGAGCTAACAGCTAGTTCACGAATCACAGTGTGGAATGCAGCCTCGAGGCCCACAAAGAGGAACCCGGGGCGCAACTTGCACTTGATCGCCCACTCTTTGTTGCTGCGACCGTGCACAAAGTGAGAGGCAATGTCGGTGCCGCGACGTCCTGTGCCACCAGAGGTCACTCTTGCCCAGGGTAGCTCCTGCATGTACCCAGACATCCGGCTGCTCCAATTTTTCCGATGCGTGGACCCTGGAGGTCCGGACCTCCCCGGGACCGGAAGTTTGTCCTGAGTCGTTTTGTTGACGCTCCCGAGGCCCGGCGAGGGCCCACGGAGGCCGAGAACTGTCGAAAACCGCCTGCTCCAATTTTTGCCGCAGCGTCGGATCTTCGGGTAGCCGATCTGCTGCCGATCCGACCCGGCACTTCGCGGCTCGCTCCACGGCTCGGGCCCGGCAGGCGGCGCAGCCGCAACCCGCGGCCGCGGGCTGCCGCGCCGGGGCGCTAGCGGCAGCCTGGCTGCTGCCGGGCCCCGAGGAGGCCGCCCGCGGTCGGGCGCGGTCCTTGTCGTGGGCGGAAAAGAGGGGGGTGATGACTAGGGGGGGGTGGATGTCATGGCGTGGGCCATGATATTTCCCCAGATTTCACGGAGCCCCGTCTTATTTCATCACGTTCCCGGCCCCCCCGCTGTGCCGCGCACATGCCGCCGGTCATGATTTGCACCCCCCCCCCTCTTGGACACCCCCCTCTTGGCCGCTCCCGACCTTGGAGGGGGAGTCTCTTTTCACCGAGCTCCATCCCCAGCCGAAAATCCCGATCCCCACGATCCCACCGCCCCAGTGGGAGGTGTGGCCTTGGAAGCTCGAAGGGAGCAGTCTGCCCCGCGCGTGGCAACCTGGAGTTTTGGGGGGCGGGGGAGTGTTCACTAATTTCGCAGGCCTAGAGGTTGACACCAACACCAATTTCGGCGGTGTGCCTCCACCGAGAGAAGAAGGTCCCGATCTCGGTGATGGTGGTAATACTCTGGTTTCCAAGGTGGCCGAACTATTACCACCAACACCGAAATCCAGGATTATCTTCCCCCTGTGGAGACAACCCCCTGTGTTGGTGTTGGTGCCCATTTCCAGGCCTCCAATAATGATTTCCCTATACCGGATCTCCATCCCAATCCCGATCCCCACCATCTCACCACTGCAGTTGGAGAGGTGGCCTACGAAGCTCCAGGGGAGAATCCTATAGATCCCCATCCAGGGGGGTGAATCGGCCAGTGTGGCCCTTGCCACGTCCGTGGGGATAGGGATCGGTGAAACTATGCTCACACATTGGGTCCGAGCAGGCGGGGTCGGAGGATTGCGCCGCACCGCCGATGCTTCGCCGATGCGGCTCGATGTGGAGCCCGATTTCACCCGTGCTGGCGTCGCCGATGCACCGCCGATGCATCGCCGATGCGGCGCGATCCTCCGACCCCATCTGGGAGGCCTCTGCATACGTAGAACTCCGCGGTGGTGGATAAGGCTAAGTGGGCGGGCACGGGGCGGGTCGCGGGGTGGGTCGCGGGTGAACAGGTGGGTCGCGGGGTGGGTCGCGGGGGGTCGCGAGGGGGGTGTCGCGGGGGGACGACCTAAGCAGCAGACAACAAGAAACGACAACAATAAGGGACAACAACGTTTTGGCCACGAAATCCCACTGCATCCAGGCCTCAGAAACGGTGCAAGACCGTTCGGCACCCACACTCTGACGTTAAGTCGGGCCCGTCCGTCAACAGGGGGGATATTCAAAAATAGTCAAACAATTGTCTGGGGACTATTGTTTGATTTGTTTTACAGTTTGGTGGTATTTATTGAGTTTTCTTTCCATTTGTCTCCCAACCCCCCCTGTAGGGGGACACGCCCGACTTAACTCTAACGTAGTTTCCGGGGCATTGTTGTTCTTAGAAACGCCCGGGGCTTTTCTGTTTCGTTCTCCAATTGCTGTTCCCGACTAGGCCAAATCGCTAGCAGCACAGAAGGTGGGCGTCAGGCAGGTGGCCTTGTGGTATCAAGCAGCGCGTAGAGGTCGCAATACATACATAAAAAAGAAGGCAGGCTGGCCACGGGTCGCTCCTGGACCTCAAACTGATAACAACAATTGCGCCCACAACTTATGAACGACAACCACAAGCTTGCACAACAGAAAATACGCCCTCAACGCCCCTGTTCAACATCGAAACCCACGTGGGGGTCAGATCTCAGACGGTTATATATATATATATATACTATCTGGGTGTTTTTCCTCGATGTCGGCTGTTGCTGCCGGGTGTTTCATTTAGAATTAAAGGAACCCCCAACCCTAATGATGTGGCCTCATTGAGGTCCCCGTCTGTGCATTTGTGATAATCGATCAGGGCGGCTTGGTTCGATAAATCTGCAGAAACGAGCCCTCATCCCGAATGATTCTGGGTCCTGGGGATCCAGGGCTCCAGGGCGTTGGTTGCACACGCCGTGACTGGTCTGGACACCTGAGGCCGCGCGTTGGAAAGATCAGGTCGTCGGATGTTTGGGCACGCACCGCGTCGTTTGGTCGGCCGAGGAGCCAATGAACTCTTCAGGGCAATGTTAGGGGGGGGGATGGGCTCGGGGGGGCGGGGGTGCATCGGCCCCCAATCGCCCATTGATCGCCGACCGTGCTGATGCGCCATCGGGGGCCCATCGCCGATCCATCGGCGAGGTATCGCCGATTGTTCCCCCAGGCGTTGCGTCATGGGGGGGGCGATTACTGGGAGGGGGGAAGAAAGGTTCCCTTTTTGTGCCCTTAGATGATGGGGCTTCCGGGGGCCCAACAGGGGCACCAGAGGTGCACGTGTCTCCCCCCTTGTCTATCGTCAAGCAGTGGCGAAGCGTCCTGCCGTGTTTCTAGGCCTACCAAACAATGTTCTAAGAACCTTTTGTGGTTTCCAACGCATCGGGTTTATGTTCTACGAACATTGATTTTGTTATTTAAACATTTTTGTGTTCTAAGAACAAGTCGTGGTTGACCTATAGGAATGCCGGGACTGTCTGTCCCTGCTCAATCGAAGGGGCTCTATGTACACACCACGTCGCACGTTTGGTCGGCCGCGGAGCCCATGACCCCGCCGCACGGGCGTTTCCAGCATCCCACGGGCTGTGCAGTTGGGCGCCCAGGTGACGCGGAGCCCCCTCTGGTCGGCCAGGCGATCCGGTGTCCGGCCAGGAGCTCTTGGACAGCGTGCCGGTCCGCTGGTTCTGGCCCGCCGCGCCTCCGTGCGACACGCTGTCCGCTTCGCGGCCCCCGCGGCGTCCACGAGTCGAGCTTTTCAGATGTCCCGCCCCGCGGGGCGGAGCGGCACGCCATCCGCTCAGAAGGCGTAGCGTGTCGCCGCGATACTGTCTCCGAAGATCCTGACCGTACACGTCGAGCCCCATACTCAGAAGAAGATTTTGCGCAGAATGGTCTCGGATCGGTTTTTGGGCCGACGCCGATCCAAGACACCCGTGCGGAGTTCCAAGAGGTTCTGCTTAGATTCGTGTTCTGTTTGTTCCTCTGGAGCCGCGCTCGTGCCCGCCCGCGCCAGGGAGTGTGGGTGTCCTGGAGGAGGATGTCGGGTCGGGATCGGGGATAGAGGGTCGGTGTTTATCAACTGGCGCTGTTAACTTTTTGTCGGGTCGGGCGAAGGGGTCATAGGGAGGCGGGTCGGGATCGAGGATCGAGGGTCGGCGTCTATCGTTTGGGTTGGCGTTGTTGACCTGCTCTCGGGACGAAGCCGAAAAGTCGGGGGGTCGGGAACGGGGAGCGAAGTTCGGTGCTGATCGGTTGGCGGTGAGCGCTTCTTTCGGTTCGGGCGAAAGGGTCGAAGGGAACAAGGGGGTGGCGAAGACCGCCGCGTGCAGCTGGTTTCGGCTCCACCGCCGAGCGCATTCAGCTACTTGAGCTGGGTCGCTGAGCGCCCGCCACGGCCCTTTGCGGGGCCTCCCGAGGCTGCGCGTCGCTGCGGCTGGATCCCCCCCCCGAGATTCTGGCCAGAATTCGCGTCGCGAGAGATGCAGGAGTCAGGGGCAAGGAGAAGGCGATTGGGGGGGGGGGATAGGCGTAGGAGGCGGGATGCACCGACCCCAAATCGCCCATTTTGATCGCCGATGGGGGTCCGAGAGCCCCACGCCGCCGCCCAGGAAGTTGCGGCCTCGCTGTCGGGGGCCGATCGCCGATGTTTATCGGCGGTGTATCGCCGATTCTAGGTCGATGCGTCCCCCCCTACAGTGGAGACCCATACCAAGAAACGCCCTGCTTGCCTCCAGGGTGCCCTGAGTTTCTTGGGTTGCGAGGGTTTAGCTATGGGAAGCGTGACGTTCCCACACCAACGTCCTGGGGTCTCGGGGTGGAGTTTCTTGTGGAAGGTTCCTTGTGGACTAGCCTCCACTGTATGCCCGTCGCCCCCCGATCGCTGCCCCTCGAGGGATCTGTCTGGAGAGGCCCCAGAGCCCGGACCTCCAGCGCGGTCCTTTTTTCAGGGCGTGTGGCGCAAAAGGGTGGGGGGCGACATTGACGAGGGGGGGGGAAGAAGAGAGGTGCATCGCACGGCTCCAAAAATAGGCCCTCTGGGGCACGCCTCTTCGCCCCCCCCCGCCCCCACCCCCCACTGACCTCCCCCCCCCCACGAAAGCCGCACCCCCCCCCCCCCGCGGAGATTCTGGCCAGAGCTCGCGCCAGGAGAGGTGCAGGTGAGTCGGCCTGGAGGCCCCAAGCCCGGACCCCCAGCGCTGTGATTCGTGATAGGGCGTTGCGTACACTTGGCATCGCTTGGACGTGTGCATTTTTCTTTCGGCGAGGATCATCGAGAAGCATCCTTGATCATCTGGCGAACAAAGCTACGCACGAAACCGAAAAAAACACAGGAAATGGACGTCCGAGCGATGGCCAGACCCACGGTTGGAGCCCCAACGGCTTCCAGACCCTGGGCTCCTTGTCCAACGGCTCTCCGTCCGACGCCCTCACCGTAAGTCTTTCGTTTTGACCCCCCCCCCTTCTCTCGGCGGTGCACAGGGCTGGTCTTGAAGTCTCTGCCTCCGCCTCCTTCCGTAGTCGTAGCGCCACTCGGCGCAATCGTGGTCGTAGCTGTCGGCGTCGTTGTTGCTCGGCGGGTGCCGCGGGAAATGACATAAGTAGTTAACCCACATTGGTGGTACACCGGTCCGTGAACAAGGCCGCCGAAACAGTTAATTAGTTAGGCCTGTTGAATGGGGGGTTATAAAGGGTTGCCTGAAGCAACGGTTAATCTCCCCCTGAAGCAACGTCAAATTTGGTCGCATCGTTTTGTTTCATGGCCTCCAGATGCCCGCTTCGGGCCTGGGGACCTTCAGACAACAAAAGCCGTGATGGGTTCGGGGTCTCGACTTGGGAACTGTACGCCCTTCCAGCACGGACCCCAAACGGTCAGTTTGCGCACTCTAGATGCGCTCTACTCGGACCTCGTTTGGGCGTTTTTTCAGACGTGGAGGAGTTCTGTTGCAAAGGAAGGTGGTCGGGGCGGGGCTTTTCAGGGCGCAGGGCTCGTCGTACGTGTAAGAGTGACCATTCGCCCAGAGCGGCCGTTCGCCGCAGTGGCCCTCGGTGCGGGCCGACAGGGGCCCCTCCACCACAGGCCTTCGGAAAAGGGCCAGTCGAGACAACGGCGGCCCTGCCCTGCGCTGTTGGACGTTTTTTGTGCGGTCTCTGGGACGCTTCGCGCCGCCGCGGCTGGATCCCCCTCGAGACACGGATCTGGACGGACCCTGGGAGCGGTCCGGGGAGGGACTTTGACGGGATTGGGGCCGGGAGGGAGCGCAGCCGTTGTCTCAGCGGGCTCTTCGAGCGGTTTTGCCCCCCCCCCCCCCCACCCCCCACCCCTCATCATCGTGAAACCGATCCCCGTCTCCATCCCCATCCCGATCCCCGTCATCCCACCACCCCAGTTGGGTATGTACCCTAGTCCTCAGTGGGCCCTGGAAATGACAGGGCCGTGTTTTTACTGGCTCCGTTTTGCCGTTTTTGATGCCCTTTCCAGCGCTGTTTTGTTTCCGGTTCCGTCGCCGTTTTTCTTTCCGGTCTTGGTTCTTGTTTCCATTTCCTGAACCGTTTCTTCTCCGTTGTTGGTTGCCGTTTTCTCATACAGTTTCGATGTTCAAGAGATGTTGTGTCGGAAACCGTGACAACACGCTTTGCCGCTTCCGGGGCCGACTGAGGGATATGTCCCTCGAAACTCGAGGGGACGAAACTCGAGGGGACCTAGATCCCAATCTAGGGATCTAGGGGTCGAAGGGACGAAACTCGAAGGGAACAGCCCAGATCCAAATCTACGGATTCAGGGGGGTCGATCGGGTAATTAGTGTGGGGCCCGGGGCACGCCCTTCGTCCCGCGACGCACTGAAGCAGCGCACTGAGGGTCAGTGCTGCGGAGCAGGCGGACCCAGACATCCGACGTATTTGTTATATATATATAGATATGTATATATATATATATATATATATATATGTATACAAGTATAAAGGGGGAAACATGGGGTCCCTGGGTGCTCTCGGGAAGCGCCAAATTTACCCTTGCTTTACTCATACAATGAAGACGTCGCCTAACTAGTATCCCCATTTTTGTACCAGGGATCGTCGGCATGGGCGGTTAATTTGCCACGCCTGCTGGGAAGACCCCTTTCCCGAGGCGTGTTGGGCCTCTTCACTCAGGTCCGCTCCCAAAGGGTTAAGGTACCCTCACTTACCAATACTTGCCAGGCCATCGCTTTCATCCCGGGCAGTTTTTCACGGTCCCGGGCCCCGGCGTGGGCTTTTGGAGGCCGAAAGCAGCCAAGAAAACGCCCGTTGTGATCTTGTTTCAGAAGCTGCGGTTAAGGCTCGCGGCCTGCCTCGCCATGGGCCCCATGCGTAGTCGATCGGTTGCAGGGGCCGCGCGCGGGCCGAGTCGGGCACGACCCGAAGCTTGCCGCGATGGTCCAGGGTCGAAGGGGCGAACCTCGAAGGGAACCGCCTAGGTCCCAATCTAGGGATCCGGGGGTCGAAAGGACGAAACTCTAAGGGAGCAGCCCAGATCCCAACCTAGGGATCTAGGGGGGTCCATCGGGTAGCGTGGGTGGGGGGGCCCAGGCCACGCGCATTCTCCAGCGACCCACTGAAGCAGAGCACGGAGGGTCAGTGTTGCGGAGGAGGCGCATCCAGACATCCGACGTTTTTCTTTGTTTATGTGTGTATATATATATATATATGTATACACATATATTTCTATATTATCAAACAACTACTAGCACAAAGAAGTCATAGCCAAGCTTAGTTTCCCGTTTCTGCATTAGGGATAGTTGACATGGGCGGTTGGCTTGCTACGCCTGCTGTGAAGGCCCCTTACCCTCAGCGTGTTCGGCCTATTCACTTGGGTCCGCTCCCAAAGGATCAGGGGCCCCTGAACTGCTAATAACTACCTGGCCGTTTTTTTTTTCAACCCGAACAGTTTTTTGTAACGGTCCTGGGCGCCGGCCTGGAGGCCGAAAGCGGCCAAGAAAACTCCTGTCGTGATGTTGGTTCCTGGGGACCGCATAGAACCTTAGAAACGGCTCGCGGCCTGGCTCGCCATGGGCCCTGGCATGGCCGATAGGCTGCAGGGCCGAATCGGGCACGACCCAAAGGTTGCCACTATGGTCTGGGCGCCTCATGGCCGGGCCAGCGCGTGCACGTGCCGCGCGGCCATGCTTTTGGGAGCCCGCCGGCACGCAGGATTCATCGGCGGACGCCGCACCGCCGACCCCCTGGGGGCGGCAGTACAGTCGGGGCCCTGAAGAAGGAACCCTTTTCGTTGGGGAGGGGCTCCGCGTTCCTCAAGTGTTTCACAGCTTGCCTCAGGTTTTCCTAATGTGTTTGATGGGAAATCGAAGTTTAACTTATGCAAAAAAAAATTGCCTCGTTCCTTATTTAGGGTTCCTTAGGTCAAGGCCCCGACTGTAACAGTGAAAAACGGAGCCAGTGGAACGATTTCTGGGGAATCCTGGGGTTCAGCTTCTTGGGATTTCGTCGGGGGCGGTTGGCGGATCGCGGCTCTGCTTTGGTGTTCTCTTGGGCTCTCCTGGCAGCACGTCTGAGGCCTCCTGGGAGCCGTTTTGAGGCCTCTGGGAGCCTCTTTTGGGCCTCTCGGGGGCCACGTGGGAGCCTCTTGGGAGCCTTTTGGCGCCTCCTCAGGTTTTTTCGGAGCCGAGTGCTCGAAATGTTCATTCGGGTTCCCCCTCTGGGCCTCCTCTTGGGGCCGTCCTGGGGCCCTCCTGGGTCATTTTGCAAGCTTCTGTGGCCGTCTTGGGGCCCTCTTGGGCCGACTTGGAGCCATGTTGGGGGCCCCTTGGGCTATCTTGGGTCGATCGTAAAGGGTTCTTGGGCCGTTGTGGGCCTCGTGAAAGCCCAAGAGGCGAATGTGCTAAAGTTATGTCTCCCCTTGGGAATGGAACGATGTTTGCTTCTGGAGGGCCTCTTGGGACGCCTCTCGGTGGCTTGATGGGGCGTCTTGGGGGCCTCTGGGACCGTCTGGAGGCAATCGTTGGCGTCTTGGAGCGATCTTCCCGCGATTCGTCCCCTCTTGGACCCGTTTTGGGGCCCCCTGAGGGTCAAGGGTGCGGCCGACACCTTTGCCCCCCACCCCCCCCTTCAAACCGGCCAGGCCGGGCTCGGAGGGGAGGGGTTTGGGGAGGGAGAAACATCTATCACGCCGTGACCCCAAGGGGTCGGCGGAGTTTCTTCATTAGCAAATCATAGGAGCCTGGTGTGTACCCTCCTAATCACGTCTTTAGCGTCGATTTGCGTCGATTAGCGTGTGGGAGGCGATGAGATAGCGCCGATTTAGCGTCGATGAGCGTAGAGCAGCGTCGATTAGCGTCGACTCGCAAGAGCCGGCAAGATGGTATGGGAGGCTCCCAGGAGCTCCCAGCGATTTTTTTTTTTTTTTTTTTTTGAAATTGTACGCCGCGGGCGTGTGTGGGGCCGAAGGGCGGGCGGAGGAGGCGCGAGCCCAGCCCAGGAGGCCGGCGCGTGCGCCGCGCCGCCCCCCGCGGGGCCGCGGGCGCCCCGGCCCCCGGCGCTGGGGTCGCCCTGCGCGGAGCCGCGGGGGGCTCCCGCAGTGGCGGAGCGTCCCGGCTTGTGCTCACAGTGGGCAGCAAGTCGTCGGGGGCGGCAGAGGAGGGGGGTGATGATCAGGGGGGGGGATCTCATGGAGTCGGCCATGATTCAGAGCGTGAATTACCTACCCCGCTTTCGGTTCCAGGCAAAACCAAGCCATACCACGCGCCTCCTCGTCCAGCGGCCTGACCAGTACAGGCTGCAAATTGGCATCGTGTGGTATCTCTTGGAAGCGAGGGTGGTCAAAAGCGAGGTAGGTTTGTTTTTGTCCCCAAAGATGTTTCCCCAGATTTCATGGCGCCTCTTCTTATTTCATGACGTCTCTGGCCCCCCCCCCCTGGGCCGCGCACATGCCGCCAGCCATGAGTTGCGCCCCCCTCTTGTGGCCCTCCTGGCCGCTCCCGAAGATCATGGGAGCCTGGTGTACCCTCCTCATCACGCCTTTAGCGTCGACTAGCCTCGATTAGCGTGTGGGAGGCGATGAGATAGCGCCGATTTGGCGTCGGCTCGCGTTGATTAGCGCCGATTTCGCGTCGGTCAGCGTTGACTAGAGCGTCGATCCGCAAGATCAGACGAAATTGTACGGGAGGCGCCCGTGAGTTGCCATCGAACTCACAGGCCCGCCAGAGCATGTTCTACGGACGTCTTGTGGCTTGCGCGAAGTACCCTCAAAACAGTTATGGGTGAGGCCGTCTTGGTTTACTGCCTTTCGTCATACGACGATTGTCGTTATACAAGCGTCTGTTTATTCTGGGAACTCTTCGCGGTTTTGCCCACAGCGTGTCGCCGGGGCCGCCGCCGCGCCACGCCGAGCCAAAGTTCCTGCTCGTATCCATTTGGCGCTCTGGCGACGACGACGACGACGACGACGAAGACGGCCGTGGGCTGGCCGGCCTCGGCGAGAGTCGCAGGCCGCGCGCGTGGCCGCACGCCCATCGGGCGCTGGGCCCCAGCGCGGTCAGGCAGGCCTGCCGGCCCTGCGCGCGTGCACGGCCGGCGCGTGGCCCCCCCGCGGGCTGCGCGCGCGGGGTAGGAGCGACCGAGGAGGTCGCCCTGCACCCCCGCAGGGGAGCGTCTGGACGCGGCTCTCGCGGCGGATGTTGCCGTGGCGACGAGTGCCTCCCGCGGGAGGACCACAGAGGCGTACTCCAGATTTCGTAATAAAGGCAGGGGGGTCTCATTTCGGGGAGGGTCTCTTCCAGGCTATCTTGGAGGGCCTGGGGGGTCTGGGGACGATGTTTTGGAGGGTTCTCCCACGGGGGAGGTCTGAAATGGCTTGTCTTGGAGGGTCCAGACCCTCTCCCTTTTATTACAAAATCTGGAGTAGCCTATAGGGTGCAATTCCTCGGCGGTCGAATTCCGCATCTGCGCTATTCTACCCGCGGCCTCCAGCCGGCCCAGTCCGGTCGAGTTCCGCGCAGTCTGAGTTTCGCCGAGCTTCGCCCGGCTGAGTCCTTCCCGTACGGTGCATATTGGGGTCGGCGTTTCTGTCTTGAAAACGGCCGTCTTTTTTTGATCCCCGACCTTGTTTCGAAGTTGGTGCGACATGAACCCGGCGCGGGTTCGACAAGGATTCGACGCGGATTCGACACGGATGGCTGACGCGATCGACAGATTTAGGCTTCCTAGATGGGGTCGGAGTACATGAGGTCGTTGGATCGCGCCGCAGCGCTGATGCATAGGCGATGCGGCTCGTTGTGGAGCTCGATGTTCTCCACGCCAGCGCCGCCGAAACGCTACCGACGTCGCCAGTGCATCGCCGATGCATCGGTGGGTGATGCGTTGACAACAAGGCGACGCGATCTTATGAACCCATTGACACGGACCCCGCTTGAGCGACGCAGGAAAAACCAGGTCATCTCCACCCGCAATGGCGCGCAAGGTGTTCTCGTAGGGTCGCGCGTGAGCGCCCTCGCTTCCACTGCAGCGTACCGCGCTGGCGGCCCGCGCCAGCGGCGGCGGAACGGTCGCTATGCCATGTCGCGTACGGCCCGCTCCTTGTCGTCGCCTCTTCGGGCCGCCTTTGGAAAGGCAGGCAAGCAAGGCGCGCGCGGGGGCCGCGCCCGCCCCGCCAGTGGAGACGGCATCGGAAACATGTATTTAATCGTACACGCCCTCCATGGAAGAACTTGCCGACGAGCCACGAGGAAGCCGTGCGGTCCACGAAGGCCTCTCTCGAAGGCTGCCGGATCGACGGCCCGAGCGCCATGGAGAACTTCTGAGCACGGCGTGGCAGTTCTTCGGATCCACGGCACCGTCTCCCCCGTCTCGGAGGCCCCTTGGGCCGTCTTTGGGCCCTCTTGGGGCCGTCTCGGGGGCCTCCTGGGCCGTTCTGCGGCCATCCTGGAAGCCTCTCGGGCGATCTTGGGGCGATCTTTGAGGGCTCTTGAGCCGTCTCGGGCAATCGATAGGCCGAAAAGAAGCAAACGCCAGAATCCTTCGAAGACCCAAGGAAAAGCAGAGGCGCCATCTCGGAGGCCTCTGGGAGGCCGCCCTGCAGGCCCCCCCTGGGAGCCATCTTCGGCCGTCTCGGTGGGCCCCTGGCCCGTCCGACGCCGTCAGATGCGGGCATGACTTTTGTCCATATCCACTGCAGCTTTGAGTTTCGGGCTCCCTTCCTCAGAAACCCGAGGCGCACTGGGTATGGACGAAAACGTGGCCCCTGGAGGCTCGATTTTTATCCATATCCAGTGCGCTTCGACTTTGCGGCGCCCCTTCCAATAATGTCTCGGACGCACTGGGTGTGGATGAACGAAAACGTGGCCCCTGAAGGCTCGATTTTTATCCATATCCAGTGCGCTTCGACTTTGCGGCGCCCCTTCCAATAAAGTCTCGGACGCACTGGGTGTGGATGAAAATATGGCCCGCATCGGAAGCCCTCCCGCCGAGGAGCCACGGGCGCGCCCGCCCTCGGCGGCGAGGCCGCCCTGCCCGCGCTCGGGCTCGGCCTGCTCGCGGCCGCCGGCCCGGCGCCCGGCCTCCGCGGCCGCGGGCCGCGAGGCGGGGGCCGGCCTGCGGGCCAGCGTCGTGCGCCGGGCCGTCCAGGAGCCGCCCCTCGCGGAGGACTTGGCATCGCTCGGCCATGTGCATTTTTCCTCCGGAGAGGAGATAAGAATCCGCGCACGAAACCGGAAACAATATCCCGGCAAAGCAACCTAACAGCGATGTGTAGGAGCATATTTGGAAGCATTCCCCTTAAGATTCACATGAGAATCCAGTTGTAGAATTCTGCTGTTCTCGCAGTCGCAGTCGCATTCGCGATGAAAGTCGCAGTGGCAACGGCAGTCGCAGTCACAGCCTCAGCCTCAGCCTGCCTCAGCCTCAGCCTCAGCCTGCCTCAGCCTCAGCCTCAGCCTGCCTCAGCCTCAGCCTCAGCCTGCTTCAGCCTCAGCCTCAGTCTGCCTTCAGCCTCGGCCTCAGCCTCAGCCTGCCTCAGCCTCAGCCTGCATCAGCCTCAGCCTCAGCCTCAGCCTGCCTCAGCATCAGCCTGCCTCAGCCTCAGCCTCAGCCTGCCTCAGCCTCAGCCTCAGCCTGCTTCAGCCTCAGCCTCAGTCTGCCTTCAGCCTCGCCTCAGCCTCAGCCTCAGCCTGCCTCAGCCTCAGCCTGCATCAGCCTCAGCCTCAGCCTCAGCCTGCCTCAGCATCAGCCTGCCTCAGCCTCAGCCTCAGCCTGCCTCAGCCTCAGCCTCAGCCTGCTTCAGCCTCAGCCTCAGTCTGCCTTCAGCCTCGGCCTCAGCCTCAGCCTGCCTCAGCCTCAGCCTCAGCCTCAGCCTCAGCCTCAGCCTGCCTCAGCATCAGCCTGCCTCAGCCTCAGCCTCAGCCTCAGCCTCAGCCTCAGCCTGCTTCAGCCTCAGCCTCAGTCTGCCTTCAGCCTCGGCCTCAGCCTCAGCCTGCCTCAGCCTCAGCCTGCATCAGCCTCAGCCTCAGCCTCAGCCTGCCTCAGCATCAGCCTGCCTTCAGCCTCAGCCTCAGCCTCAGCCTGCTTCAGCCTCAGCCTCAGTCTGCCTTCAGCCTCGGCCTCAGCCTCAGCCTGCCTCAGCCTCAGCCTGCCTCAGCCTCAGCTCAGCCTGCCTCAGCATTCAAAATGTGGCCCGGGAATGGAGTTCTGGGAACTCGAAGAACACGAAGTGGCCTGCAGTTGGCTCCGGGCATTCAAAATCATGCCCAGGAATGGAGTTCTGGGAACTCGAAGGCCACGAAGTGTCCTACAGTTGGCTCCGGGCATTCAAAATCATGCCCAGGATTGGAGTTTTGGGAACTCGAAGAGCACGAAGTGGCCTACAGTTGGCTCCGGGCATTCAAAATGTGGCCCAGGAATGGAGTTCTGGGAATTCGAAGACCACGAAGTGGCCTACAGTTGGCTCCGGGCATTCAAAATGTGGCCCGGGAATGGAGTTCTGGGAACTCGAAGAGCACGAAGTGGCCTACAGTTGGCTCCGGGCATCCAAAATATGGCCCGGGAATGGAGTTCTGGGAAGTCGTAGAGCACGAAGTGGCCTACAGTTGGCTTCGGGCATTCAAAATGTGGCCCGGGAATGGAGTTCTGGGAGGTCGAAGAGCACGAAGTGTGTGACTGTTTGCTTAAAACGAGCCCGGCCCTGAGCCTGGCCCTCGCTGTCCGGATGCCGCCCAGACCTCCCTTCTGAGTCATCAGATGCTCTCTTTTGACACCACTAGAAACCTATCAGTTTTCGCTGTTAGGTAAAAAGCAGGGAATGGACGTCCGAGCGATGGCCAGAGGAGGGACGGCAGGAGCCCAGGCAGGATCGCGTCCTTAAAAAGCACACGTTTTTCGCTATGTTGGCTATCTTCGACAAGTTTTTCGCTATTTTCGCTATTCTCCAAAATACCGGATCAGGGCGGCCAGTTTTTCGCTTCTGCGACCCCTGGGAGCCCTCGCCGGCCCCCGAGAGCGTCGAGGAACGACGCAGGAGGAAGAACCGGCGCCGGGGAATGGGTCGGGACTTCCGCGGGGACGCCGTGCTCCGTCGGGGGCGGCAGAGAGGGGGGTGATGACTAGGGGGGGGGGGGGCATGATAGTTCCCCAGATTCCCCCCTTGGGCCGCGCACATGCCGCCGGCCATGATTTGCGCCCCCCCCTCGAGGGAAGGTCTTGGACGCCCCCCTCTTGGCAGCCCCCGATTCCGGGGAAGAAGAAATGGCATAAACATTAACTTGTGTCGCTGCGCGCGGATTTCTTGGATGCGTCGCCTCCGGCGCCGCCCCTGGCGCGCCTTCCGCGCGCCATGGGGAGGGGGGTCCAGCGCGCAGGTCTCAGAAGTCCCCGCGGAGCGCCACAAGTTTATCTGTTCATGCCGCTCTTTCTTCTTCTACACTCGGCGCGAGCGAAATGGGCACGGAGGGGCCTGGTGCGAGAACCAATGGTCAGCTCGTCTTCATTTTGAGCAGGATCGCGCAGATGGGGTCCGAGCACATGGGGTCAGAGGATCGAGCCGCATTGCCGATGCATCGACGATGCGGCTACATGTGCCAGTTTGCTCCACGCCAATGCCTCCGATCCATCACCGATGTCGCCGATGCATCGCCGATGCGTCGGCGATGCGGCGCGATCCTCAGACCCCAATTAGTCGGACCCCATCTAGGAGGCCTCCGCTGTCGGTGTCGCCACGGACGTGGTCCATCCGAGACAGAGGGCCACCTGGCCAACGGCGGCCGCGGTTCTTTCTGGACGGCATTTAGCATTCGACATCGTACCATTTTTCCCCGTACCTTCATCGGGCGTCCAGAACTCATCGAGAGCAAAAGATCCACTAATCCTAACAACACAATGAAGGCGTGGATTCAGCTAAGTCCCCGTCAACGCATTAGGGAAGATATATTTGGGCTGTTTGGTCCGGGACACACGCAGACAAGACCCCCTATCCCTACTGTTTCTGGCCCTCCTAACGTACGTCACCAGGTCCCCTCCCAAAGGGTTAGGGGTGCTCTTATTGTTTATCAGCAGCCACGGGCTCTCACCTGACATGGACAAGCCGCAGAGGAGAAATATGCCAGCGGCGAGGGCTCCGACGGAGCCACCAGCATCGCTCGGGCGGGGCCAGGATGAGGATTGATCCGTTCCAGAGCCTTGCGGAACGCTCTCGGAGCGTTCCGGAACGCTCTGAGAAGGCCTCGCCTCGACGCCCGATGCATCCTCCAGAGCCGCCGGATCTCTGAGATTTCCGATTTATCTTCACCCGATATTCTATTCGTCCTGGGTCCGTTTTATGAGGGGAGGAAGCGGCGGCATCTGAGCCGACCCGACATTTTGCCTCGCGCGCAGCAGCACTGGCGGGCCAAGGAAGGCGCCCGACTTGGCGGCAGCCTCGCAGCATCTTCTGGAGGCTGTAAAACCGCGGGCCTTCGACCATGCCTGCTAGCTTTCTGTTGGCTGGAGCTCCCGCGGGGCAGGAGGGGCTCATGAGTGAGACGGGTCAATGGCGTTTTGCGCAGTTCTCTGGCTCCCCTGGCTTCGGATCCGCCGTATTCTGGTAGATTATTCGACTCAAGACTGTGTCGGAGATGCACCTCAAACGATGCAACAGAGTAGGGCGGACACTCCCGCTTTTCAGTATAACGAATTTCGGCAAAGGTATGGCGGAAACAGCGATGGCAAAGCAGGGCGGTAAAGAAGCAGCTCGAACAGTATGCCGAAGATTTCCGCCCTTCTCACGAGATCGCTCGGAGTATGGCGGAATCGAAGTCAGGGTCCGTAGGCTCTGAGATACGGGCGCTGCATTTGTTTCACGGAGCCTGTTCGCCCAGGCTCGGGTCTCAGGGGCTATCACGGATCGATCTGTCTCGGAAGCTCTGAAAGATGGGGTCTACGGCTCAAGTCGTGATTTATTTGGCTGTGAAAACGACGATCGTTCCTTGGCAGTTTTCGGCCTCCAGGGGCCCTCGCCGAGCCCCTGGGGGCAGTCAAAAGCACGACCCAGGACTGACAACCAACTCTGGGGGAAGGTCCCAGACAGGCGACGTCTGGGTTTTCTTGAAAATACGGGGCCCGGGTGGTCCCGACCCTCCCCGACTTTGGTTTTTCATCCCGAGTCGCTTCCCTGGGCCCGACGAGGGCCCCCAGGGGGCCAAGACTTGCCAGGTATCTCCCGTCTTGGCTGTTCCACGACCTGAGCACTTCTGGAGCCGGGACTTTCGGGAAGGAGGAGGAGGGGGAGGGGGATGGAGGAGGAGGAAAAGGAGGAGGAGGAGGAGGAGGAGGAGGAGGAGGAGGAGGGGATGGAGGAGGAGGAAGAGGAGGAGGAGGAGGAGGAGGGGAGGAGGAGGGGAGGAGGAGGAGGAGGAGGAGGAGGAGGAGAGGAGGAGGAGGAGGAGGAGGAGGAGGGGAGGAGGAGGAGGAGGAGGAGGAGGAGGAGGAGGAGGAGGAGGAGGAGGAGGAGGAGGGGGATGGAGGACGAGGAGGAGGAGGAGGGGGGGAGGAGGAGGAGGAGGAGGAGGAGGAGGAGGAGGACAAGCTATGTGCGCTCGCGTCATATCTGATTTTCCTATCCGTCCCATGGCGCTGATTTTCTCTATCCGCGGACGCGTGTCGTAGCGGACCTGTGGCTCCGCGCGCGCGTGCGTAGTGGGTGGTGGTGGTGCGCGTGCGTGCGTGCGTGTGTGCGTGGTGTGGTTGGTGGTGGTGGTGGTGGTGGTGGTGGTGGTGGTGGTGGTGGTGGTGGTGGTGGTGGTGGTGGTGGTGTGA